>CM040751.1:38194377-38259377 GCA_022829145.1 Albula goreensis
TTACATTACATTACATTATGACAAGAGCAGAAAGTGCATAAGAACAGTACAAAAAGTGCGAATTAAACCTGGATAAAGTCCCAAGAAGGTGATCTCTCCTATCAAACCTTCCAGCAATATTAAGAGCCAATCACAGATTAAATAGTAAACACATTACAAAGACAAGGGATGAGCCCGAACTCTCCTATCCCTTCCAGCTATCCCTTATGTGACCGCATGTAGGACAGTGTGTGTGTGTCAAATCAGATTCCGGATGAAACAGCGCTGTTTCTCCTGGTGCCCGATTTACTCCATCCTAGCATTCATGCTTTGAGGGACGGCTCGTGACGTGTGAAACAAAGCAGTAAGGTTCCATCAGGTAACTAGCCCGTGTGCTCTCAGAAACTTTCATAACAGTCTTTGTTAATGTGTAGATTATAAACTGAAATAACAGACCACACTGAACGACGTGTCTTCATCATCTGAAATGATTTAAAGTGATGAATGAAATGCGCACTCAGTAAATGGGGAGGGGGGGGGGGGGGATACAGCTCCTCACCACTTAGCCTTGTCCTTCAGTTTGGGGGCTGGTAGCCACTCTTAGACATGAGGAACAGCACCCTGAGGAGAGACAGGCGGTCACCATGGAGCTGGAGCACACTGTGTGTGTGTGTGTGTGTGTGTGTGTGTGTGTGTGTGTGTGTGTGTGTGTGTGTGTGTGTGTGTGAGTATGTGTGTGTGATAAGTGTGTGTGTGTGTGTGTGTGTGTGTGTGTGTGTGTGTGTGTGTGTGTGTGTGTGTGTGTGTGTATAAGTGTGTGTGAGTGTGTGTGTGTGTGTGTGAGTGTGTGTGTGTGTGTGTGTGTGTGAGTATGTGTGTGTGTATGTGTGTGTATGTGTGTGTATGTGTGTGTGAGTGTGTGTGTGTGTGTGTGAGTATGTGTGTGAGTGTGTGTGTATGTGTGTGAGTGTGTGTGTGTGTGTGTGTGTGTGTGTGTGTGTGTGTGTGTGTGTGTGTGCGCACAGCTATGCATGTGTAGGAGTTGGTACGCATCTATTTACATTTGTTAATGTCAGAAAGTCTGAAAGTGACTCTGAGAAAACATGCGTGTCTTTGCAGTTTGGCATTTTTATGCAAATGCATGTGTGAATGTACCCACTGTGCTGTAAAATTTAACCATGTAAAAACCTTTTATCACAAACAGACAGATACTGACAATTTATGCATGTTTGCTGTACGTATCTGTATGTGTGCGTGTGTGTGTGTTTGTGTGTGAGTGTGTGTGTGTGTGTGTGTGTGTGTGTAGTTGTCGTGGTCAGAGCAGTAGCAGCATGGCTGTGTTGTAATGGTGTACCCCAGGCCTCTCAGAGACATACCGTAGTGGGTGGACATCGAACATGGGCGGCTGCAGCTCTGCCAGCTCAATGGCAGTGATGCCCACTGACCACACGTCACACAGCTCATTATACCCCCCCTTAATCTCCACTGCTGCCACCTCTGGTGCCATCCTGTGGTGGAGACATATATCACAATTTACAGAATGTGACATTTCCACTGGCTCTTTATGAGACGGAGGAAACTGATGTAGGGTCAAACATCATTCAGACATTAACCCGACGCTTATGTAGATGAACTTAAACTTTTTCTTTAATTAATCAAACGATATATCTAGATATTGACTGAAGCAATTCAGATTAAGTACCTGGCTGAGAGGTACACAGTGTGTGGAACCTATAGCCTTGCAAGTTCAGCTCTGTAACCATAATTCACATGTTTAAAGCTGTTCAGAGCACAGGAAGAACCCTTTTCCATTAGATTGAGTGAGACTGTATCTGTCTCACAGCAGTCAGTGGACTGGGTGACCCTTGACCTTTGACCTCACCAGTATGGTGTCCCAATGAAGGACATCCTGCGTGCGAAAGTGGCTGTGATCTGCGCTGAAATCCCAAAGTCCGCTGAACAGCCGGAGAGAGATTGGAGACATAAAAAACAAACATTAACGGCCTAATATTAACACATTTGTTAATGTAAATATGTTTTGCTGAGTCACTGCTTGTTTTAAATGAGTTTGTTTAAAATAGCGTCTGGTTTTATATTAGCTTAATTATGCTGTTATTTTGATGGACATTTTCTTATCTGTGTTGCACTGTTTACATAATTGACACTGATCCCTGATCAGTGCTTAGCTGTTGTACATGCGATATAATGAGCTGGGGCACTGATCCAAGGTCAGTGTGAAGTTTCTCTATCAGAGGGTCATTACAAGTCACACATGATGTTGGGATGGAGATCCCTACTGTAACAGAAGGGTGGAACATGTGCTGTATCTATGTGGACCACCGAGGGGCACTATTTTTCTTAAACAGCTTGTGGTAGAGGCGTGTGAGAACGTGTGAGGTGAGGGGAGCAGGGGGGAAGGCGTGGGGGAGTTGACCTCATCTCTGTGTTTCCCTTGCCTGAAAGTGGCTCAAGCTGTTTCCTCGTGTGAAACTACATGTAAACAATGTGTAATGGAAATAAACTGCGGGCAAAAAACACAATATTTTCTGTGACGACGACAGCATTGCAATAACATTGATAGTGTCATATGTGAGACTGGAACTCCTTCATACCCAGCTTCACCTCTCCACTGTCATTCAGGAGAATATTGGCTCCCTGTAAGAAATGAGAGAAACAGGATTCATGTATTACCCTGCGTAGAGTGGGACAGACGAACTTTGATAAAACACCAGGAAAAACATCCATGATTACAGCAGCACTGGCACTGACAGAGCAGTGAAGCAGTGAAGCGGTGAGCTCTTCTGTGTTTGGGGTCTGAGAATCCGAGATTTTGCATTTTGCTGATTTTTTTTTTAACACTGTGAATAGTTAGTGAATGTGATGTGATGTGTCTGGTGATTGGGGTTTTTCAGCAACGAGCCATCTTCCACAAAAATACATTATTTACAAATTTCATCAACATGGTATCATCAACATCATCAACATAGTATCTCCTAAAATATTTTTTGTTGTTACATTTTTTAGTATCTCCAGGCAACCTAAATGGGCTAATTTCCAGATAGCACACAGTGTTAGCTACCATACTACCACATGCTACTGTGCTACCATGCTACTGTGCTACCGTGCTACTGTGCTGCAGTGTTCCTGTGTTACCATACTACTGTGCTACCATGCTACTGTGCTGCCATGTTCCTGTGCTACCATGCTACTGTGCTACCGTGCTACTGTCCTACCATACTACCATGAATGAAGGCCACATACTGTACTGTTTCTACACACTGTGGTCATGTGACTGAGCTTCTTGGGTAACTGTGTCATGGCTGCTCACCTTGATGTCTCTGTGGATCTTCTTCTGGCTGTGCAGGTAGTCCACACCCTGTGGGGGAAACCAGTATAAACTGAGTGTTCTGGATGGAGACTGCATGGTGTGTGTGTGTGTGTGTGTGTGTGTGTGTGTGTGTGTGTGTGTGTGTGTGTGTGTGTGTGTGTGTGTGTGTGTGTGTGTGCACACGTGTGTGCACACGTGTGTGTGTATGTGTGTGCATGTGTGCGTAAGTGTGTATGTGTAAGAGTGTGTGTGTTCTTACCTTTAGCATTTCCCTGCACACATAGGCTATCTGAAGCTCTGAAAGGGGTCCTGTTACTGCAGAGAGAAAGGGGGAGAAACTGCCTGAGCACTGCTGCACCCCCAGAATACCCTAACACAGTCCCAGCCCCTACGGCACCCCAGAATACCCTAACACAGTCCCAGCCCCTACTGCACCCCCAGAATACCCTAACACAGTCCCAGCCCCTACTGCACCCCAGAATACCCTAACACAGTCCCAGCCCCTACTGCACCCCAGAATACCCTAACACAGTCCCAGCCCCTACTGCACCCCAGAATACCCTAACACAGTCCCAGCCCCTACTGCACCACCAGAATACCCTAACACAGTCCCAGCCCCTACTGCACCACCAGAATACCCTAACACAGTCCCAGCCCCTACTGCACCCCCAGAATACCCTAACACAGTCCCAGCTCCTACTGCACCCCCAGAATACCCTGACACAGTCCCAGCCCCGACTGCACCCCCAGAATACCCTAACACAGTCTTAGCTCCTACTGCACCCCCAGAATACCCTAACACAGTCCCAGCCCCTACTGCACCCCCAGAATACCCTAACACAGTCCCAGCCCCTACTGCACCCCAGAATACCCTAACACAGTCCCAGCCCCGACTGCACCCCCAGAATACCCTAACACAGTCCCAGCCCCGACTGCACCCCCAGAATACCCTAACACAGTCCCAGCTCCTACTGCACCCCCAGAATACCCTAACACAGTCCCAGCCCCGACTGCACCCCCAGAATACCCTAACACAGTCCCAGCTCCTACTGCACCCCCAGAATACCCTAACACAGTCCCAGCCCCGACTGCACCACCAGAATACCCTAACACAGTCCCAGCCCCGACTGCACCCCCAGAATACCCTAACACAGTCCCAGCCCCGACTGCACCCCCAGAATACCCTAACACAGTCCCAGCCCCTACTGCACCCCAGAATACCCTAACACAGTCCCAGCCCCTACTGCACCCCCAGAATACCCTGACACAGTCCCAGCCCCTACTGCACCCCCAGAATACCCTAACACAGTCCCAGCCCTGCACCCCCAGAATACCCTGACACAGTCCCAGCCCCTACTGCACCCCCAGAATACCCTAGCACAGTCCCAGCCCCACACCAGCAGCACAAAGCCCCAGGCTCCCCCTCATGGTGCTCACCATGGTAGATGTCCTGCAGTGATCCACCTCCACAGTACTCCATACAGATCCACAGCTTGTTAGCCCTGAACCCAGATCAGTAACAAAACACAAGGGTCAGTATCTGACGATGTTTGTCACTGAACCCAGATCAGTAACACAAGCACAGGGGTCAGTATCTGACACTGTTCTGACATGTCTGGCTCCATGATGCTGGTCTGGGACCTGTTGAAAGAGGCTCAGTGCAGGGCTCTGTAGGAAAAACCTGGGCAGGATGCTTGGTTGGATGTGCCTTAAAACACTTAATACAAACAACTGCTTTACAGAGACCAATAACTGCGTTCTTTGGGAGCCGAACTAAGTGTATCTAAAACCATTAGGTAGGCATACATGTTCTGTGGTTTATAAACTGCAACTGCTTTTCCTAGCAAGCAACCTTGCAAGAGCAGAGGGTGTGACTGGGTGCCACTCACAGTTTCAGAGTAAGAGCATCGATGTCTGTACTGTACATGCAGCTTCCTGCTCTCCCTTTATAATTAGAATTCAGAGGAGAGCTTGTGCAATACAATTGCCAGGGTTTGCACACTGCGTTTGAGGCTGAAGTACTGAGGGACATCACAGAATAAGCTTTAAAAATGAGAGTCATGCTGAAAGGCAGCGTGAGAAGCGCATGCATTTTAAAGGTCACATGTTTTAAAGACTATTTTCCGCTGAGTAATTAGTATTCAGAATTTGAATAAGATATAATTAATGATAAGATTTGAATGAACTGAAATTGGGTGAACAAATTTTCAACATTTCCATTTGCATGGGTATTTATTTAACGCTCTGCTAATGGTAAATGCAAAACCAATGGCATTCTGCCTGTTTGAGCGGTGGAAACTCTCAGCAGTGTATATGGAACATTCTACAATAACACAGAACAAGCCTGTCGGGATGGACAGACATCAGCAATTACCGCAGAAATGTGACAGTTACTCTTCTAAAGCAGAAATATGTGATTGGTGGAGTTCTTAGATATTTAAATGACTGTTTTAATTCTGTTATTCCACCTGAAAGAGAGTAGACACTCTCTAGTTTTTTGTGAGATAACCCTGGAAGAATGTGTAGCAGTAAAAAGACAAATAGTACATGTAGAAAGTGATGAATATGAAGTAAAGGTGGTGTGTGAACGGTACACATGTGGTGTTCTGGAGTATTGCCCTCCCTTTCAGATCAGATTAAAGGCATGGTAACTGACATCAGGTGCAGCCTCTGACAGGAAGTCAGGGTCATTCTGAGGAAGTCAAAGGGCTTCAGTGAGAGCTGTCAGGGCAGGCCTGTCTGCACCTGTTTACCACAGTTCACTGTATGCGAAGCTTACTGTGCTGTGCATGAGTGAAGCAGCAAAGAGCAAGACAGAGGAGACAAGACATCAGACAGGGGCCAGATTCCCAGATAGCCACTTTCATTCTTGTTTTGAATAAAAACTGTTTCCAGTGTTACTCTGTGCTAACAGCAAATCATAGTTCCCATGGGGTCCTCGGATACCTTCCTCCACCTCATATTAATGTAAATTTGGGACTGTATAGAGTATATTATTTGAAATAAGCCTTTGGTTTGTATTAGTTCTGACTGAACATGGCTCTTGGAAAAAGTAGGTATTTTCCTTCAAAACCAACTTCATTGTACATTCCTAAATTGAACAAATACTGTGTTTGGAATGCCATTGCAAAAGTGTTTATTTGCACTATTCTGCTTTTTGTCAGTGTTGTTTTTTAGGGCTGAGTGTTATTTGTCTATTTAGGCCCGGAGCTGCGTGGGCTGGCTTCTGCATACATGGCAGGGGCTGGGCTCACCGTATGTAGCTGCCATAGTAGGCCACGATGTTGTGATGCTTGCAGCTCTTCACCATCACTATCTCCTGCTGGATCACCGAGAAATCGTCCTCTGTGAATAAGACATTAGTTAGCATTAGCAGTGATGAAAATGACATGCAGTGGTCCACACAACATTAGGCTAACAGTAGAAAATGCTACCATCCTGACGCAGATGTGATCACATGCTAGCATTGCGCTTTCAGAGTAAAATCCTCTGGCAAACCCCTACACAATGATCTGTGGATCTTTTTGGGCTGGTAGAAAGTACATTTTAAAAGGGCAGTTTTATATTCCATTAGTGCAGTGGGTGCTGAACGGCTTATGGTTTGTACAGTTTGTAGTCTCAGTTTTAGAAGTGTGTCATGGGGCCTTCTTTCTGATGATGTCATAACGGGTGCTCTTCATTGACTGCCATGTGGCGGAGGACATGTGATATTTGCAGCTGCACAGATGCGACCCAGGGAACCTGTGAAACTGCAGAGGAGTGGGCTGAATCAGGGCATGTATGCGCGCTCTGCATCTCTGCACAAACTGCTGAATCTACCCCAGCGTGAAACAGTCACTCCTACGTTCACTCACACAGACTGGGTTGGTGTCACTCAACTCTTGCTGCTCTTTCTGACACAGTCACTGGGGTATTTGGTACTTTCTGTTAACACTGAACTAGAAAAATCCTGTCAGTGTCTGTCTTCAATTAATATAAAAACAGAATCCATTGATTTAGGTAATTTCAAGTTTGTGCAGCTGCTTTTTCCAAATAAGGATCTTATTATGGTACAAGAAAACAGCTAAGAGAATGCAATGAGTCACCTAAAGTACACAGAAAACATCACCCAGAACAGAGCACAGCAGTGACCATTGATGTGGTGTAAAGTAATTCCAGTGACCATGTGAGAGAGTGACCGTGTGAGAGAGTGACCGTGTAAGAGAGTGACCATGTGAGAGAGTGACCGTGTAAGAGAGTGACCATGTGAGAGAGTGACCGCGTGAGAGAGTGACCGTGTGAGAGAGTGACCATGTGAGAGAGTGACCGTGTGAGAGAGTGACCATGTGAGAGAGTGACCATGTGAGAGAGTGACCGCGTGCTATAGAGTGACCATGTGAGAGAGTGACCATGTGAGAGAGTGACCGTGTGAGAGAGTGACCATGTGAGAGAGTGACCGTGTAAGAGAGTGACCATGTGAGAGAGTGACCGTGTGAGAGAGTGACCATGTGAGAGTGACCGTGTGAGATAGAGTGACCATGAGAGAGAGTGACCGTGTGTTATAGAGAGTGACCATGTGAGAGAGTGACCGTGTGAGAGAGTGACCGTGTGAGAGAGTGACCGCGTGCTATAGAGTGACCATGTGAGAGAGTGACCGTGTGAGAGAGTGACCATGTGAGAGAGTGACCGAGAGAGTGACCGTGTGAGTGACCGTGCTAGAGTGACCATGTGAGAGAGTGACCATGTGAGAGAGTGACCGTGTAAGAGAGTGACCGCGTGCTATAGAGTGACCATGTGAGAGAGTGACCGTGTGAGAGAGTGACCATGTGAGAGTGACCGTGTGAGAGAGTGACCATGAGAGAGTGACCGTGTGTAAGTGACCATGAGAGAGTGACCGTGTAAGAGAGTGACCGTGCTTATAGTGAGTGACCGTGTGATAGAGTGACCGTGTGTTGACCGCGTGAGAGTGACCATGTGAGAGAGTGACCGCGTGAGAGAGTGACCATGTGAGAGAGTGACCATGAGAGAGAGTGACCGTGTAAGAGAGTGACCGCGTGCTATAGAGTGACCATGTGAGAGAGTGACCATGTGTTATAGAGTGACCGTGTGAGAGAGTGACCGTGTGTTATAGAGTGACTGTGTGAGAGAGTGACCGTGTGTTATAGAGTGACCGCGTGAGAGAGTGACCATGTGTTGTAGAGTGACCGTGTGAGAGAGTGACCGTGTGTTATAGAGTGACCGTGTGAGAGAGTGACCGTGTGAGAGAGAGTGACCGTGTGTTATAGAGTGACCGTGTGAGAGAGTGACCGTGTGTTATTGAGTGACCGTGTGTTGTAGAGTGACCGTGTGAGAGAGAGTGACCGTGTGTTATAGAGTGACCGTGTGAGAGAGTGACCGTGTGAGAGAGTGACCGTGTGTTATAGAGTGACCGTGTGAGAGAGTGACCGTGTGAGAGAGTGACCGTGTTATAGAGTGACCGTGTGAGAGAGTGACCGTGTTATAGAGTGACCGTGTGAGAGAGTGACCGTGTGAGAGAGTGACCGTGTTATAGAGTGACCGCGTGAGAGAGTGACCGTGTGAGAGAGAGTGACCGTGTGAGAGAGTGACCGTGTTATAGAGTGACCGTGTGTTGTAGAGTGACCGTGTTATAGAGTGACCGCGTGAGAGAGTGACCGTGTGAGAGAGTGACCGTGTGTTAGAGAGTGACCTTACAGGGAGAGCAGGGGTTTTTTATACTTTAATGTGTGTGGATTTGTTAAATGTTTTATTACTGTACTGCTATTACTAATTTAGGTTTGTTTATCACTGAGAAAAGAAAATTGAGCTTCTGTACTGTGATGTAACCCAAGAATAATAGCAAATTTCAGGCCGTACAAACACCCTGTTTAATGGCCAGTCATCCATCTTCAGCTCACACCTGTGGCCCACCGTACAGGAACCAACCATGCTAATTATGACATGACATGCGTTATATCCCAGAGTCCTCTGCTTCGGCTCACCCCTTAACTCACCTGGCTCCATTTTGATGACCTTAATGGCTGCCAGCTCTCCACTCTGTTTGTTCCTCGCCTGAAAAACAGGTATGCAGGAATGGGTCAGTTCCCTGGGCTTCACAGCATTCTTAGCTAACAGCCACTTTTACTCACTTATTAATGATGCAGTACAACTTGTGTGACTTGCTTTTTGGACTTGGCACCCTTTGGCACCTATGGTTTAATAAGCCCTACATAGACACTGTACAAGTCTAAGTTTTATTTTTGCTGTTTTAAATATTTTTAAAATTCATTTCCCATAAGCATGCACAATTCCAACAAAAGAATCATTTTCTGTTGTTATAATTCAATATGTGCTATATATTTATTTTAATGTGGGCACTGATACCATGACCTGGAAGTGCCACAGCACACCCCCTCTCCATGGTGGTACTTTCAGTCTTGGAACATTCTGTGCTTACATCACCATATTCCATCCGCTGTTAGCCCCGCCTCCCTCCACCACAATGGTGCACAGTGTGATTATCAAGTTTACTGCAGTGTGTTTATTGCATAACATTCATTAAAACATCTAAAAACATGTGTGACATTATAGCGTTAGCACCATGGCTTTGGCGCATTCTTCGCTCCTCCTCCCCGTCTCAGGCGGCCCGAGTGTGCAGCCGCACAGCCTCCCTCCTGCCAATGCCTGTCTAAAGAAATCACTGTCTGAGCGGTTTGACAGCTTTGGCTTCTTCAGTCCAATTAGCTGCATGGCCACTGTTTCTGTGGCACAAAAACCCAACTAAAACAACTAAACTTTTGGCAACTGTAGTTGGCTATATAGTATTTTGAAAGAAAATGGGGGCACTAGTTTTTTATCTTGGTTTGGCAGTGTGATGGTTTTGGTCTCTTTTCCAGGCAGATGGTATCATCTTTGTTTGGGATTTTTAAATCCGCCTGGTAACCTGTGCTGTGAGTGTAAACGTCAGAGTGCCATTAGGTCTGAGAGATGGCTCGGGGTGTGCTGCGGTGTTTCTCACTCACACAGCATGATACCCCAGGCTGCAAATGAATCTGACTTTAGTGTCATTTAAAACCTGTAAACATGTACTAAATATGTATCGGTGGATAAAAAGATATGATATATGTAAACCCACAACCAGAAAACAAAGGGTAAAAATAGCATTGGTTTCTGAGCACAAACAGCGGAAAGTTTGCTGAGGGTGTCCACTCATGACACAGACAGCGAATCGGCGAAAGCGAGCAAGCCATAAACACGACCCCACAAAGTGGTGGAAAGATCAATGTTTGAGCCCAGTGGTTTCCGTAGTGATGTCACAGCGTTCATGATGACGCACACTCTAGGGGTCGCAGCAGCAGCTTCCATCCTGACTCTAAGAATTCCAAAACTCAACAACACATATAATATAATACATTTATATTAACCGTCTAATCTGAGCAAAGACCATGTGCTGATATGTGTGCACACGTGTAGTGCATGACCGTTCATTGTGAAGATAGAAAGATCCACCTGTGATTACACAGCTTAGCTTCATTGTGACAGGAGAAGGGTACAGGGTGGTGTGGCTGCTTAGCTTCAGCAGTGTGTCAGTAGAAGGGTACAGGGTGGTGTGGCTGCTTAGCTTCAGCAGTGTGACAGTAGAAGGGTACAGGGTGGTGTGGGTGCTTAGCTTCAGCAGTGTGACAGTAGAAGGGTACAGGGTGGTGTGGCTGCTTAGCTTCAGCAATGTGACAGTAGGAGGGTACAGGGTGGTGTGGCTGCTTAGCTTCAGCAGTGTGACAGTAGAAGGGTACAGGGTGGTGTGGCTCCTTAGCTTCAGCAGTGTGACAGTGGTGTGGCTGCTTAGAAGGGACACAGGGTGGTGTGGCTGCTTAGCTTCAGCAGTGTGACAGTAGAAGGGTACAGGGTGGTGTGGGTGCTTAGCTTCAGCAGTGTGACAGTAGAAGGGTACAGGGTGGTGTGGCTGCTTAGCTTCAGCAGTGTGACAGTAGAAGGGTACAGGGTGGTGTGGCTGCTTAGCTTCAGTCGTGTGACAGTAGAAGGGTACAGGGTGGTGTGGCTGCTTAGCTTCAGTCGTGTGACAGTAGAAGGGTACAGGGTGATGTGGCTGCTTAGCTTCAGCAGTGTGACAGTAGAAGGGTACAGGGTGGTGTGGCTGCTTAGCTTCAGTCAGTGTGACAGTAGAAGGGTACAGGGTGGTGTGGCTGCCTAGCTTCAGCAGTGTGACAGTAGAAGGGTACAGGGTGGTGTGGCTGCTTAGCTTCAGCAGTGTGACAGTAGAAGGGTACAGGGTGGTGTGTGCTTAGCCACATTCTCCTCTGCACCTCCTCCTCCCCCTACCTCAGACAGCAGAGTCAACACTAAGCCCTTGGGACTGTATTTCATTAATGAAACAAAGAGTATTTCTGTTGACGCAATTGCCAAGGAAAATATGAACTTTCCCTTCGCTCAGTGTGCCTCCATCACAGTCACGCTATTTACATCACAATCACATTTATCAATGCAATGATTTAGTCATGTACAGACAGTAAAAACAAAAGAAATCTCAATGAACAAGAGCATAAAACTCCCTTACAATATCATGCTAGCCAAACATATTTTAACATTTAAATGACCTGTTCATAGCTTTCTTAACTATAAAATCACAAAATCGACTGGTGCACCTTCACATTTCAAATCTAGTGGAATATGACTTTATAATTCTGAGAGCCAGCGTCTGACTGGTTGGGGCTCTGGAGATTTATGATAAAGGGCAATGCACATTTTGTTGGAACGATACAGGCAAAATTATAGTATTGTTTTTTGGAAGTGGCATCCTAAAAATAAATTCCCCAATGAACAAAATCAAAGTTTGAGGGCTGGTAAGGTTTACTCTTACTGAAAAAAATGAACTGCTGCCTCCAAAATGATGTTATCTTTTACTTTTTACTTACTACAGCACTGCAGATAACGCATACCTCTAACGCATGCCTCTAACGCTTACCTCTAACGCATACCTCTAACGCATGCCTCTAACGCTTACCTCTAACGCATACCTCTAACGCATGCCTCTAACGCATGCCTTCTATGGACACTCATCACAGTGTCTGCATTAACTGCATGTTATTTCCAGTTAAAATGCTGTTGAGGTCTGCAGATGTTGCGCTGTGTCCACCTATTTGGTCACTATTCTTTCCATGACCTTTAATCCAGAAGTGTGTATGAGTACATACATAATTACTCATAATCTGGCTGTGTACATATTCTGTGTACATGTTTTAAAAGGCTAAGAGCCTTTGTGCACTGGGTCAGGAGGCAGCGCATTTGTACAGTATAAGACAAAGAGCACCTGGCTTCCCCTCACCCCTTTAACACAGTCTATGCTTCCTGTTCAGCACAGATAATATGTCTGATACAAACTAAAACTGATGAGAATACATGTGCGCTCACTCATCCTGATTGGTCTACATTCATGTGCAACGGAGGCCTCTGATTGGCCAGGCAGAACATATGTACCCACTCAGACATGCATGGAGTGACGGCCAATGAAAAGCTGCTCTCAGTTTTGACCAAACAGTTAGACCACACAATCAGCTTATACAAGCTAGAGGGGATGGGGACTATGGCAGAGGGGATGGGGACCATGGCAGAGGGGATGGGGACCATGGCAGAGGGGATGGGGACTATGGCAGAGGGGATGGGGACTATGGCAGAGGGGATGGGGACTATGGCAGAGGGGATGGGGTCTATGGCAGAGGGGATGGAGACCATGGCAGAGGGGATGGGGTCTATGGCAGAGGGGCTGGGGTCTATGGCAGAGGGGATGGGGACTATGGCAGAGGGGATGGGGACTATGGCAGAGGGGATGGGGTCTATGGCAGAGGGGATGGGGACCATGGCAGAGGGGATGGGGACTATGGCAGAGGGGGGATGGGGGGACTATGGCAGAGGGGATGGGGACTATGGCAGAGGGATGGGGACTATGGCACCCATGGCAGAGGGGATGGGGACTATGGCAGAGGGGATGGGGACTAGGCAGGATGGGGACCATGGCAGAGGGATGGGGACCATGGCAGAGGGGATGGGGTCTATGGCAGAGGGGATGGGGACTATGGCAGAGGGGATGGGTACCATCAGACACTGTGCAGCTGTTTTCCTGTCGAGTTCACAAATGATTTGAACTGCAAAATGCTGTATAGCAGCAGTGTAATACACAGAGTATAAAGATCATGTAATAAACACTGTATAAAGACCATGTGTAAATAAGTGAGACTCCAGCACAGAAGCACAATGGCAGAGGAGGAACCTGCCCTCCACTGCGCTGTTAAATGTCACTGGCTTTGCCCAAGCCAGTGGGAGGACACTGTGAGAAAGCAGCTTTGTGAATAGAAATTGAAAGAAAGAGAACAACTGAGAGATTAAGAGAGAGACAGAGAGAGCCAGTGTGTGTGAGAGAGATTAGAAGATGAAACTGAGAGTGAGTGGAGGTTTTGGGTTCATGCTGGGGGGTGTGTGGTGCACTGTAGCGCTTATGTGTTCCTCTTTTTCATCTTTGGACACATCAAAAGCCAATGCAACCAACCCCCACTTTACAAATTCTGCAAATATACCCCTACTGCCCCCGCTGCTGGCCTTACAGCAACACCTGGCCACGCCCTAACGGGAAACTCCAGAAAATCCCCCTCCTCCTCCTCTCATCTGTCTCTTCCTCTCACCCCCCCTCCCCTTCACTAAATCCCTCCCCATCAGTCCCCCACCCCCCTCCCCTCCCCTCCCACACACACACACACACACACACAGACAGGCTTGCTCTCACAGGTAAATCACAAAATCTCTCTCTGCACCTGTTAGGGAAATTAAAGAACCTTGCAAAGATTAACTTCGTAGCTGAGAGGATGTTTGGAAGTGATAGTATCTGCTGTTAATTTTTGGCCTTTTGAAAAATGTTTTTGAGGAAGTAACACTTCAGCGCCACTAAGGTTTTTATTCAACTGATTTTAGCTGATCCATTCACACACTGAAGCACACTGACAGTATGAAATAATACTTATCCACAAATATCTTAGCATTTGTCAGAGGCTTTTCGATTTCTGGAATGGAGAAATGCTTGTTTTGCCTGTTGTCATTCAAATTGTAAATCCGGTTTGTCAACATTTTAATAGTCTCTTAGCTGCAGTGCTCTGCCTTACCTGGCTCTAAATATAGCATGTGATAACTCTGGCATTTGGCATTCCTGTTCATTTGAAGCACCATGTTGTGTCATTAAGTGTGGCTGGTTAGAAGGCCTGAAAGAGTGTGTGTGTGTGTGTGTGTGTGTGTGTGTGTGTGTGTGTGTGTGTGTGTGTGTGTGTGTGTGTGTCTGTGTGAGTGTGTGTGTGTGTGTGTGTGTGTGTGTGTGTGTGTGTGTGTGAGTGTGTGTGTCTGAGTGGGGTAAGAGATGTTATTCTCATGTGAAACGCACATATCGAAGTTGACACACTAGAGCAGAAGATGCTCCTTTTTATGCTAATATGGAGTACAGAAGCAGTTTTGAGGCACCTGACCCCGTCTGCACTGAAGACACACAGTGCTCTCATCTGCCCTCATCTTTCACTTCCTTAAGACTTTGCAACCGAAATGCAGCCAGCAATAGTGACTGCGCTCTCCACAATACAGAACATCTGTGAGACCAGAGCAGTTCAGACAAATACAGTTTTAAAACAAAAGCTTCTGCTTTTCACCCACAGACACTTAATACTTCATTTTGGATTTGAGTGCACCATCTCACACTCAAATCAAATTCAAATTCAGGGGGCATGAAAGGACAATTGCTTTTATGAAACAAAGAGAAAAACAATGTATTTTTTAAAAAAATGAGATCTCATCTCTCCATTTCCCTTTCACTCCTTAGAGCAATGGACTGAAGGCAAGATCAACACCAGGGCCTCTCTCACTTCTGTATTTTGTTCATCGTAACCATTTCTAAAATTTGCACCTGGTGTAGGAGTGGTGTAAGCAGTGTGAGGCGGGCGGGCGGAAGCAGAGCAAGTTGACAGTGAGAGCACGGAGGTGAAATACGTGTGACAAGTGAGGGTGACCAACAGGCCTGTCTAATAATATAAGTGTTTAAAATGGCTCTGTTATAATGTTATAATCATCGCAGATGGGAAATTGGACACAAAGTGAAAATACATCATAAGTAAAGAGGAATTTTTTGTGATCACCCAATGAGTCAGACATGGTATGGCAGAGAGGAAAATTTTTTTAGCCGTTCAAGCAAGTCAGTGATTGACAGCTGTGTGTAGCTCCACCCCTTCAGCGTTAATGAAAACACCATTTCAGCCCTTACTACTTAATGCACATAAAACACCATTTCAGCCATTACTACTTAATGTACATAAAACACCATTTCAGCCCTTACTACTTAATGCACATAAAACACCATTTCAGCCATTACTGCTAAATGCACAAAAAACTCCATTTCAGCCATTACTACTTAATGCATATAAAACACCATTTCAGCCATTACTACTTAATGCACACAACACACCATTTCAGCCATTACTACTTAATGCATATAAAACACCATTTCAGCCATTACTGCTAAATGCACATAAAACACCATTTCAGCCATTACTACTTAATGCACATAAAACACCATTTCAGCCATTACTGCTAAATGCACATAAAACACCATTTCAGCCATTACTACTAAATGCACATAAAACACCATTTCAGCCCTTACTACTTAATGCACATAAAACACCATTTCAGCCCTTACTACTTAATGCACATAAAACACCATTTCAGCCATTACTACTTAATGCACATAAAACACCATTTCAGCTATTACTACTCAACGCATATAAAACACATGCAGAGTCACAGCTTGCGCTGAATGAGTCAGTTGGACACGAGAGAACATTAAACAGGAAGGTGAGAATGGAATGGGTGAGCTCTGAGTGACTCTTGGCACTGCAGGACACCGCATGGCCCAAATTAGCAGCACAGTGAGCACCGCAGGGTAGCGGGAAAGGGAGCACGGCGACGCCCTATCCCGGAGAGGCTGTGGATAATATAGCCCTGCTTTATATCGTTGATCGACTGTGTTTGAATGTAACATTTTTACACATTATAAATCTGTCAGACTTTGCACCCAAAGCGAGGTCTGTCTAGTCCAGCACCCTGCATAGCAACAGCATGTCTGTGGAACATTCTGCAGTCTCGATCTTCCCAAAGCTTGACCCTCAGGTTAAACCCCTACCGCTTCTCTCCATCACTAATGGGGCTGTACCGTGTATGCTCTACGCTGTTCGCCCCCTGTGTCACAAGTAACACCAATTATCAGGTACAGCAAAGAAACTTCCAGCTCAACAGCAGCATCCTCATATGTTTGTTTTCCCCAACATCAACATTTGATTCGCTTTTAAGCATATCCTGAGTTTATTGAATGGAAATTGCAATGACCCCAATCCTGGATCTTACGCATGTGCCACACATGGCTGCGAGCCGTCATGGGACAGAGCTGGCGGCACAGCCCGAGCACTGATGCTGGAGGCAGATAGGTCAGGTCAGACACACAGAGCCTGGCCCTCACTCTGGAGGCAGATAGGTCAGGTCAGACACACAGAGCCTGGCCCTCACTCTGGAGGCAGATAGGTCAGGTTAGACACACAGAGCCTGGCCCTCACTCTGGAGGCAGATAGGTCAGATTAGACACACAGAGCCGGGCCCTCACTCTGGAGGCAGATAGGTCAGGTCAGACACACAGAGCAGATAGGTCTCAGGAGCCTCCCCCACTCTGGAGGCAGATAGGTCAGGTCAGACACACAGAGCCTGGCCCCCTCACTCTGGAGGCAGATAGGTCAGGTCAGACACACAGAGCCTGGCCCTCACTCTGGAGGCAGATAGGTCAGGTTAGACACACAGAGCCTGGCCCTCACTCTGGAGGCAGATAGGTCAGGTTAGACACACAGAGCCTGGCCCTCACTCTGGAGGCAGATAGGTCAGGTTAGACACACAGAGCCTGGCCCTCACTCTGGAGGCAGATAGGTCAGGTTAGACACACAGAGCCGGGCCCTCACTCTGGGCAGATAGGTCAGATAGGTCACAGAGCCTGGCCCTCACTCTGGAGGCAGATAGGTCAGAGCCTGGCCCTCACTCTGGAGGCAGATAGGTCAGGTTAGACACACAGAGCCTGGCCCTCACTCTGGAGGCAGATAGGTCAGGTTAGACACACAGAGCCGGGCCCTCACTCTGGACGCAGATAGGTCAGGTCAGACACACAGAGCCTGGCCCTCACTCTGGAGGCAGATAGGTCAGGTCAGACACACAGAGCCTGGCCCTCACTCTGGAGGCAGATAGGTCAGGTTAGACACACAGAGCCTGGCCCTCACTCTGGAGGCAGATAGGTCAGGAGCCTCAGACACACAGAGCCTGGCCCCCTCACTCTGGAGGCAGATAGGTCAGATTAGACACACAGAGCCTGGCCCTCACTCTGGAGGCAGATAGGTCAGGTTAGACACACAGAGCCTGGCCCTCACTCTGGAGGCAGATGGTCAGACACACAGAGCCTGGCCCTCACTCTGGAGGCAGATAGGTCAGATTAGACACACAGAGCCTGGCCCTCACTCTGAGTCTGCAGCCTATGGGATATAGAGATACCAGCTGAGAATGGGCTGAGGAAACAATCCCTGTTAATGATCTCCATGTAAGCACATTCAACAAGAACAACATCCATCTTATGAATCTTATGAAAACCCCCTTGCTTCTGTTTTTGCACCAGTAATGCCGGGACATGATCTTAAACTGTGATTGACACGTTAAAATGTCTGATATGTTGTAATGCATGATACACTGCAAAGATTGCAGGAAAGTGATAGGCAGCAGGGCTATAACTGATGAGAGCCATCACAGCGCTGTTTTCAGATTGTAGTGAGCAAATCTTATCACACAGCACTGAAAATGCTGAGTGTCTCTCAGTAGCAGGGACAGAATGTCTGTGGTGGTGCAACACACTGAACTCTGCTGGAATATCAGACTCCTCCAGTGTGTTATTCATACTATGGCATCTCCTTTTGCCCAAATCAACTGCACAGCTGACATGAACGCTATGGAAATGTTGACGCGACGTTCTCCTTGCGTTTGCACCACAGCAGAAATGCTGCCGTAGCATTAGGGGTCCTGGGTTAAGGGCAGCGCTCTGTACAGGAAGGACCGGGCCCCAGACTGTCTCGATTCTGTGCTGCTGCAGCATTTGGGGTCCTGGGTTAAGGGCAGCACTCTGTACAGGAAGGACCGGGCCCCAGACTGTCCCAATTCTGGGCTGCTGTAGTCTTATGGGGCATGGAAATGTTAAGTCGCCCCCTCGGATGACAGCACTGTCACCGTGACCCTGCAAGCACACGTAGAGCAGAGGGGTAAAAGTGACGTGTCTGCCTTCACCTGCCTCCATGATGAGGTGTGAAACCATGACAATAAGCGGCTGAGCCTTGTGAAGCCACTGTGTGTTACAGACGAGCGATACTTTAATAGCTGATGCTCTGTGAACATGGCCTTTCATTCTTAGCCAGAGCACAGGGGCTAAGCAAAAAGCTTCAGCACTGTCATGGTTTGTGTGTGTGTGTGTGTGTGTGCGCATGTGTGCATGCACGTGTGCACGTGCGTGTGTGTGTGCGTGTGTGTATGATGTGTGCATATTCACAAAGGACCTGCACGCAACATTTTCCTACAAACAAGAAAAACTTCAGAGTGTTTTAAACATTATTAAATACTGTATGTCCTAAGCATAAACAATCTCTCACTGAAATACAGCTGGGATTGGGTGGAAGGAGTAGAACTTCTTGTTCTCTTTAACTGATCACAATTCCACTGTATACTGTATATAATACCCTGTACTCCTCTGGTATAGAATGACTGCCACGTTTTCTCTGTAGTAAAAGTCGTTTTGAGCATGGAATGTCTGCCGCTTTCTGCAGGTGCACCCTGAGCCTGAAGGCCGGCCAGGTGTGCATAGAAACGGGGCGGATCTCTGCTGGACTCCAGGTGCGCATGCATTTGCCGGTTAAAACGCACTGCCGCCTCACCGAGAGCTGCTGTGCCGTGAAATGGCAATCTCCTTCTAGTACGCAGCAGAGCACAGTGGAAACCCTCTAAGGGTGGGCTGACCTGCATGAGCCTGAGGGCTGGTGTGAGCGTGGAGCTGCCCTGCAGCTCTCTGCCTGAGGAAATTCCACCCCACGCCGCTGCCCTGAGACCTGTGTCCATTTACATTACATTACATTAAAGGGCATTTGTTAGACGCTCTTATCCAGAGCAACTTACAAGGCAAAGTGCATATGAATGGTACAAAAACTGCAAAGATAACCCTAGAGAAGGGTAAAGTCCCAAGTGCCAAAGGTGATTGAATAGATTAGGACTCCACTACCAACTATCTAAAGAGAAAGTAAACAGCCTAGGTTAAAAACAAATCAGTTAAAACAAGAGCAATCACTACCCCGAGGGTCACTACCCTGAGACCTGCGTCCATCTGCCCGAGGGTCACTACCCTGAGAAGTTCCTTATGAGAGTGGCATGTGGCGGGCCTGGTCTCGTCCCGAGCAGCAGCTCCTCTGAGGGGGACACTCCATCATGCAGGCCCCTGCTATGTGTCCCACCGGCAGCCCTCTCACAGTCTGAGGATGTGAGTGCTTAGTTTATTTTGGTTTTCGTTGTGGGTCTTGGTGGTTTTTGACTCCTTGGCAGTTTTGGTAACCTTTAAAATGCGCCCACTTCTGTTTCTGTTGTAGAGAATGTGCTTCCTTATTTCTTTCTACATCACTTTGAAGGAACGGCAGGACCTTGCACTGATCTAGGATGAGATAACTGATCTCTACTGCCATTATGAAACAGTTTGCCCTGAATGTTAACACTGAGGATCAGTGCCAGTGGGTCCCGTGAATCTGATTCAGTGCTAGGCAGGGCTGCCAGCCCTCTCTGCATTCCGCTCTGCTCAAGAGGAAGTGTGCTCCAGATCCCCTAATTTGCATTAGTTCAACCCTGCGCGGTGCACGCGCTCATCAGCTGGGCAGCTGGGGGGGAGGGGGCTGCAGAGCTTAGCTCACAGGTAACACTCACAGGTAACACTCCAAAAACACATCTGATGTGCAGTAGTGGAATTTCTGCAGCGTTGAGAAAATGGCCGCCCTCCGCGCTGTCCTATCTCAGAACCCGTCAGGGTAGTTGCATGCAGCGACCAAGCAGGTTTAATTTAGCAGGTATTTTAGCAAAGTCATAGACTCACTCTGTTTCTATAAGAAGCGCAGCTGTGCCAAACACATAGGCACCTATTATCTCTCTATGACGAAATTTACTCCACAACAGAAAACATTACAATGCACAGCAGTATGGGAATATGAAAATGAAATATTGTTAAATGTAAAATATGGCTGGCCAGTATTGATTCAAAGCATATGGCTTGGTTGCATTTAGGATAGTAATATGTGATGATGTTTATAACTTTATTTCAATTTTTTCCTAACATATTAAATATTCTGACAGGAATTTGACTTTACTTTACTTATTTCACCTCATGAAAACGTACTACAGCATTCCTCTATCACTGATATTCTTTTCACATACCAGTATTGCCAGGAGCTTGCCACGCTTTCAGTTTTGTATCCTCCATATTTTCTCTAACTCATGACTTTGATAGGGGTACATGGTCATGGACCTGAGCACAGCAGCTGTTTGAATCCCTGGATTCAAACCTGCAGCTCCCTGCTCTAGTGCCGCATACTCCACTGCCTCCATTTGCATGGCTTAGTTTTACAGCACAATCCACGATTCAAAATCAGGTCCACAATTCACCTTGGCTTTAGCATAAATTTGGAATATTTCAGTTGAATTAGTTAATTCCCCCATCAAGGGAATGACATTCTGGTTATGTCAGTGTGTTTTCACATTTTTGAATGTGCATACCTGACATTTAGTGAATAATGTGACTCCTTCCTCCGAGACCAGGAGTGTCAAACTGGAGGGCCACAGTAGCAGCTGGTTTTTGGTCTGTTTTAGCACTTGATCAGTTAAAATCACTGGTTGGCTAAAGAGTCCATGCACATGGTTTCCAAGGCCTAAAATGGCTGCCAGTTGAAAGGAAAGAACAAAAACCTGCAAACACTGTGGCCCTCTGGGACCGGAGTTTGACACCCCTATCCTAGACTATCCACAGACACCAGTGTACACGAGCTGCTGCAGCGAACTGAGACGTGATTTTAATGAAAATAATTACCTGATCAAAATGCCAAGCAGTTTCTAATTAGCTATGGATAATGACTATGAGCCACAATCATTGCTTTTATTACTTATACAAATTATAAACAAAATTTACCATGCATTAAATCTGTCATTCAATCAACTGCCTGGTTTTTGGTTTGACTATCAGGCCCTAAGGTATGTCTTCCTCTTACTGCAGTTTGAAAGACTTCCGATTCTTCAGAACAAAAAAACTCCCGGCGTGCAGACTGGTGCACAGGAGCAGGCCTTGAGCTCCTCTTTGCTAAAGACGGGAAGTTTGATTGAGATCTCGTACCAAAAGGGCCCAGTAGCCACATTCACTGCACTTCACACTCTCAGCCCCAATGCAAATACTGCACCTGGAGCCGCAGAAACACCAGCAGAGACTGCGGGCCCTGGTGGAGCAGAACCACGCACAGAATGGGCTCCAAATCAACATCATCAGTTAGGCCACGAAGTATCACTGCCCCACAATGATACAGCATAAGCATAGCCTACAACAATAACAGACATTATATACTACTGTAGCTCAGAGGGGGTAAATCTCTCTCTCTCTCTCTCTCTGTATATATAAATATATACATTGCCCTTCGCCAGAGGCATGACTTTTACCCCTTAGGTAAAAGAATAATTTCTCATGAGAAATAATCTCTCAAGAAATGTGTATTTGAAATAATATGAGTATGTACATCTCCTACATTCCATGCATATAAAATGTATTATATTTAAATAATAAGTTATATTTGACATATTGTTTGATCAATTCTTCATAGCTTTTAATATTATATAATTATGTATTAGTATTATTACATATACTAGCTGTGTCAAATCAGGTGTGTCAAGTCACTTGAAAGCACATCTCAGAATGAAGTGTATTGAAGTTGCTAGATTCAAAAAAATGGAAATAGTAGATAAAATTTTTAAAAATCTGTGAGCAAACATGAAGGAACTGTCATCAGTAAACTGCTCTTACACTGTACTTGGTCCACACTGTCCTTTGTGTGGCTGCTTTCCTGGTCGTTAAAGTGCGCAGCATAGAGGAGAGAGACTAAAAGAGCAGGGACAGAGGAGAGAAGCACAGTGAGAGAAAAAGCCAGAGGGCATCAGGAGGGAAGTGGAGCCTCGTCTGCTCAGCGTTCTGACCTTGTAAACCTCCCCATAGGTGCCCCCGCCGACCCGTATCAGGATCTCAAAGTCCTCCTGAGGGTTTCGAGTGGAAATGTCCAGGGCGGCCCGGTTCTGCGTGTCCATCACTGCTGGGGCATGGCACTGAGGTGGGTCTGGGGACAGAATCTGCCGTGTGCTGTCCTGCGCTGACTGCAACACACACACACTACTAACACGCACCTTCCTTCCTCTCGCTGTCGCTAGCTCTCTCGCTCCGCGCTCATGCTCTGTGTGCTCATTTACATGAAGCCTGCGTTTATTTCCTGTTGGGTGTTGCTCTGTGTGTGTGTATGTGTGGTTTCTGTCTGTCTGTCAAAGTGCTCAAGCACAGACAAACTGCATCACTGCCCTAGTTTGGAACCACATTCTTCAGAACTGTCTTACTTCCTGTAATGTGACTTATACATTCAGGTATTAGCACAAAGCACACTGTTTTCTGAATGTGGCTCATTTATTAGCATGCTTTACAATTTGTGAATAATGTGGAATTGTATCAGAACATGGTAATAGTTGAAAATGTCACACTTTAAAATAATGATCTACATCAATGCAAGAAAATGACAAATCAAAGTTTGTCCTACTTTACTACAAGCTCTATGAACCAAGGAGTTCACATAACCATAGATGTTTACTGTTAGCTCAGGATTGCCATATGAGGTGAGCATCTGAAAGTGGATAACTTGTTTTTCTACATTGTTGTTGTGACAACACTTCTTCAGTATGACAGGAACACAGAGAGAATGTCATACAGGTGTAAGCTGGAAAGATTCCAGGGCTGAAGAGAGGGAGAGCAGAGGATTGTGGGAGATTGAGTACTCTTATCATAGAGCAGGGAGAGGGAGAAGGGATATGTGGGAAGCAGCCAACCACAGCAGTCCACTGGCCTTTTGTCTTTTGTTCTTTCTCATCTGTGGGCGGGGTCTGTGTGCTGTGTGGGTAATCAGTCCATGGTCCATCACTATAGCAACAAACTAAAGCCACCTCCCACAGCCCCTCCAAGGTGATAAACCCAGTGTCATAGCACGCACTTTCAGCATGGTTTAGTTATTATATATTATATAGTTTTCACCTCTGTAGTACTGGATCACCAGTTGTGCCTCCTCAATAACCACTATACAGAAAAGAGCCAGCAGCTTTTGGGTTGCAGTAAAGCAAAGTGGTGGTAGAGGATGACAGTTACCCAGGGCATGAGGCCCAGCCTGTAGTCATGGGCCTGTAGTCAAGCCCTGGGACTGCCCTGCCGGAGGGTGAGCTGCCCAGCAGCAGGGTGAGCTGCCCTGGGCTGTGCTCTGCATTTAACTGATACAGCTGATTCACACAGCTGATTACGAGGGTTCCAGATGCAAAATGGATGCTGATTTTTCAGAAGAAACAGAAAGCAGACACACCCTGTCACTCAGGCAGGCCAGGGCTGCCCCACCTGCTCTGGGCCAGGCTATATTCCATCACATTGGACAAGCTGGCTGTGTGACAACATTAATGTAAAACCCTGCTCTGGAATACTATTACTATCAGATAAAGTCAAACCTTTAGTAAACTTTATTTACAGAGCACATTTCATACAGGAAGCAACTCAATTTGCCATATACAAATAGCTATTAAGCTATGAGAAAGGTAAAAGTCGTTTACAAAAATAGAAATTAAAAAGAAATAAAATATTAGTAATGATATACATTAATTCAAACTGGGATTTTTTAAATATATACATTTTCCTTACAAGGGGCAAAAGGAAAATTATATACAGCAAACATTTAAATAAATAAAAAATATAAATTGTTCAGTCATTTCCAAATATATCCATTGATAAAAAAAAATATTGCTAAAAGTATTCTATATTGTATACAATTTCACAATCAATTATACTCTGCATACAACAGCAATTTTGGAGTGTCACACATTTGATTTTCTTCCAAGAACAACAGCATACCCTGCTGTGACACCAGTATCAGTTATTTCATTTTTATCACCTAAAAACATTCAGAAAAAGCAATAAGTCACCCAAGGATTACTACATGCCATATGCAATCCAGCTGATGAAGAGAAAATTCTGTTGCAAATGCATCTACATTTTTTTGACAGTTGCACATTGTTGTGATGTTTTCTCTACACCCCCTTGTCTTTGTCTAAAAGCCACAGGTTTCAGCTTGCATTTGCTGCAAGAGGTCACATCAAGAAACCAGACACCCTCCTACAAGGAAGTGAAACGAATGATTGGAATGACAACCACAATTTTATATCTATTAAATGCAAAATTGCAGTAGGTAAATACAGTTCAGTGTAATGTGGCAGTGGGTAAATTTATTTACTTAGGAAATATGGAAACTGGACACCAGGTCAGAGTGTATTTCATTGTTTATGAGAACATATTATTAATTTACTGTATGCTGGGTAAAGATGCAGAGAAACCTCAGGGATCAGACATTAAGGCTTTAGGTTAGAATTCAGTACCGCACCACACTGTAACCACAGTCACATATTACTTACATTGTACAATTCATACTCAAAATATAACATTTTCTTGACAGTGAATATGATCCAATAAAACAACATATGCTATACACGGGTACAGAGGTCACCAATTTTCATTGTACCATTTGTTAAACAGCAGTGTGCCATCAGAAATGATGAAAGTATGCTTATGAACTTATTAACACATTCATCTTACAAACACAAACCACATTGTAAAAAAACCTAGATAACACGTTTATTGTGTTCCCTGTTCATTACAAATCCACTTATGTTTTCTGAATAGAATGATGACGAAACATTATTCTTTGCGGTAATGTAATGTAAACATTATTTTAATCTGTAATACTTTCTAATTATACTTTATTTGTGTTGATAACCTAACGTACCATAAATGCAATCTCTTTAATTATAATCTGTGCATCGAGGACACACTTCAGACCCGCAAAAATAAACAGAATATGATTGATTATTATTCATTTAATTTAAAAGAAACATTTAACTGACCACAACACTTTAGACATGAGAAAAAAGTTGGTGTCGTTCAAACAACCGCCCCGCGTTGATTCACAACAAATTAAAAATGGCGATAACTGATGTGTCCAGCATTTGGGTTTCAGCTGTTGTCGTTCAGCGACAGTATTTTTGTTCTTATGCTGTGAAACGTGTAAATTTTCTCGGGGTTTTCTTTCCGTATTTCTGTACAACGTACCAACTTCAAAACAAAAGAAATCGTCAATGTAAGAACTTACTTCAACTCGTATGTTTCTACTCGGATGTATTTCACCTTCACACATATCCACATTGACGTATCTTTATATTTTGTTGCATTAAAACGCTTGCTTGTGTCTTAGATAGGGTTAATTGAAAACTATATGGCACCAAAAAACGTATAATATCAAGATTTATGATTTCGAGTCACTTAATGTGACTTTGGTCAAGCAGTATATTCATTTGAAGCCTCATTATATGGTTGACAGATGCTCACGTGACCCTAACATTTTCCGTTCCTTGAATGTTCTTCCTCCGAACGGCCTTTTCTGTTCACCGGCCCCACGTGTGGGTTGTACGCAAACCGAACTTATCTGGGTCAGCTACCGAACCACATCACGGACTTAAACAAACCCGTCGAAAATATGGCTTCATCATTCGAGCAGATGAGGGCCAATGTGGGGAAACTGCTAAGAGGAATTGACAGGTTAGTGCTTCGAGTTTAGCCTGCTAGCAATTTGCTCCTCCATCAGCTAGCTAACGTTAGCTACGTTTTCCTAGTTACGATGCAGTTTAATTACTTTGCTGGATAACATGCATACAGGACGGTAAAATAAAACCAGACTTCATCGAACGAGTAATAACAGATAAAAGACAGTAGGCTTGTTAATGACTGGTCTGGCGTTATGCGTTCACCAAAATGTTTGAAGAGCATTATAATTGAATGATGCTGTATTGATGGTGTTATGGAAAACTGTTTGAATTCCTGAAACTAACTAGAATACACGGATGTACTGGAGAACACGGACTGAGAATCTCCCTCTCTCATGTACGTATTTTGTTATTTCAGGTATAACCCAGAGAACTTGGCCACGTTGGAACGCTACGTTGAAACACAAGCGAAAGAAAACGCTTATGACCTGGAAGCCAACCTCGCAGTGCTAAAATTGTGAGTCAGTGTATTGAATTAATGACAGTTACGCTGACAGAAAAACACATGTAGATATACATATATAGAAGCATACGATTACTATGTTGTAAATTGAACAATTCTGGAAGCGTTCCTGCTTGGACTGACCTCCAGTGTGCTGTGATTCTAGGTATCAGTTCAACCCAGCCTACTTTCAAACTACAGTGACCTCGCAGATCCTGCTGAAGGCCTTGACCAATCTCCCCCACACAGACTTCACACTGTGCAAGTGCATGATCGACCAGACACATGTATCCTTTCGGGACCATTCTGTGCACCCAAGGTGGGACCGGCACCTTTTACCTCACCTGTAGCATCACTGTGGAACGTCCTGGGTAGCACAGGTGACCATGGCGATGTGTGCGCAGTATTTTAATTCACTCAGGGAAAGGTGGGGTGCAGATACAGGCATTTTTGTGTTTGAGGTGAATTATCAAACCTGAGTAGCAGAAAACAGTGAACCATGCACAGTGCTTGAGCACCGCAAAACTCCTAGTCGGCCGCTGTGTCCTATGAAAGCCGTAATCTAAAGTAATCATAATTTTTAATTGAAATAAAAAAGGCTGTCTGTGGTGCGGCTGGAACCCCCAGGCTCAGCTGCACTCTTACCAGCTGTAGCCACAATAATCACCACAGACCCGCTGGGGAGATGGCAGGTAAACGCAGCAGACTGTGCTCCCTGGCACCCTCTCCTGGCCAGCTGGGCACATGCTGACTCTGCTCCTCCAGTGGCCTGTGTGTTATTACTGTGGCAGCTGAGGTGAAAACATTGAACAGTTTCACAGCATTGGAGATTTGTTCCTGTATCAGGTGTGATTGACAGAAAAAAATATGGAAAGAAATATAATGCTACATGCACTCAAAAACACTTCCATGTACTGGTATGTGATGATCTCTGCCTTGTTTTGAGTCGAAATCTTGTTGGGAAGTAGACCTCATAAATATGGGTGTGAAAACACTTATTTCAAAATTAATCTTGTATACATATCCAGTAAGGATACGACCAAGCCCAAACAGAGATGAACCGCAGGGATGCTGAAACAGCTCAGCCTGGTGAGGCCAAACCCAGGCATGGTGTTTTAAACACATCTTATCAGTGCCATGCTGAAATGTGAGAGGGTGAGGAGGAAGATCTCGTCTGCTTTCAGAGGTGTGGGAGGTTACAAACCACCCTGAGCTTCTGCTCCAGATCATTTGTTTTTAAAAAAATGGGGTGTTTTGAGGCCCCCTGTCATGCTTGGGGGCGCTCTGTTTCCTTGACTACAGTGTCGCAGCAGGAGGAGCGTCCGATAAGACAGATTCTGTACCTGGGTAACCTCCTGGAGACCTGTCACTTCCAGTCATTTTGGGTAAGCCACCCGTCACAGCTGGCTGTTCTGTGCTGAACGTTGTGTTTGACTTATCACATAGCACTGTGTTTCATTTTCCATATTGCTTATCACACTTCGACTTGGCTCAGAGTTTGTGAAGTCTATGTAATGTTATGAGCTGATTGCAGCAGTGTGATGGTGTGGTTTGAATGTCACATCTTTGACTACACAGGTGTGAGTTTCTCAAAGCGTTTGTAGGTTTGTAGGGTTAGGAGCTTCATATGAACCATCGTTCATTTAAGGTGCATTTCCCGAAATGGAATGTAGCTCAAATAAATGTGTTCATGAGGTCCCTGACGCACTCCTGAGAAGTGTCACACTGTGACAGGTACTGACAGTCTGCCGCCCTCCCTCCCTGGATCAGCTGGAGTTTGTGATCAAACAGCCCTGTCGGGCACAGGCTGTCACTGCTACATCAGCGATTCTCAGGAGGATATTAGTTTTTCAATGTTTAATTGACTCCTTCCAAATGTATTGTGGGTGCTTGGTGGATGATTTCCTGACTGAAAGGAAATTAAACTTTCATTTGATTCAAGATTCATGCGATTCAAGCATGGCAGTCTTCTGCCCATTACATTTGGATAGAGAGACCTCACAGATCTCACTGAAGCTTAAATAACACACACAACTCCAAGAGAGCAAACAACCGCATTTTTCGTATTTGTTTGGAGTACCCTTTTAAGAGCTGGAAGTGGGACGGACCATTTTAAAGCAACTGTTGATAAGGTGTGGTATGTGTTAATCTTGTTTTTGTGCCTTTGGTGTTTGTTTCTCTGTGGGTCCGCAGGCTAGCCTGGAGGAGAACCGCGAGCTCATTGACGGGATCACAGGCTTTGAGGACTCAGTACGGAAGTGTGAGTAGCGCCTGCGCCCCTCTGCCAGCTGTGCCACCTCTGCCAGCTGTGCATCCTCTGCCATTCATTTCACACTGACAATGGCACTGGACTGCAGTTTCAGACCCTACTGTGGCCAAGCAGCCAAACTACACTTCCCATCAACAGGAAATGAGGTCATATGTCACTCAAAGTGACAGGGCTAAGGACAGGTTTAAAACTGCTCTTCGGATCTCCTAGTGTTTCTGTGCCGTCTCTGTACCCATAGCAACTGGGTGCTGGAGGTGTTCTGATTACAGAAAATTGATTTTAGTCTTCATTTGGTTTCATTTATGTCCACCTTTATCGTTGCAGCTCGTTCTTCAATCCTGATTATTTCTGTCTCTGAAATTAAGGAATTGTAATGTGCACAGGGTTTCCTATGAGTTAGCGCAATACCAGAGTAGACTCTCAGTGTCTGTTTGTGAAATAACTGACAAGACATTGCAGTATTTTGTCACCATATGTTCTGTTTTTACTGTCAACAGGGTGTGTGTGTTGGTTATTCACACTGCAGCCATGCATTTCGCTGTGCATTGATTGCATTCCGTTAACAGCTTACTATGTAGCGATGTGTAAGTAACGTACAATGCCAAAAATGGGCGAAGCTACAATTTTCTGTAATCACTGAATTGTTTCACACGGTCAGTATGTTGTATTCCTCAGAATAACGCACAGTGATTGGCTCAGATGCAGCAGTGAGTGGCACATAGTGACATTAGCCGTTTTAGTTCCAGTCTCAGAGAGTGAGGCGCAGGGTAGGCTCTGGAGAGGGGGGCAGTGAGGGGCAAAAACCAAACCTGTATTTTAGGAGCCACTCCCCCCAGCCTACACCTCCAGCACCCAGCGGCGATGGGTACAGGGACCGCAACCACAGGCCACTACTCCTCAGTCCTCATAGCAGCCGTTTCCAAGCAACCATGTTTGTACAGAAGCAGAGAGGAAAGGGACATAAACAAACAAAACTGCGTGGAGTCATCATCTTTAATGATCAGAATACAGTGTGTGCTGCGCCTGCTCATTACCTCACGCTCCCTTACCACTGACTGTTACAGAGCATTTGTTTAGATTATTTGCATTATTTAAAACTTTTGTGAAAGCAAGGCAAAAAAGAATGAAAAATTAGTGCAAGTTGCTCAAAACACAAATGCTACTCAAAACACCTGCTGCTCAAAAGTACGCTGGTCTGCCATGCATGTGCCTGTGAGTGGTGGTTATTGCAGGCTGCTGTTGCTTTGCCCTGGTACAGGGAGCGTGTCTGATGCCAGTCTGTCTCTCCACAGTCATCTGCCACGTGGTGGGAATCACGTATCAGAACATCGAGCATCGGCTCCTGGCCGAGATGCTGGGAGATCCCCTGGGTAAGCCGTCCCCCGCGCCGCTCATGGAGAACGACGCAGATTAGCATGGCAGCTCATTTGTTTCAGATCTGCCTTGGTGATGTTGGCCATTAAATTCCCCTACCCCCACCTCCCCACCCCCCACAGACACACAGGTGAAGGTGTGGATGAGTAAGTACGGCTGGACAGAGAGCGAGGATGGACAGATCTTCATCTTCAACCAGGAGGAGAGTGTCAAGCCCAAGAACATTGTGGAGAAGATCGACTTTGAGAGTGAGTGCGCCAGACGTTGGGAGGGGGGTGTTTTCTTTGCCTTCTGAGTTCGGCTGTGACGCTGCCTCCCTTGTGTCGTTTTCACATTTTACTCGTCTTGTCTGGATTTCTGTCCTTGGGACACACCTAAAGCGTATATTTAAATCTTCAGTCCCTATGCTTGTGTTCCCATCTCTGAAACCTCTGGAAATGTCATGACTGCAGTGCCTGCAGGGCTGGGTGTATAACTGTAGATATGGTGTGCCTGTAGAAAGCCATGCCAAGGTTTGGATTTGACTATACCATTTCTAGGGCATTACTTGCAAATTTGAAACCAAGTTTCACATCTGTGAATGTAAGCATAAAGCAGTGAACCGTGTGCTGCCCTTAAAAATGAGTTAATCTGGTGAAATTGGAGTACTGTATATGTTCTTCTGTCATGATTTTCCACAAAGAATTTCCAGTAATCTCATTCTCTGCTCTGTCATCTGTCTCTTCAGGTGTGTCCAGTATTATGGCTACATCCCAGTGAAACCCATGTACAAATTTCCCACAGAAATATCCAGAAGACATGACCTCCAATCTTTCTACCACCCATGCAATTTTCTGTAATACCTTTCAAAATAAATTGTTTATCTGACATTCAAAATGGTGGTGAGCTTTGAGGTTTTTTGTTTTTTTTTGTACTGTCACAAAAATTGGTTTTATTGCACAGCAAAAATTCCTTTAAAATCACACTCACACATGCACTCACATGCACATGTATCAGTTCCCCAGTTGTGGGTTTGAGCCACACAAATATCTTTTTCCCTGCTCTCACCTCAGCACTAAATTACCTGGGCCAGGTACAAAGTAATGGTGTGCTGGAAGCTGACTTTGTTTTTCTATGTGGGAATAATTCATTTGGGACGTTGATGGTGGTTAGCCTTATCTGTGGCGAGTCAGCATTGATCTCTGCTGTGTGTTTGCACAGACATGTCTGCGCTCATTCCAGCCGAAGCACATGGTGATCAGAGGTAATTACCTTGGGCCTGAGGCCGTGTGGATTTTACCCACAAGACCCAGAGACGGCGGCCCTACATGGTCAGGTGGCTTCCCTCATGAAACTGAAAATGCACCTGGGTGAATACACTGCTAACATGAGCTACCTGTTGAGTAGCACTTTGATCGGATTGTAGCTGTTTACTATGTTACTGAGGTGTGACCAGAGTAGCTGTTTTTGCGCCGATTCACCGAGGTTCACTCAATCCTCCATTAGCTCCTCTGTCAGAAATGCCAGTGAAATCCGTATTGTCGAGAATCTGTTTCAGTCTTCATTCTGAAACAGACTTCCATTCTGAGGTATTTGTTTGGAGGCACTGAATGGGCCAGAATGGGTGAATGCAGGCACCCCACCAGATGGAGAACTGTATATTAGAGGGATTTGTTTGCACGTGAATGAACCATTATGTCACTAAATGGTTATGATATGGCATGGTTGCATTTTTTCAATTTGCATGTTACATTTTCTACCAGTTTTGGACCGCATTGAGTGTGGTGTGATTTTTGTCAGTTGTGCTGGTTGGGTACATCTGTGTATTAAATATGATTTTTCCACATTGAGAGCATAACTACAAGCTGTCCGACTCACATGCTTAACTATTACGTGCTCTGTGGATGACGTTTTATTTTACAGTGGAATAGCTTCCCATTCAACATGAGCATGAAATACGTATTTGTGTTCGTATTTGCGCATACAGTATTTTTTGATGAGTCAATATTTTCTGCGTATTTCCTTCCCATGTTATACTCGAGTAGTTTTTTTAACAATACATATAAAAAAACACTAAAATGTTTGAGCAAGTGGGGTGGTGGTGTTCTAGTTTATGAAAATGAGCCTGTTTGACCTGCAGGCGCTATTCTTTTAAGAGGGTGTGGTTTATCTCGAAGATAGTATAAGTGATTCTGAAAGCATAACAGAACAAGGTGCTACTCAAAAACTGTTTCAGGAAGTCACGAAGAAGGAAAATGCTACTGAAAGCAGCTGAAAGTTAGCAAGTGAACGGTTTCATGACTTTTTGTTCATTTGAATGAGTTTCCCGGTCACCTGTGTCTCAAACCTGCAGCCAGTGGTGACACAATCTTCACGAGACTTGAGAACAGTTTTCAGTTTTCTTTGAGAGAGTTCGTGCTTGAGATTAAACGGACAGAAGAAGATCGCAATCTTGGCGCTATTTCATATCTACTGATAGTTGCAGATCCATCATGTGCGACTCAACTAAACCCGCCGCCCGAAGGAGCGGTCTCTGAGGAAACATCACCGCAGCTATCGGGAAGTTGGATCCGGTCCTCGTTTGAGACTAACTTTTTTCACGACGACTTATTCGTAGATTATCACTTTCCGAGGGGTTCTGTTGAACGTCCCGGCCTGGTATGGAAACGAGCCAAGGTAAATCGAAATGGACCAGATTTTGTATTTTCTTGCATAATGTTTACGTGTTCTTGTCACCTTCCGATGATTTTGACTCATGAATTTTTCATGGACTCTTCACATATGCCTCCAAGTTTTTCGTAGTGTATTCTAAGAAAAAAGTTATTCAGAATAATTTGCAGGGAACCTTTTGATCATCTATTTAAACCATTGTAGAACCGTTAATGGTTCTGTGGTGCGCAAGGGTTCTATATAGATCCGACAAAGATTCCCCTTTGATTACGAGAAAAAACACATTTTTAGTGTCATGCAGACGTTTTTTCTTGGTGTTGGTACTTGTTTCTGTTGTTGCTATTTATCGAATTTGCCTTTATAAATATTTGTCATGTTGGTATGAATTACAACGTGATCTCATCCCGCCAGACAGTTATTCTGAACACATGACAGAGGGATGGAAGTTTGGGCGAGCCGGGGGTTCTGTTCCACACCTCTTTATTTAAGGCGCAGCTGGAGGAGCGTTTCTATCAGCACGCGCTGCTTACTGGGGGACAAATTCAACACCGCACGAATGCACACTGATCACCAAAGGAGACTGCGGTCGGGTGCTCCTCTGATACCAAAAACATCTCAACATGATGAAAAAGTGGTCACCAGTAAAAGAACGGATTTGAACCAGTCATTTATTTTTTTTATTTTTTTATAAAAGTCATTTTTTTTTTTTTAATAACCTTTTTTATATATATAAAAAAAAAAAAAAAGACAATGCATTTTTATTCGTCAAAAGAAGAGACTGGAAACTAACTGTAGCTTGACTAGTTTTCGATACCGTAATAACCTCATTCACCAGTCATTGTTTGCATACAAGTCACATATCCCCCTGTCCCCTGAGCTCACTTGAGGGCCTCGCCTGTCTGGGACACTGATTCCATCTTCTGTTTCTGGGTCCCTCAGTTATGCCGCTCTGAGCCCAGGCCAGCTGCACTGTGCTCTGTTACCTGTGTGTTTGTGTGGGAGGGTGTGTGAGGATGACTCAGGGTAATTATTCCACACTGTGATATAACGACCAGTTCTTCCTTGTGCTCGTGTGGGGAATTCTAGCCTTCAGGACATGCCTTGTCCTTTCAGACACATCTTATCGGTCGTGAGGTTCCTGAAACTATGCGCAATGATTGCCAGTTCACCATATCACTTATAAAGTCACCCTTATCCACCTTGAATCATATATCAGCAATGTGTCTGTTTCACTGAGTCCTCTGTCCTTTGTCATTATAGTCCATCTGTATTGTTGTCTGGTTCCCAGAGATCCTGTTGGGCAGGTTCATGTCTCCATTGTGTTTATTTGTGTGTGGTAATTGCCTCGATCTGTTAGCTTTAATGTTTTAATGGATTATCTGGAGAACGTACATGAGACTTTCAAACCCTTTCAACACTGTCCACTTTGACACAAAAGAAATACGGTTTAATTTAGTTTAGTTTTATTATGTTATTTTGCTCTCTCTTCAGATAAGGATAAGCTTCAGATTTTTTTCTTCCTGAGAAAGTTAACTCCTCTTCTTGGTATCCATTTTCCATGGCCTTTGGCTCTGCTTTGGTCAGGAATGTATGACGCTTATATAAAAAAACATCAGCAAATTTGAGGGCTTCTTTTCAAAATAGAAATGAGAGACGCAAATGAAGCTCCTCTGAAGTTACAGTTTAACCCCCACCACCACCACCACCACCACCACCACATGGTGATAGTGTCCTTCCCCACTGATATCCTCATGTTTCTGCTGTAATCCTGGATGTCTGATATCCCCATGTTTCTGCTGTAATCCTGCGGGGCTGATATCCCCATGTTTCTGCTGTAATCCTGGATGTCTGATATCCCCATGTTTCTGCTGTAATCCTGCATGTCTGATATCCCCATGTTTCTGCTGTAATCCTGCGGGGCTGATATCCCCATGTTTTTGCTGTAATCCAGTAGGTCTGATATCCCCATGTTTCTGCTGTAATCCTGCGGGGCTGATATCCCCATGTTTCTGCTGTAATCCTGGATGTCTGATATCCCCATGTTTCTGCTGTAATCCTGCGGGGCTGATATCCCCATGTTTCTGCTGTAATCCTGCGGGGCTGATATCCCCATGTTTTTGCTGTAATCCAGTAGGTCTGATATCCCCATGTTTTTGCTGTAATCCTGCATGGCTGATATCTCCATGTTTCTGCTGTAATCCTGCATGTCTGATATCCCCATGTTTCTGCTGTAATCCTGCGGGGCTGATATCCCCATGTTTTTGCTGTAATCCAGTAGGTCTGATATCCCCATGTTTTTGCTGTAATCCTGCATGGCTGATATCTCCATGTTTCTGCTGTAATCCTGCATGTCTGATATCTCCATGTTTCTGCTGTAATCCTGTGGATCTGATATCCCCATGTTTCTGCTGTAATCCTGCATGGCTGATATCCCCATGTTTCTGCTGTAATCCTGCATGGCTGATATCCCCATGTTTCTGCTGTAATCCAGTTGGGCTGATATCCCCATGTTTCTGCTGTAATCCAGTGGGGCTGATATCCCCATGTTTCTGTTGTAATCCTGTGGGGCTGATATCCCCATGTTTCTGCTGTAATCCTGTGGGGCTGATATCCCCATGTTTCTGCTGTAATCCTGCATGGCTGATATCCCCATGTTTCTGCTGTAATCTTGCACGGTTGACATCCCCATGTCCACGCAGCTGTGGGTGCTGCCCTCTGTACCCCTGATGCAGAGTTGAGTGGTTGCTGTGTTGTGCAGAGATCGTGCATCAGCTGCGTTTCTCTCTCTGCTCCCGCAGGATATCTGTCCATCTGCCAGATTCATCGTTGATGGAGCCACCCGGATGGACGTGTGTCAGGGCGAGCTGAGTGAGTGAGCTGCGTGAGCGTCTCTCTGCCCCGCCCCATCTGGAGCAGTGGGGCTGTATGAGGGGCTATACCGTCACAGGAGCACAAAGTCTGAGCATGATCACCTCACAAATTACGCAGGTGTCCGGCCAGCCAGAAAAGGCTGTTAGAGCCGTTAGCAATGACAGTGAGGGCAAGAAACTCTCCTAAGATATTTTTCTTTAGACAGTAGGAAGGCTGAGAGGGAAATAAGACAAGGGGAGACATAGAAAGGTTGGAGCTGGGAGGTGAACCCTGGTCTCCCATGGATCAACATGTGGGTGAGACTGGATTAACCCTGTGCCTTCCTGACTGAGCTGATTAATTTGTCTCAGTGTGGTCCTCTAGACATAGCTGGTGCTCAAACACCCAGCGGCATCACAACCAGGATCTGAGCCACCCGAAGGCCGAAGGTCACATGTTTACCCAGAGATAACAACTATAAAAATGCAGCTGCTTCTTCCTTTGTCTGATCACCAGATTAAACACCCGTAGTTCAAAGGGCACTTAGTGTCACACCTGATACTCTGAAGTGTACTCATTTCAGTTCCTAAACCTGTAGAGCCACAGGTTTCTGTTGGTATTTGTCTTAAAACCAGGTAGTGAATTATTTAATAAAACCACCTTAATTGGTCAATTAAACATTGAGCCAGAAAACTCAGCACACCTGTGGCTCACCTGGGCGAGGGTTGAGAGTTCCACACTGTGTGCAGGAAAGATGTGTGGGAGGCATAGCATGTTGAGTTATTGCTGGTGACTTTTGTTTCAAAACACTGCGGTTGCAGTTTCAGTAGAATGGCGACATGGCTGCGATCTTTACATTCCAGACTCCCCGCTTTCATTAAACAGACTCCCACACTGATTTCTGAGAATTCACGGAAATCGGGGAATTAGTTTCGCTTCATTTCTTTATTTACGCATATAAGAAAGTGTTTTATAAAAGTCACATTTTCAGAGAATTCCATATCTTAGACCCTTATTAGAGTATGATAAACTGGGATTGGGAAGTGTGGGAATTGAAATAAACCATACACTATTTATTCAGCGTAAGGCAGTGTTGTTATGGTTTTGCCATGAATGTGCTGTGAGAGTGCAGGCCCCAGGCTCAGTCTCTTCTTTGCTCCTCTCTCCCCCTTAGATGATTGCTGGTTCCTATCTGCGCTGGCGTCTCTGTCCCTACATCGCCCCCTGCTGGAGAATGTGGTTCCCACGGGACAGAACTTCCACAAGGACTACAATGGCTGCTTCACCTTCCGGGTCAGCCTGTTTACCCTCACTGTCATCACTGGCACTGATTCTGGATCAGTGTGGGCTCGTTTCACACAGGGTGTTGGGTCAGGGTTAAGGGGCTGACTGAGGATCAGTGGTTGCAAATGGGGTCCCCTTTGGGGCAGTAGCCCTCCTTCAGTATGACAGACTCGCTCGCTCTGTTTCAGCAGCGTTCAGGGCCTGGGGCTCGCTCTGTTTCAGCAGCGTTCAGGGCCTGGGGCTCGCTCTGTTCCAGCAGTGTTCAGGGCCTGGGGCTCGCTCTGTTTCAGCAGCGTTCAGGGCCTGGGGCTCGCTCTGTTTCAGCAGCGTTCAGGGCCTGGGGCTCGCTCTGTTTCAGCAGCGTTCAGGGCCTGGGGCTCGCTCTGTTTCAGCAGCGTTCAGGGCCTGGGGCTCGCTCTGTTTCAGCAGCGTTCAGGGCCTGGGGCTCACTCTGTTCCAGCAGCGTTCAGGGCCTGGGGCTCGCTCTGTTCCAGCAGCGTTCAGGGCCTGGAGCTCTCTCTGTTTCAGCAGCGTTCAGGGCCTGGAGCTCACTCTGTTCCAGCAGCGTTCAGGGCCTGGAGCTCGCTCTGTTTCAGCAGCGTTCAGGGCCTGGAGCTCAGAGCTGGAGCTTGAGCTGATGCCCTCCAGGGTCAGATTAGCAGGAATCCAGGGGTGGGGCAGGGCAGGACGGGGCAGGGCGGGGTGGGGCTGGGCGGGGCTGAGTTGGCTCCTCTGGGTATGGTGCTTTTGGTTCCACCCACCAGTCTTGAGAGGAAAATGGAAAAGGGGGAATGGACCACTGATCTGGCTGATCACCTGCATCTGCTGCTCAGAGTAAGCTGTGGCATTCAGAGCTCCTGCTGGACACTGCTCCCACTGTGTGCTGCTCCCATTGTGTGCTGCTCCCACTGTGTGCTGCTCCCAATGAGTGCTGCTCCCACTATGTGCTGCTCCCAATGAGTGCTGCTCCTAAAGGCATTGCTTCAGTGGCTTTCAGTGTTTACATCCCTTCTCAAGTTGTAACTTCTGTGTGGGTGTGTTTGGCTGTGGGTGGTGAATGTGTGTTTTGGGGGAAAATGAAGGGGCAAGTGGGAACATGTTGGCTTAGATAGTTGAGCTGCTTGGTAAGGTAGGACTCAAACACTGGGACAGAGACTAGAACAGCCCAAAAATAACTATTTCAGGGCAGAGAAGTTCAATAAAGCATGCAAAAATACCGCAATTCTCTTTTGCACATGTTGTTACATTTTTCTGCCCTGATAATATAAAGGTTTCTGAGAGAGATGGTTTTGTCGTCGTGGACTCTCACAGTGCAGACCGACCTTGCTGCACTTTAATAGACCTGCACACCTGTACAAGTCAATCTGCTGAAGAGTGAATAACTGCACTCACTGATGGACACTGACACAGGGCTGTAGTGAAGCAGGCCGAACCTCTCAGTGAGGGGCTGTGAGAGCGCTGATCTGAGATCACTGTTACTGTGAAGAGCAGGGGGCTTGCAGTGTTGTCTGACCTGTGTTTACTCTCTCTCTCTCCCCTTACCTACTTCCTCTAACCCTCCCCCGTAAACCTCTTGCTTTCCCCAGTTCTGGCAGTATGGGGAATGGGTGGAAGTGAAGATCGATGACTTCCTGCCCACACAAAAGGACCAGCTGGTGTATCTGCGCTCAGCCAGCAGAGAGGAGTTTTGGAGCCCCCTGCTGGAGAAGGCTTATGCCAAGTCAGTGTCCACACCACACCCCTCACACTCCACTAATATGTCTCACACTCACTCTCTACTGCCATTTGCACTCATACTCTCACTCTCTACTGCCATTCACACTCACTCTCTACTGCCATTTACACTCATACTCTCACTCTCCACTGCCATTCACACTCAGTCTCTACTGCCATTCACACTCACTCTCTCCTGCCATTTACACTCATACTCACACTCTCTCCTGCCATTTACACTGCCATTTACACTCATACTCTCACTCTCTATTGCCATTTACACTCAGTCTCTACTGCCATTTACACTCATACTCTCACTCTCTACTGCCATTTACACTCACTCTCTACTGCCATTCACACTCATACTCTCACTGCCATTCACACTCATACTCTCACTCTCTCTGCCATTTACACTCATACTCTCATTTTACACTCATACTCCATTTACACTCAGTCTCTACTGCCATTTACACTCATACTCTCACTCTCTACTGCCATTTACACTCATACTCTCACTCTCTACTGCCATTTACACTCACTCTCTACTGCCATTTACACTCATACTCTCACTCTCTACTGCCATTTACACTCATACTCTCACTCTCTCCTGCCATTTACACTCCACACTCATACTCTCACTCTCTACTGCCATTTACACTCATACTCTCACTCTCTACTGCCATTTACACTCACTCTCTACTGCCATTTACACTCATACTCTCACTCTCTACTGCCATTTACACTCATACTCTCACTCTCTCTACTGCCATTTACACTCACTCTCTACTGTCATTTACACTCATACTCTCACTCTCTACTGCCATTTACACTCATACTCTCACTCTGTTCTGCCATTTACACTCATACTCTCTCTGTTCTGCCATTTACACTCACTCTCTACTGCCATTTACACTCATACTCTCACCCTCTACTGCCATTTACACTCATACTCTCACTCTCTACTGCCATTTACACTCACTGTCTACCTTCATTCTACACAATAAAGAAAAGGCAGCACTTGCAAAGTTGTTCAGTACTGTGTGTAAATGAAGTAATGTTTTCACCCTGAGTAAGTAAAGCGCTCTGAGCATTGCTGTAGTGCTGAGGCAATCGGTCTAAACTGGACACAATGCAGATGAAGCCTCCGGCTCAGCGCAGGCCCAGTCCAGGGGGTTTCAGGGTGGGGTGCATGGCCATCATGCGCCCCCTCTTTCTGGTACTGAGCTGTGCCCCCTCTCTCTGGTACTGAGCTGTGCCCCTCTCTCTGGTACTGAGCTGCGCCCCCTCTCTCTGGTACTGAGCTGTGCCCCCTCTCTCTGGTACTGAGCTGTGCCCCCTCTCTCTGGTACTGAGCTGCGCCCCCTCTCTCTGGTACTGAGCTGCGCCCCCTCTCTCTGGTACTGAGCTGTGCCCCCTCTCTCTGGTACTGAGCTGTGCCCCCTCTCTCTGGTACTGAGCTGTGCCCCCTCTCTCTGGTACTGAGCTGTGCCCTCTCTGGTACTGAGCTGTGCCCCTCTCTCTGGTACTGAGCTCTCTCTGGTACTGAGCTGTGCCCCCTCTCTCTGGTACTGAGCTGTGCCCCTCTCTGGTACTGAGCTGCGCCCCCTCTCTCTGGTACTGAGCTGTGCCCCCTCTCTCTGGTACTGAGCTGTGCCCCCTCTCTCTGGTACTGAGCTGTGCCCCCTCTCTCTGGTACTGAGCTGCGCCCCCTCTCTCTGGTACTGAGCTGTGCCCCCTCTCTCTGGTACTGAGCTGTGCCCCCTCTCTCTGGTACTGAGCTGTGCCCCCTCTCTCTGGTACTGAGCTGTGCCCCTCTCTCTGGTACTGAGCTGCTGTGCCCCTCTCTCTGGTACTGAGCTGCGCCCCCTCTCTCTGGTACTGAGCTGTGCCCCCTCTCTCTGGTACTGAGCTGTGCCCCCTCTCTCTGGTACTGAGCTGTGCCCCCTCTCTCTGCCCCCTCTCTCTGGTACTGAGCTGTGCCCCCTCTCTCTGGTACTGAGCTATGCCCCCTCTCTCTGGTACTGAGCTGTGCCCCCTCTCTCTGGTACTGAGCTGTGCCCCCTCTCTGTCTCGCAGGCTGAAGGGGGGGTACCTGGCCCTGAACATGGGCTTCCCCCACGAGGCCCTGGTGGACATGACGGGCGGCGTGACCGAGGTGTTCAGCGTGGCGCGTCTGCCGTCGGACCTGACCAGCTTTCTGGAGCGCCTGCTGAAGAGAAGTGCCCTGATCAACTGTGCCAACAGCCAGGTGCCCCACTCTCACCTGTGCCAAAAGCCAGGTGCCCCACTCTCACCTGTGCCAAAAGCCAGGTGCCCCACTATCACCTGTGCCAACAGCCAGGTGCCCCACCCTCACCTGCGCCAATGGCCAGATGCCCCACTCTCACCTGCGCCAACAGCCAGGTGCCCCACTCTCACCTGCGCCAACAGCCAGGTGCCCCACCCTCACTGTGCGCCAACAGCCAGGTGCCCCACCTGCGCCAATGGCCAGATGCCCCACTCTCACCTGCGCCAACAGCCAGGTGCCCCACTCTCACCTGCGCCAACAGCCAGGTGCCCCACCTCACCTGCGCCAACAGCCAGGTGCCCCACCCTCACCTGCGCCAACAGCCAGGTGCCCCACCTCACCTGCGCCAACAGCCAGGTGCCCCACCCTCACCTGCGCCAACAGCCAGGTGCCCCACTCTCACCTGTGCCAACAGCCAGGTGCCCCACCCTCACCTGCACTGTGCCACAAGCTCCACTGCCTCACTTGTGCTGAGCTGCTAGGTCCCCTGTCCTCACCTGAGTCGGGCCGCTAAGTTCACTGCCTCACCTGTACCTGGGTGCCAGGTCTTCTCTCCGCCCCTGTGCCTCGTGGTTTCCTGCGGTGATGGACGAGTCATAGTTTTTTTCTGTGGGGAGAAAAATCTTTGGTTTGGTTCAGATAGATCCATGAATGGTAAATTATTGTAGCTCCGCCTACTTTGAGATTCATGACTCATCATTCTCCCATCAGTTTACCGTCTTCCCCCTTTTCAGCTCTTCAGTCTGTGAGTCTGGAGCATGAGAAAGCAGCTCCATTCATTCAGACTCCTCTCTGACGCTCATCATGGGGTGACTGACACAGCCTCCATTTTAATGCTGATTCTGCTTCGTGTGAAAGGAGGACAGCGATAACACAAACCCCAAACCTCACTCACATCCTGCATCCTGCACCATCAGCTCTGTTAATCAGGGCATTACGTTTGATTCCTACTCAAGACAAACCGCACGTGTGTGTGTGTGTGTGTTTGTGTGTGTGCGCGCCTACAGGGTCAACTGGAGGAGAAGAATGAGTTTGGAATCATGTTTAGACACGCCTACTCATTGACCGGTGTTGAGAAGGTGAGACATCGCCCTCTGCTGGACCTGAAGATAACTGCCGCCAGCATTTATTGCTCCAGTCACACAGTGGTGAAACCGTGTCCCTCTCTCTGCTCCCCTCCAGGTGAAGACGGAGCATGGGGTTGTGGAGCTGGTTCGAGTGCGGAATCCCTGGGGCAGAGTGGAGTGGGAGGGGCCCTGGAGTGACCTGAGCGGGTAGAGCAGAGCTCTAACACGGCTGAGAGTCCAGCCGCCATGTTTCAGCTGATCTTTCCATCCATGTCATGTCAGTGTGCCTTAATGCTGCAAAGCACCCAAGATTCACTGTGTGTGTGTGTGTGTGTGTGTGTGTGTGTGTGTGTGTGTGTGTGTGTGTGTGTGCGTGTGTGTGTGTGTGTGTGTGTGTCTGTCTTTGTGTGTGTGTGTGCGTGTGCTGTTACAGCCCGGAGTGGGGTCAGGTCAGTGATGAGGAGCAGAAGCGGGTTGAACGGGTCAGTGTGGAGGACGGGGAGTTCTGGTGAGTCCCATCAGAACCGGCAAACATCCATGAGAATGTGCTCTGTTACTTACCCCCAGGTGGTGGGTCTCCTCACTGAAACAGGGTTTTTGGCTCAGTGTATAATGGCTTAAGTGTCTGGGTGTATAATGGTTTGAGAGGCATAAAAGAGGGGTTCTGATTGGACAGGGTTATTTGTGTCATGTGTCCCATTGGCTGCTGGTTCTCATTAGCGAGGGAAACAGCTCTCCTATTGGCCTACATATTAAAGGAGCACAGACTTCAGCTGCAGTGCTCCTAAGAAATATTCCAGAATGGGGAGAAAAATTTCACTCACAGTCTCGTTCCTGTCTACTTTTTCCCCATGTTTCCTACCATTCTCCGTCTCCCAGGATGTCTGTGCCAGACTTCCGTCAGAACTTTGAGATGATGGAGGTGTGCCACCTCAGTGACGATACGCTGAGCGAGCCCACCGCCACCAAGCGGCCCTGGCACTGCACAATGCATCATGGGAAATGGGTGTGCCTCCTTTCTGCAGGAGGTCCTCCTCAAGGGGGTAGGCAGACATGATCTCACTGTCCCTCAGACTGCACTTGCTGTGTGTTGCAGCACTGTGTCACAGTGAAACCTGCGCTAGTTACTCCACAAATTTAGCTACAAGTGGGTGCTGGCTCCCTGAAAGTCTTATGGCTCCAAAGTCCATGTGAAACATAAAAGGGATTAATGATGAATTTTGGCGTTTTAGGGTGCCTCGGTCCCTTAGTCCCCCTGTGCTCTGTGTGCCTGTACAGGGAGGTTCTGGCAGAACCCCCAGTTCAATCTGACCCTTCTGGAGGAGGACGATGACCCCAGTGACCCAGAGCTCACCTGTACCTTCCTTGTGGCTCTGATGCAGAAACACAAGAGACGCACTGGAGTTCAGCTGAACCTCAACCTGCATATCTACAAGGTTAGCCCATACCTGCAAGCACACACACACGCACACACCTGCATGCATACACACACACACACGAACACCTGCAGGCATACACACACACACACCTGCTTGCATACACACACACACACACACACACACGCACACCTGCACGTATACACACACACACACACCTGCACGCATATGCATACACACACACACACACACACCTGCACGCATACACACACACACACACACTCACCTGCACACATACACACACACACACACACCTGCTCGCATACACACACACACATACACACACACACGCACGCACACCTGCACGTATACACACACGCACACACACACACCTGCACGCATACACACACACACACACACACACACCTGCACGCATACACACACACACACACACCTGCACGTATACACACACACTCACACATCTGATGATGATGGTGGTGGTGGTTGCAGGCGCGCTCGGGCAGTCGGTACCTCTCCTCTCTGGACCTGACACTGCTTCAGCCCGTCCTCAGCCTGCCAGTGTTCTCCCAGCAACGTGAGGTCGTGCTGCGCGGCAGCCTAGCGCCCGGTCACTATGTCATCATCCCCTTCACGGCAGAGCCCAATCAGGAGGGAGAGTTCGTCCTGCGCATCTTAACGGAGAAGGGCAACAATGCTGTGTGAGTGGAGCCGAGGGGGCGGGCGGGGCCGAGGGGGCGGGGTTGGTTGGGGTCATTTACCTTGTGTGGATAAAAAGGTGTGGTGTGTAAACACTGTTAAAATGGTACTGAGTCTGCAATATTGCAATGGCTTCCAGGGAAACGTACACATTTTTATTTACTCATTCGAGACTGGCATTCATTTATGATTGATATTCATTTTTAGTTTTTGGGTGTGTTTAATAATGAAAATATAACTTAAGTTATTATACTTAAGTCCTGCTGAATTGCAATGCACAGACCCTCTAAATTCAGTGAATGTCGTATAGCAGAGAGTTGGCGTTTGCCCTTGAAGTGAAGCTGTTTTGCAGACTCAGTTTGTGTAACTCTTGGCTCAGTGTGTGATAATGTCACCTCTGTTTGCAGACCTGCTGATAAACCTAACACCGATGAAAACTCCCCCACAGAGGTAATTCCGAGCTGTCTGGGTTATGATAAGCCAGCCATCTGTGTGACATCACTGTCATGTAATTGTGACATCAGCTAGTGTCACCACTGTACTTCATGTGCTCTGAGTGCGAAGTATGTGCCTGTGCAGAATGTTAGTGTGGCTCTGGTGGGGGGTTATTATGACATCAGCATATGTGCACATGCAGGAGGGGGTTATTGTGACATCAGCATATGTGCACATGCAGGAGGAGGTTATTGTGACATCAGTGGGTGACATCTTGGTGTGTTTCTTCCCACAGCCCACCTCTCCCACCCAGCCGCTTCTCCCTGCCATAGAAACAACCCGCAGTCTGTTTAAGAAGCACTGCAACAGCGTGAGTCTGTCCCCACTGATCCTCAGATTAACACAGCAACCCCTATACTTAACCCAGCAGAGCTGTGACTGCATGGAATGGCAGGTTTAACATTTAGCCATTCCGTTTTGAAAAGTGTGACTTGACGATCACAGAGGAGTGTCAGGACCTCTGGGTAATGTGGAAGTGACAGGACGTTCCTCAAGACAATAGCCTCATTATTCCAGGATGCCTTGTGATCAAAAGTAACTAAAATCGCAGTTTGCTCATGGTTTAGTCCAGTCACATACTGAAAATCTATCAAAGTGTCATTCTTTCCTCCCACCAGAAGAGGTGCTGTCGCCCTGCAGAGCTGCTCAACCTGCTGAGAGAGGCGATTGGAGCAGGTGGGTGTGAAACTATGCGGATCAACTTTTATCGATGCGAACGTTGATGTAGCTCTTTGATCCAGTCCTGAGGGCAGCTTAATCCTGTGTGAATAACTGCCCTTTATCAGCTGGGCACTGAGACAGTACAGCAGGCACGTAAAACCCCCTGCTACTCTGTACACATTCAGCCTTTGCTTTCATTTATTTAGTAGGGACTCTTGCAGACATTACAGCAGCCCACATTCGAAGGTCTCATGGGGATTTTATAATGTCACACATACTGTAGCAGACTTTTGACCTTGCTGTTTACTGTTTTGCTGGTCTTTGCAGTGCTGGCCGGATATGAGGATGGTTTCTGCCTGGAGCACTGCAAGAGTTTTGTGGCCCTGATGGATGTATCCTCTCAATAACAAACCTTTGCGGCTAACAGGCTGCATTACACTGAGTGCTAACGGGCTGCATTACACTGAGTGCTAACGGGCTCCAATATACTGAGTGCTAACGGGCTGCAGTACACTGAGTGCTAACAGGCTGCAATCTACTGAGTGCTAACGGGCTGCAGTACACTGAGTGCTAACGGGCTGCAATCTACTGAGTGCTAACGGGCTGCAATCTACTGAGTGCTAACGGGCTCCAATATAATGAGTGCTAACGGGCTGCAGTACTCTGAGTGCTAACAGGCTGCAGTACACTGAGTGCTAACGGGCCGCATTACACTGAGTGCTAACGGGCCGCATTACACTGAGTGCTAACGGGCCGCATTACACTGAGTGCTAACGGGCTGCAGTACACTGAGTGCTAACGGGCTCCAATATACTGAGTGCTAACGGGCTGCAGTACACTGAGTGCTAACGGGCTCCAATATACTGAGTGCTAACGGGCTCCAATATACTGAGTGCTAACGGGCTGTAGTACGCTGAGTGCTAACGGGCATTTGCATTGAGCTGTTTAGCAGATCCTTCTGTCCACAGTGACTGACTGAAGTACATAACACATTTGGCATAAAGAGCAGAGAGGGTGCTTACCAATGTCTGTGTCCCAACCAAAAGTAGCAGTTGGCTAACAGGTAATGACAGGTGTCATATTTCACATGTTCACCATGGTCTTTACTTACTAACAGTAACTAAATGGCCAGTCCCATCTGTAAGTGGGTCACATGACCTTGACAGTGGTGACATCACAGAGTAACGGCTCAGGACAGCTGGACTGGGAGGAGTTCCAGGGACTCTGGGAGAAGTTCAGGAAGTGGACGGTAAGACCTCTCAAAGTCTGAAGCCTTGTTTTCCCGGCTACTCATTTTCCCACAAAGGAATTATGGCAAATACCCATTAAGGAGTATCCCCTGATGGAGCTGGACAGGCAGCTGCCACATCCTGAGTGGGGAAAATGTGCTCTGCATGTAAGGATTTTATCTGTTTGTCTTCCCACAGTACATTTTTGTGAAGTTTGACAAGAATAAATCCAAGTCACTTGATTACAGAGAGATCACACCAGCTCTGACAGCAGCAGGTAAGCCACACCCCAGCCATGACTGAACCTGCCACTAGGGGGCACTGTGTGGCTGCTGTCCTCAGGGCTGACAATGAGTGCTGGTGCAGGGGCCTGTGGGGTTGACTGGTGCTCGTCTCCACAGGGCTGAGGGTGGACGAGTTTGTGATTCAGCTGATCAGCATGCGATACATGGAGCCTGATATGACTGTCAGCTACCCAGGATTCCTCCAGCTGCTCCTCAAACTAGACACCATGATCCGTAAGAGGGGAGGGAGGGAGGGAGGGTGGAGTGATACACAGATAGATAGATAGATAGATAGATATATGTATGTATGTTTCTGTATGTTTAAGAGATCATTGAAACATCCTGTGTGTGTGTGTGTGTGTATGAGATTATGTTTGTACATGAGTGCAGTGTGTAATGGATAAATGTTTAGGGTGCATTTTTCTCTCATAGCCACTGTGTCCATTTTCTTACAGATAAATTTCATTTGCTGGATATGGTCGGAATGGGAACCATTTCAGTGAATTACAGACAGGTGAGACAACTTGCTGATCACACACTCCTCCTGCTCTTACAGGCTGCATCTATGTGTGTGTGTGTGTGTGTGTGCGCTCTCCAGGATCCATCTGCATCTGTGTGTGTGTGTGTGTGTGTGTGTGTGTGTGTGTATGTGTGCACTCCAGGATCCATCTGCATCTGTGTGTGTGTGTGTGTGTGTGTGTGTGTGCGCGCTGCAGGCTGCGTCTGCATGTGTGTGTGTTTGTCCACCTTACTGCAAATCAGGAGAGAGTATGGCAGTGTCATTAAGAGAAATAATACATATGATCTTCTAAAATAGTTATAGCTTTACAGCTTCTGAGTTGTTTTGTGTCTTTTTGAAATATTTTATTTTAATAATTGTTGATTCTGTTGTTTTTTTCCTTCAGTGGCTTCACATGACGATGTATAACTGAGAGAGCTCTTTTGCGTTTGGGACTCCCTTCAGTCACCCAGAGTCCAGGAGTAACACTGTGGTTTTTACCTGCTTTTAAACACTACACACAGACACACAAAGCAGAACCTTTTAATGCATTGTTTAATTCAAATAGAAAATGTTGTGTTTTTATCCACCACTTTTGGTTAATATCATTTCTACATGTAATTTCAACATGAAAGATTGTAGGATTTTGCAGTTGTCCGCTAGGTACATGTCTATATTTAGTGTGTGCTATGTTAGTTGATAAGAGAACCTGCTACTGCATGGTTTGATCGTTAGTTCATTTCATGTATAGGCCTATAGCTGCAAATTAGGGAAAAATAGTATTATTTACTCAGACTTACACATGAAGTCATGTAGCTTCACATCTGTTTGTTTTTAAAAATGACGATTTCAATTCTTCAAGTTGGCATATTGACATCACTTTCAGATTTTTTTGGGGTCACTTTCATTGTTATGAACCTTTCAGAGATACAAGACCTCCATTTCCATTGTGCTCATATCGTTGAGATTGTCCTGCATTTGTATTTTGCATACGGGTTTGGTACTTTCTGAGTATCTCACCTGCATTTCCATCCCTCACCCATGCTCTTTCCATCAAAACACATTCCCACATATTAATGATTCCGTTAACCAATCACCAGCACCGTTTAACACAAGTCAAACACGCCTGCATCACAGTGTCAGAATCAGCAGCGCTTTCCTAGATGACAGAATGTGCTTCACCTAGTGGTGGCTTGGTAGGAAGCGCATCTTGTTCACTTTGTGTCACAGAATTACAAGAGGATTTGCAAAAATAAAACGGTGCTCTTTTAAATGTATGAGTTTGTCATGCACAGAGTAATGTATTAAAAACATTGGTTCCGCCAATCATTTCAGCATTGTAAAGGCTCTGTATAAGACATGCTTCTGTTCTGTGTGTATTTCATAATCTGGTATCTGTTTTAAGTTTTTTCCCATATTCACCAGTCAAAATAACATGTCACCAGTAAATAATGTGCCAGCTGGGATTTGCAGCTTTTCAAACTGCAGATGAGCCACCAATCTCAACCCGCCTCTGCCTGTGATGAGTTTCACCGACTTACCCGCCATTTGACCCGGACGAGGCTGAGCCAGTCGTTGTCCTGCTTCAGGCCAGAGTTTCAGACCTGCTGCTGGATTTCAGACTCCCGCAATGGGCCTCACCACTGTGCCCGAGCCCAGGATACTGCTCCACTTGCTGGCTTTTAAGCGTGATTGTTTGACACTAATTGTGAAATTGCATATTTTGTTAAATCATTCCATTCTCCAAAAGTGTTCATTCTGGTTATGGTTTCACAAGCACAGTTGAACTCAAGGCCTAAAAATTAAGGACTTCATGTGTAACAGAGCTGTAGATACGAAGTACCCTCCCAGCCTGGGGGTTGGTGTATGGAATGCTTCTGTTCCCAAAATTATCTATATGGAATATGTGCATAGCATCAAAAATGTGTTGGTGCCATTTCTTTTCAATAGAAACTACTGTAGTTGTTTTATTCACAAATTAATGTTGTGGACCACCGACTTAAATGCATGGCCTTGTACTCATTTGGTGGTGGGCATTCGAAGCTTTGCTCTGCACCTTATCCTTTGGTGTCTTCAAAAGATTAGTGTACTGACACCAGCCAACCACTCCCCTCTGGGGCAGCCTATAGTCTAGTGGCTAAGGTACATGACTGGGACCCCTGAGGTTGGCAGTTCAGGACCCCAGTCCAGTCACAGCAAGAACACCATTGCTTGGTCCCTTGGTTAGCTTAATCGACTGTAAGTTGCTTTGGATAAAAGCGTAAGCTAAAGGACTGTAATGTAATGTGTATTGGTGGTAGTGTAGTAGAATGGGCAGGGAGCTGTGTCTGTAATGGAGAGGTTGCAGGTTCAGATCCCATGCTGTGAACTGATCCTGTACCCTTTTGTAAAAGCTTCAGTTAAATGTATTCAGCACACCCAGCTGTGTAAATGGATTATATGTGAAAGAGTAAGTCTTTCTGGATGGAAGACTCTGCCAGATACTTACAATATAATGTAAGGATTATACCACAGTTAACAGTGTAAATTATGTGATCGAAAGAAAACTCAACATCACCCACTGATGCAATAAAACCTCTTCTCTGCCCTAGTGTGGGTTATTGGTTCTCATTGTAAATTGTTAGCTTCGTATTACGTTTATGATCGGAAAACGGGAGGCTTACCAGACCAGTGGTGTGAGGGTGGTCCGGGCTTTAATGCAATTACACATTTTGGACACTGGAGGGAGACATTAATATGATCTGTTTCAGTGGCTCGGTGTTCTCTGTTCACCTGTAATGATTGCCGAAGTTCCGACTGAAATCATAACAAAATAAACTCGTTCTTAAAAAGTATTTTATGTTCCATTTTATTTTCTTTGTTTTCCTTCGCGTTTAATTTACTGGTGCTGTGCACAGGAGAGATTTTTTGGGTGCAGCCAACAGCACAAATAGATTATGTATTTGAGAAAGTATGTGAAGTAGTTGTACCTGAGGTATGCATAATTATCTATGATCAGACATCGGGGGCTCCTGTAATAATTTAAATATCAGAATAGTCATTTATGTATATTACGTTTCATAAAGTAAGGATCTTGCTCACAAGTGGCCAATCATCTGCAACCTTTCTTTGTCATTGAAGCGTTGATGTCCTTTGCTCTCAGATCCTGACACCTTCAGAACTCCCGCAGGTCCAACACTGATACACAGGAAGAACTTCAGCGATACGTCATCTCTGACAGAGGACATGCGATCCTTTGCACTCATAAATTGTCAGTTAAAAGGGAACATTTAAACGCAGCGAGATACACGTGCTGTTACACTGTGGCCTGACGTAGTAGGCCTATAATCAGACTAAATGCGTTCATTGAGAATACCTTCGAATACTGAATAACAACTACGATTGATAATTTGTTCGCTTTGTAGGTGTTCAATCAAAGTTATGCTAACAGGTCATTACAGTACGATACATGAGGCGATCATCAGCCTCCATAAACACCCTTACAGCCCGTAACAGGGACTTGGCAGGCAATCTGGAACGCTTCGCTCCTCTTTGGTATGCGTAAATATCCGCTCGGCTGCGTTAGGTTTTATGATGTCCCGTGATGAATAATCAAAAGTGCATTCCAATGAAATCGTGGCAGATTTCAAGTAATTTCCTGTTACCGGACAGTTACCAAAATGTAACCTATGACTCAGTAAAGAGATACCAAACTTCTGGCAAATACATGAGGGGAGTCGCAAGCATGACGTTTGCATACCAATTATACGTTTTAATTCAAACCATACTAAGTCAATGTCTGGAGAACAGTTTAAACTGTTATAGTATGGTATCTAGGTCGCTGACTCTAACAACCGTGTGATAATCTGTTATGAAGACGAAGACATTTATGGTTGTGGCACTTTATTTCTTAGAAATGAATGACGAAATGAAAAAGAGAACCAACTGACCAACTTTCTACATTTGACGTTTTCATCTGGCACGATCATGGGCGCTGTTAATCGGTGCATTACACACAAACATTTACAGACGTACATGCTAAATGGCTACAAATAACACATGTTTAGCTGATGTTAGCTGTAATTTCCGTGTGTAACTTCAATGGCTATTTCAAGTTTTGCGATGCTAACCCATCAGTCGTACAGGCTATTGTCGGTGAGGTCATTTTTTAAAAATCTCTTTACTGTATGATAAAACATCACGCTAGTTGAGTGATGACCTAGAACGTCGCATATAATTGGTCGATTTAAACAGTCCTTGAATGTAAACGGAATTCTGTTAATTGAAATATGGTCAAATCGAGGCATGATTGTGAAGAGGGCATAATCACTATCATTCAAATATGAAAGCAGCGAAAGCGACCTGCGTTCATCTACCAGGCATGCAGACCCGCACTGATGATAATCAACAGGGACGCACGGTAAAAGCGTGACCTACTTTATGCACTGTCTTAGCTATGTCAGTCTCACTGGGCCTCTGAAATCTTAATGACGGAATTATTTAATTTTGAAATGAAAAACCAACTTCAGAAACACAAATTATACAGAAATTACTCAACGTCAAGTTTTTACCACTCTTTGTTCGGAGAAACTGCAGTGCTATCCCAAACCTTTCTCGTAAGAATGAAAACAATGTGAGGGGGGGTGGTACTCTTTACAAAAGAATTGAATGGTTTCATTATTCATGACGTAGCAAGTCATTAATAATTAATTGACACGCCCGTTTAGGATTCTACGGCTCTCACCCCAAATGGTTCTATGGCTCTTTTGACACATCAATCCTGCAAGGCCAACTTAACTTCATGGAAAATCCTCTTTCATTGCTCAAAATGTGATACAGCCTTGACGTGTTTATTACAATAGTAGTAATTATAATAATAATTATTATTATATATAACAATTATTATTATGATTTTCAGTAGCAGTAGTTGAAGTAGAAGCAGGAGCAATAGTAGTAATCTAGCAGTGGCAGCCTAGCAAATAGCTATACTTACTGCCTTGGCTGTTGACAAACAGACCTAGATACATTGTATCAGTCATTTTGCCCTTAGTTTCATGAATATTATTAAGATACATTAAACCTATGTGAAAGAATAACATTAATTTTATTTTCTCCACTGTTCTACTGAGGAAGGAGGTCCAGATTGATGACTCCATTACCTGTCTGTAATTATTTATTATGAAATGTTTCGGATTAAATCTTTCATATCTTATCTTCTCTTCGTGGCGTTTAGAAGGTTCAGTAAACACATTATCAGTCTCAGTTTTCATGGAAAATGTTCAAACAGTTTTGCATAGCATGTGCAAAGTTTATTAGGGCGGGATTTATAAATTACCATATGCACACATATTCATGAGCGACAGGGGCCGCCTTCTCATGTAGCTCGTGGGAGCGGCGCGTCAGTGTCGACCACATCATTCTCTTCCCGGGCGGAGTGGGATACTGTCAGCTCACACACCGGATACTTTCTGACTGAGCGCCGAAAGCCAAGAGTTGTTGAACGCCTCAACGCGTTTTTTCCCTTTTTATTTTAATTTGAAATAAACGTGTGCATTCTCAGGTATTGCTGAGATGGTAGATTATCACGCCGCGAATAATCAAGCCCAGCAATATCCCGGCGGGCCGCAGAGCTACATGGAACAGGAAAATGACTGGGATCGGGACCTGCTTCTCGACCCGGCCTGGGAGAAACAGCAGAGAAAGGTAATGTAAAAGCTGGCGGTGCGGATTGGGAGAGGTCGGGGACTGTTGTGGGGCCTTGCCTCGTAAGTCTATCTATGGTTTTGTAAAGATAGCATAGACTACCTGGGTACTTACACTCACTTTTCGGCTATTCGGCGGCGAGCAGACTAGAATTTGGCGTGCATTTTACTATGAAATGGCTATCGGATACATGCCACTGCACCGTATCAATTTAGCCAGCTAGCTAACTAGCTAGCTATTCCCTAAAAATGGACTATTATCCGAAACAGTATTACTCTCTTCAGCCACATTTAATCTTTTGTGTTTTTCAATATAGCGAAACATTTACTCCTGTGTTTATTCAGTGTGCTTAGCTAACAAAACGCAGTTCGTATTTCCCTTTATTCCGCGTAAGCTGCAAATTGTACTGGGTTGTCGAAGTTCATCCCAGCTGTGACGGGCTGAAGCTAACATGTCCAGCCTCGGCCACTTCACAAAGACTTGCTTTGGTCTTTTCATCCGGTAAAATTTGGACTTCGGTAGGTTAGGCAAAAAGGTCTTGTTCGTTAACTTGGCTAGGTCCTTAAATAATTTTATTTCTTCATAGGGTGTGGCGGCCTCAACTGCTCAGTCACGAACAATTCAAAGTAATTTTGACGTTGCTTTTTTGAATTGTTGCTAAATTAACTAGTTAGAGCTGGCGGACGATACGCGACTGAGCAAACCGAAATGGTTGGAGATGTGGAATTCCTCTGGCGCATTAGCTAACCAAATTATTTGCATACTTTATGTTGAAGTGACAACATACCAAGCAGTATTTTACGACATCATTGCTATCATTGCTCAGCTTTTCAACTGTCAGTCTTCATTACAGTGGTGATTGATCCAAGTCAGCGCAGCTCCCTCGCTACGCCGACGATTCCCTTGGAATGTAACTGTTATTGCAAACTGAGAGGTCAAAGTCTAGTGACATATCGAGCCAAAAATGTTTAACAAGCACGTAGCAGTCCAAAAACATGGCATTTCACATCATACCCGTACATGGCCCATATATTGTGGTTTAGCCATCGTGCGTGAAATAGACCGCGCCATCAATCAGAGGTGTGACCCATTCTCAAACTGGACATTTACTTTGGGAGAGGCAGGGGGTAATCAAGGGCAGATAGTTTCGGTGTTGCACCCCGTCGTGCCCCTTATTGCGCAAAGATTGACGTGTTCTTGCTTCCTTTTAGCTGGTGCGCATGTTGCAATTTGCGCTCAAACAATTGGAGTCAGGTTTTGATAAGGTGTGCCCTCTACATTTCTGGACTGGAGTGCCAGACGTTCTTTTGGAAAAATGTACTGAACTTGGTAGATTTGAATCCGCTGCTAAGAACCGTTGGCATTGATTTTTTTAACCAAATTCTCAAATACATTGTGTGTAGTAAAGTTTTGCCTTGTGTTACGTCAAAAGCTTACTGGCATGTAGGCCTAATACACCTGTAGTACCTCTCTGTCCCTCCCCCATCTCTATACACACAGTTGATGAATAGTGTTCATTACTGTTAGTTTATTCGGACTGTTGTCGTAAATTATCGCGACTCAAAATACTAATGTTAACTGACTTGTTTTTCTGACAAGCACAAACCGGTATCACGAGGGGAGGGTTGCGCAGCATGTCACGCGGCACAAAGGTGCATCACTCTACACTGTATTTGAAAACATGTGTTAACACTTGAAATAACCACCTGCATAAATTGCATTTTAGATGCTGTAATTGTGATTGGGTGAATTCTCTTTCTCTGAAGGGTATGTTGCCGAATACTCTATAATTTTACGAAAGAGTTAGTAAAATAGTTAAGAAGTCAGCCCAAACGCCTGTGGTCAGTCATTGGTCACCACTGTTGTGTCTTTTTGGTCAGGCCTTCTTGGGGAGCACAACTGTGCACATTTTCTCTAAATATATTTTCACTTAAATGTTCTGCAACTTGAAAGACGCAGAAAGTACAGTGTTTATCGAATCAAGTAGTGATTATATTAGATCATATTAAAGGGCGTAACTGAATGGATGCAAGTTTGGAAAAATGACTGCCAAGTTATGAATTATACCCCCTCCCCAGTTGTGAGTGAATTTAAATTCTCAATCAGGAATTGTTCTTGTGAGTTGGCAACCGCTTGTCAGTTTATCTTCTAGCCCTAACCTAATGCTATTCCTCAACGAACAGCCTGCTGATATGTATTAGAGTTTTTTGTTTTTTTTGTCTTGATCAGAAGTAGCAGTTACAGATGATCTTTGATGAGTTAATTGTCACTGTTCTGGTCTTGGTAAAGGTAAGAGTCTGCACTGTTCTAACAGTTAGCTGTAAACATTCAGAGTGGAATGGCCTACACGCTTGCCTCTGTCCCACACAACTGTGATAATTGATAGAAGACTGCAGACAGCCCTGAAAAAGCTTGTCTGTTAGAAATGTGTAATAAAGTGGAGCAAAATGTGGCAATATTCGTGCAGGACTTATAGCCTTGCAGGCAGGCCTTAAGCACAGATTTGTCATGGTAACATGCTGTTCCATGTCTCCATAGATACGTAGTAGCATAGATATGCTGTGTGCTCTGTAGGTGAGCTGCGCCTCTCGGAGCAGGTGATTGAAAGAATCGCTGCTCGTGCAAATAAAGCTGCCCTTCATTGCGCCGCGCTGTAGCCTGATAGGGGGCCATCAAACAATCTGTGAAACAGCATTTGAATAAAAGATAAACATGAAAGTGGTGACGGGGCGATCTGGGGCATACCTGCGCAGTAGTAGCGTTGCAGGTGTGGGTAATCCAGGCGCTGAGTTATGACAGCGCTTCAGATAAAGCCTCATAACATTGCAGATTTACATGCAGCTGTTTCTGAAGCAGAATCGAGTCCAGATATTTTATTCTGAAAGCCACCTCAAAGATAAAGGTGCCCTTCTGCGAAACCCCAGCCATTGGGTCTGCTGTCGTGTCACTGCAGTGTGCTGTATATTGCAGTGTGTTTTTGTGTTTTTTGTGCAATTATTTTGTCTTTCCAGGCTCTAAGGAGCAGGAAGTGTCAGGACCCCGAGTCTGCTGGTTTCTCATATTTCCGAGTGTAGTTTATTCTTTGTGATCTCTGATCAAAGCGTTTATGCACCTTGTTTTTTAATCTTGAAATGGCTGCTGTTTGAAAGGAGACCAGTGAAGCTTTCAGTCAGTGTGGAGCTTTAGGCCTGCAGTTTGACATCACTGCTCTAAAGCTTGTAGTGGAGTGTTTTTTTTTTTTTTTTTTTTTTTTTGTGTGTTTCATTTATATTTGTGCTTCAAATTCACATGTTCCTCTCTGTGATTTATCGTAGGTTTGTCATTTGTATTCTCATCTCTGAAGTTCTTGATTTGTTTTTGTGAAACGGGTGTGTCTGTGTACCTTGCTCTGTTTGGGAGCTGTCACTGGTGTCCAAGTGGAACTGCAGTGGAGTAGGTGCAGGTAGGGCCGCTGGGGTGTTTGTGTGTGTGGGCTGGGCTTGCAGGGACATGCAGACGGAAAGACTGGCACAGAGTTGCTACCGGAACAAGCCCCTGGATACCTCTGTCACCTGACAGGGGCCGGAGGGGGGGCGGCTCGGGCTCCTCCTCTGAGCACTGCAGCCTGCTGCACTCTGTGAGTTTCTTTCCAGAAACACGCCCTGATCTCTGATCTGCTCTGAGTGAGCGAGCGCTTCGCTTGACGTGCCAGACGCTGATCAGAGATCAGCTGAGAGGAGGGTGGGAGCTCAGAGAGTGGGGGAGAGAGGTTTGGAATGTAACCCAGTGGCCTGGCTGCAGCTTTCTGGGGGAAAGATTCCAGTTCAGGCTTATTATAGCCTGTAGGAGCTGGGCTGGGGGCGCGGGGGGGCTGGCCAAACTGACAGGAGAGGATCACAGGGCTGCAGATGTGGACAGTGCAGGAGGGTGGGAAAGGACTGGGGGGCAAGCCACTGCAGCAGATCGAGGGGTTCATGGGGGCCTGCCCCCCCAGTTTTTTCTTTTTTCTTTCCCTTTTTTTTGAAGTGGTGACGGATGTGCGGTTTGTGTGTTTTTGTGTCAGAGAAATTTTTCACGGTCTGTTTCCCCCTGTCTTCTATGGCATTGCTGCATTCTGTAGGCCGAGGGCAGCGGTCAGTAAGAATGTTCCATTAAATAATTGTGGGAAGTGGGGGTGGGGGGGGTAATGGAGGGCTGTGATTGTGTGTCTGGCGGGGGGGGCTGAGCGCCATTGTGCACATGGGGAAGGCCGGGCCAGATCCTGGGGCAGGGCTGATACGCCGCGTCCGTTTGGCCTAAAAGCCCTCGTGCTCTGGCAGCCGGGGCAACTCCCTCTCCTTTGAATGGCTTCAGCCATTTAGGGGCAAAATCCCCACAGAGGCCACCATTGTTGGTGTTTGGTGTATTTAGGCCTATGTGTTTTGAGTGAACTGTGTTTCAGGCGCAAGTTTGTTTGACTGTGTCAGCAATTGTGTGTGTGTGTGTGTGTGAGTGTTCACAGGCGGTCCTCTCTGAGAATGGAATGTGAGTTGAGGTGCTGGTGTCAGTGGAGGGGGGTGGGGCGTTTCTGGGGGGCTGGGAGGATTATTTTCGTTTGGAGGGGAAGTGAGTTTTTATACATAGTAGAGAAACTGCGGTGGGGTTTGGCCTTTTGGGCAGGCTGGGATTTTTGGGGGGGATGTAATAAATGCTACTGCATTCCAGTAAACAACCCCCCCAGTCCCTCCACACTGTGACCATTCAGCCAGTCAGCAGTGGGTCCTACACGTACAGGGGCTCTCGTGGCGCGTGCGTGTGTGTGTGTGCATGTGTGTGTGTTTGTGTTAGGGAGATCATCATTCTCAGCAGGATGACATCACAGAGCCAGTTAATGTCAGCAGCGAGTGAGATGGAGATGCCGCTCCGCGGAGACGCACACAGTGAGCTGAGAGGCGTCTGAGCTGGGGGTCTGCGGGCGTGTGACCATCACAGCCCCCGTTCGCTGCCACGCCCTGTGGAGGACTCGGTCTCATATTGTCCTGCGCACACTACGGTAGTGTGTTTTGTTGGCCATAAGTTATTTCAGACTTATTCAGGTGTGCTGTGCTCTGGGAGCAGTGGGAGTCTTTATGAAGTGCAGGTGACTGAGTGTTACACAGGCGTGTGGGATCTGACCCCACAGCCATCTGGAGCCGTGGCGATGCTAACGTAGGGGCCGATGATGCCTGACAGAGATTCAGCGGAGGTGCTGGAGGAACAGAAGCAGAATGACCCTGACCGCCCCCCACACTGGCAGCATTTCAAAGAGAAAAGGAAGGGATGGTTTTATGGGGGTGCGACGGCGTGCATCTGGAAGAACCTGAAATGCACCCCCCCATCTGTGGTGCACATGTGTGCGGCCAGAGGCTGCTGGGGGGCAGGATGTGGCGCAGTGATATGGCAGCAGCCCTGACTCTGCTGAGCTGTGGATGCCTGCCGAATACGGCCCTCCACGCGCGTGTGCGTTTCAGGCTCATAAAGTCATTCTTGTTGGTGCTCAAAGCTGCTGTAAAATTCAAATGTAAATAGAATGGCTCGGAAGTGGAAGGAAGCTCCATAAAAGCTGGGAAATGGGCAGCCCAGAGTTTGTCCATCATGTGACTGAGACCCCCCAGGTTATCAGCCTAGGGGGACCTGCTCTCTCTGGAGGGGGGTCTGACTGGGGAAACCACTTGGTCCATATTGGTCTGAAGTGTGAGATGGCGATTTGGTATTTACATATGCTGCACATAACCCTGTGGAGCGTCAACTTTTGTGTTCAGAAAAGAGGAGGATTTTCTCTGAACATTGCAGTGCCCGGCAGTCCGGCTGGGCGCGTTAAGTCTGCGGTCATCTCTAACCGTCCCTGTGCTTCCCGTCAGAACTGAAACGGAGAGAACCACAGAGAGAACCGCATGTGTGTACATGCTAATGCACCCGGACGAGAGTGACACACTGCCTGGGGCTCTGACTGCCTGAGCTGGCCTGCTGGGCTCTTAGCTGGCCTGCTGTGCTGTGGCTCTGACCGGTATGGGAACGCCACCTTTAGAGAGAGCAGCTGATCACAGGGGGCTGTGGTGGGGTCTGTGCTCCTCTTTAGCCAGACCAAAAAAAAACAAACACCAGTATTGCATGACTGCATGTTGCAACTGGTTCCTCTCTTCCCAGCTTCTGTGGGAAGAGCTGTAGTTCGCTTTTCCGCTCGTCACGCTGTAGTTCCCCGGCAGGTCCAGCTGGTTTTCTGAGTAAGCGGAGAGCTGGCCGCTGAGCGCTCAGAAAGGGGGTTTCATGTGTAACTAACCTAATTGTTGATCCCCTTAAGTAAGGGATCCCCTTAAGTGAAGCCCTCTGACGCTGTGCAGGGAGGGTGGTGCCCGCCTCTCCCAGCTCCAGACCTTCCTCCTCTCCGCATGGAGCCAGCACCACCAACCCCCCCGCCTGTATAGCAGGAATGGCGGGATTTACCGCCGGCTGCCCTGTAAACACCCCCCCTTTGTTAATTAGCCCTTTTTCTTTGGCCCATCTTTGCCTGCCATGTGGTTTAGATCACCCACCAGTGTGTGCGCTGTGTGTTTAGATCACCCACCAGTGTGTGCGCTGTGTGTTTAGATCACACAGCAGTGTGTGCGCTGTGTGTTTAGATCACCCAGCAGTGTGTGCGCTGTGTGTTTAGATCACACAGCAGTGTGTGCATTGTGTGTTTAGATCACACACCAGTGTGTGCGCTGTGTGTTTAGATCACACAGCAGTGTGTGCGCTGTGTGTTTAGATCACACAGCAGTGTGTGCGCTGTGTGTTTAGATCACACTGCAGTGTGTGCGCTGTGTGTTTAGATCACACAGCAGTGTGTGCGCTGTGTGTTTAGATCACACAGCAGTGTGTGCGCTGTGTGTTTAGATCACCCAGCAGTGTGTGCGCTGTGTGTTTAGATCACACTGCAGTGTGTGCGTTGTGTGTTTAGATCACACAGCAGTGTGTGCGCTGTGTGTTTAGATCACCCAGCAGTGTGTGCGCTGTGTGTTTAGATCACCCAGCAGTGTGTGCGCTGTGTGTTTAGATCACACAGCAGTGTGTGCGCTGTGTGTTTAGATCACCCACCAGTGTGTGCGCTGTGTGTTTAGATCACACTGCAGTGTGTGCGCTGTGTGTTTAGATCACCCAGCAGTGTGTGCGCTGTGTGTTTAGATCACACTGCAGTGTGTGCGCTGTGTGTTTAGATCACACAGCAGTGTGTGCGCTGTGTGTTTAGATCACACAGCAGTGTGTGCGCTGTGTGTTTAGATCACACAGCAGTGTGTGCGCTGTGTGTTTAGATCACACAGCAGTGTGTGCGCTGTGTGTTTAGATCACCCAGCAGTGTGTGCGCTGTGTGTTTAGATCACCCAGCAGTGTGTGCATTGTGTGTTTAGATCACACAGCAGTGTGTGCGCTGTGTGTTTAGATCACACAGCAGTGTGTGCGCTGTGTGTTTAGATCACACAGCAGTGTGTGCGCTGTGTGTTTAGATCACACTGCAGTGTGTGCATTGTGTGTGTTTAGATCACACACCAGTGTGTGCGCTGTGTGTTTAGATCACACAGCAGTGTGTGCGCTGTGTGTTTAGATCACCCAGCAGTGTGTGCGCTGTGTGTTTAGATCACACAGCAGTGTGTGCATTGTGTGTTTAGATCACACACCAGTGTGTGCGCTGTGTGTTTAGATCACACAGCAGTGTGTGCGCTGTGTGTTTAGATCACCCAGCAGTGTGTGCGCTGTGTGTTTAGATCACCCAGCAGTGTGTGCGCTGTGTGTTTAGATCACACAGCAGTGTGTGCGCTGTGTGTTTAGATCACCCAGCAGTGTGTGCGCTGTGTGTTTAGATCACCCAGCAGTGTGTGCGCTGTGTGTTAAGATCACACAGCAGTGTGTGCATTGTGTGTTTAGATCACACAGCAGTGTGTGCGTTGTGTGTTTAGATCACCCAGCAGTGTGTGCGCTGTGTGTTTAGATCACACAGCAGTTTGTGCGCTGTGTGTGTTTTTGGAGTGGAAGTTGGTCATATAGGCAGTACGTGGGGTGGGCTCTCCAGCTTTGGTGTGCCTGCTGCCCAGGCCTCAGGCCGGCAGGGTACTGGAAGCCTGCATTCATTATGCGGTAGGTTCACTAACAATCCAGATAAGCTAATCATGACTTTTTGACTATTGATACATATATTGTGGTATTACCCTGTATGGAGAGAAGCACAGATAATCACTGTGACACAGGCTTGTCATTTTACCCAGCCCTATTTCATGTGGCCTGAACGTGGCCCGACCGGCTCTAACGTGGGCAGGTGCCAGTGTGGATGTGTACCAGCTGCCCAGGGCATGTGCTAGCGTGGGACTGAAGCGGCTGACTCCAGCGCATTCTCTGCTGTACTCAGGATCTGGGCTCAGTTTGGGTTCAGTCAACATGGCCAGTCTGGATTCATCTGCATGCTGGCTGTGGTAGGGGTGGGGGTAGGGTGGTGTGGGGTGGGCGGTGCCCCCCCCATGTAATGATGTCACATCAGCCAGTCAGGGGTCAGGAGGGTAGGGCAGCTAAAGTAAGAGTTAGTGTCACTGGGAAAGCCTTATGTTTTTACAAACATGTACTGCGCAGCATAACTGAGTTTTGTTCTGCTTTCTGCACGGGCTTTCTGTGTGCTGTGTGGGAGTGGTGTCAGAGAACAGGATAAAATCACGGTGATCGATGTTAATGTGTGCCCCGGTATACCTCTGCACTCACTCACTAGCCTCTTACTGTGTCTCCTTTCGTAACTGCCTTGTTTGAATTCAGATAAACTTCTTGATGAGTTTATAGTCCTAAGGTGTAAAAGTCACACTGCTTAGGTTAATTAGCACTGAGAGCAAATTATGCCCTGTGTATGGACCGTGGGTGTAGTTATTAGACCTACGTATTCACCTTTCCAATTCCAGCAGTGGTCAGAAGCTCTGCCCTTGGCAGTTGGGTAGTGAGTTTGTCCCGTCAGTAGACCGTGCTGTAGGCAGACCGCTGAGACTAACGCGGTGAGTGACTCAGCTCTGTGTGTGAATAGGCAACAGTGGAGGGTGCATCAGGGCTCCCTTTTTTGGTAATCACCTTCGCACTCATCTGATTGATCTATTGTGGGTATTGCTGTGACTGTGTAGGCCTATCTTCAGCTGACTGGAACTTCCTGTAGGTTGGCTTGATGACATCACCCAATGACTTCATTCCCATCCTGCTTCACCCTCTCAGCCTCCCCAGGGCACCGCCTCTCACAGGGGCATGTTTTTATGGGTCTGGGGCTTCTGTAGTTTCACTCCTGCATTGTGCTCTAAACTGGCAGCCGGCTCGCTGAGGGGGTGTTGGGTTTGTGTTCTGAGGAGTTTTGGTCACAGCAGGGAGGGGCCTGTGGTGGGAGGGGGGACCTGGGAGGAGCACTGGTCGCAAGTGTTCTGGCTCTGTAGTGTAGTGGAGACTGAAGTGGTTTGTAGGGGAGGGGGGGCTTCTTTCTGCCGCTCAAGCGGATTCCCTCCGCTGATTAAAAGGGCACATGTCTGGCAACCCCTCAGCCCACCCCCTCCCCCAAACCGCATCCCAACATCCCATCTGCCGCACAACTGTAGGGATGCTCCAGTGTATCAGGGCCACCTTCACCCCTGTGCCCAGATGGCTGCTGTGCTGCTTTCCTGCATATGAGACAAATCCTTACCTGAACCCAACGGAAAAACCTGAGGAGAAAAAAGGTCCATCCATGCTTCACAGGCATCATCTCTGCTTGAAGCTCAAAACTCAGTTCCTCATGGGGATGCAGTAGACGGGTCGGCCCAGAGACGGATGTCACCGGGGTGCTGTCTGGCTCGCTCCTATCCAGCCGGCCTGACCAATGATTGAAGGCTGCAGAGACCGCAGTGGAATCTGCTAATCTGTTATCAGGGCTGCGTGCTGCGCATAGCTTCTCGGGGTGTTGCCGGTGGTTCTGAATTGCCCTCTGGGCTGTCACACAGCTGTCACTCCACTGCAGTCTCTCTGTTTTCAGAGCTGCCTGAGTTACTGTGTTGTGCAACCCTTCACAGCCTGCTCTGCCGGACGGAAGGAACTCCGAAGGAATGAAGGAACTAAGAGAGTTTGGAAGTACCTTATGAGTTTGGGTGTGCTGGAGCCGGTACCAGCCCTCTCTCAGGTGCATTTTGAGTTTGGGTGTGCTGGAGCCGGTACCAGCCCTCTCTCAGGTGCCTTTTGAGTTTGGGTGTGCTGGAGCCGGTGCCGACCCTCTCTCAGGTGCCTTTTGAGTTTGGGTGTGCTGGAGCTGGTACCGACCCTCTCTCAGGTGCCTTTTGAGTTTGGGTGTGCTGGAGCCGGTACCGACCCTCTCTCAGGTGCCTTTTGAGTTTGGGTGTGCTGGAGCCGGTACCAGCCCTCTCTCAGGTGCATTTTGAGTTTGGGTGTGCTGGAGCCGGTACCAGCCCTCTCTCAGGTGCATTTTGAGTTTGGGTGTGCTGGAGCCGGTACCAGCCCTCTCTCAGGTGCCTTTTGAGTTTGGGTGTGCTGGAGCCGGTACCGACCCTCTCTCAGGTGCCTTTTGAGTTTGGGTGTGCTGGAGCTGGTACCGACCCTCTCTCAGGTGCCTTTTGAGTTTGGGTGTGCTGGAGCCGGTACCGACCCTCTCTCAGGTGCCTTTTGTGTTTGGGTGTGCTGGAGCCGGTACCAGCCCTCTCTCAGGTGCCTTTTGAGTTTGGGTGTGCTGGAGCCGGTACCGACCCTCTCTCAGGTGCCTTTTGAGTTTGGGTGTGCTGGAGCCGGTACCGACCCTCTCTCAGGTACCCTGCTCACACGGACACGTTCACGGACAGGCACAAACCTCGCCTCGGTCCTGAGTGAAGGATGCAGCGCATCTGCAGCGTTAGCAGTGATAAGAGGCTTCGCCAGTGTAACGACACTTTCACTTTCTCTCCTTATATGATGGATGTGAGCTGGGTGAGCACACCCCCGATGAAAGAGTAGATGTTCCAGAGAGTTTTCTTCCTACAGTGTTTTGTTGGGGTCCTCAGTGGTCCTCCCCAGGGGTGCATGCTGGCAGAGCTGATGGCCATACACTTAGACGCCCAGGCTGTCGTCCATCATTCATGTGAATCTAGACTCCATTAATCATGCCTAAATTTCAGAATAGGTCAGTTGGGCATAATGACAGACAGGCTGATAAGCTGATGCAAGCGCCCAAGACAGACAGACAGACTGTCCTGATGGACAGGAGGATTAGACATTCAGCGATAGAGGAGGCAGCCAGACGGAGAAGCCGGCGTAGATTGGGACGCTCTTAGGAAACACAGTGGAGCTCAGCACCAGATGTGTGTGTAGGGAGGGGTGAGTAAACTAACAGGAGTGTGCGTGCGTGCGTGCGTAAGAGAGCAGATCAGCAAACCCCCCCCCCCCCCCACATCTCTGAGAAGCTGTGTGGCTCAGATGGAATGGTGGGGGTGAGGGGGACAGATGCATGTTTGATGGAATCAGTTGGAATAATGAGTTTAAGTTTTACTGCTGCTCTGATCAGCAGGGAGTGCCAGTCCCTACTTTACACATCCATCTCAGCTCTGAGAGGAGCAGCTCTGACTGCAGGGCGGTGTGAGAAGAGCAGCTCTGTCTGCAGGGCGGTGTGAGAGGAGCAGCTCTGTCTGCAGGGCGGTGTGAGAGGAGCAGCTCTGTCTGCAGGGCGGTGTGAGAGGAGCAGCTCTGTCTGCAGGGTGGTGTGAGAGGAGCAGCTCTGTCTGCAGGGTGTTGTGAGAGGAGCAGATCTGACTGCAGGGCGGTGTGAGAG
>CM040751.1:38264377-38276877 GCA_022829145.1 Albula goreensis
TCACGCGCACACACACACACGAGCACAGTGTCACACAAACACAGAGTCGCACACAAACACAAGCACAGTCTCACACAAGCACAGAGTTGCACACGCATGAATACAAGCACACACACAGATGCAAGCACTGACATGTACGCACAGAAACATGCACACAAACACACATGGTGGTGCAAGTCTGCTTTTAAGTGGTTCCTCCTGATTTAAGTGTCTTCACACCATTGCGCTGGTTTCTGTTGCATTGCAGCAATCTTGGCAAACTTCTGTGATGTTGAAAGAATATTGCGTGCCAGTCGCGTTGCTACTTCAGTCTGTGAAATGAGCTAAGGCTCAAAGCTGTTCTGTGATTGGCCGGGCCAGAAGAAGAAATGCTGGGTGTGTGTGATTGGACAGTGTCACGCTGACACATGCTCACCTTCCCGCTGAAATCCAGAGGGTAGTCACCACCAGGTGTGCGGGGAATGCCAGCGTCTGGCCTGCGACCTCAGCTGGTGATGCCTGCGTGGATGCAAAGGAGGATGGGACTGATTTCCCGAGTGGCTTCAGCACCACAGCGAATCGTTTCTACACACCCCCCAGCCCAGCGGCAACCGCAGATACACCAAACAAGACATGACACGCCCGTTTATGAAAAGCATTTTTACGCTCCTTTGTCAGTCACAGTCCTGCTGTGGGCTGCAGGCTCCTGCTCTTGTGCAGGCAGTGTTGGAAAATGGCCCATGTTTTAATAAACTGTGAAAAGCCCTTTGAGTGGGTTACTCTGCATACACGGTCATTTAGGAGCTACAGAAGGTTTACAGAAGGGTTACATGCCTGTGCTGTCTGCGTCTGATGCTGCAAATGTGCCATGAGGAGGCAAAAAGCAGGAAGCATTTAAAATATTAAACGGAGGCTTGTGCTTTGGATAGCCGTGGTCCAGGTGCTCTCCACTGGGGTGGATTGGCAGCTTAATGCTGGGTCATTAGCATCTCCCTGTTTCTGATTCTGAAGTAAAGTGAATGAATAAATGTGTGCTTGGAGTGAGAATCCTCTGCAGTGCTTGGGACCATGGCTTAGTGGACCCTGGAGGTCAGGCTGGAGGTCTCATTCACATCTCCGGCAGGGCTGCAGGACAGTCTGATCATACCAGACCTGCACACCGCATACGCAAGAGCACGGCTATTTCAGCTGCTTTCTCTTCTCATCAGCACAGTGTGAATTATTTTTGGTGCCGAGTTCTCAGCTGTGCGTCAGTGTGCTGTGCTAATGGCTGACCACCACCCCGGTGCGGTGAGGCAGCGTGGAGCGCAGCGCTGAGGTCACCCTGCACTGATGCTCTGCAGAGCAGTGCAGCAGAGCGGCCTGCTGCTGTCTCCAGTCCGACCTGTATCAGTCTGCATGTGTTACTTTAGCTTTAATGCCTGTGCTCTGCTGTGAAAGCCTGTGAATGTGAATGCTGTGGGGGAACGCAGCGTGCGTCTGAGGAAGCGCAGTAGAATTTACGCTCAGGTGCTGTGTTTAGCACTCCCAGGTGAGCAGGTGTGTCACGTGCACAGCCGTGGTTCACCTTCCTGGTTGTGCTTGGGCCAGATGCCAGTCAGGTTCTCCACACCTTAGAACACTGGCCCTCACCTTGGCCAGGTGAACGTTTAAACACTGACTCACCTTTATGGAACAAAATAACTTCCCCTACGCCCCTTCTGCTTATATGGGAGGGATGACTCAAAAGGTTCACACTCCTGGCTCAGTCAAACTCGCCGATCAAAGTTTCTGTCCACCCCAGCCATCTCTGAAAGAGCGCTGATGTCATGGCTGAGGGGGGCACAGGAAGCTGAGGTCACATGTGTGGGCAGGTGGGCGTGTCATTGTGATGTCACATGTGTGGGCGGGCGGGCGTGTCTTGGTGCTCTGCCGGTGGTTTTTATGAAGCAGCAGTGGAGCAGTGACTTCTCTGGGTGTGATCCAGGCCTCCAGGACAGAGACCAGGCTGGTGGCTTCTGAAGGGTGTCATAGTCTGTTCCTCAGTGTGTCTTATATTTTGATAACTATTCAGGTTGATTTATAACCAAATCTATCCACATTTAACAAGGGTGTCCTGTCTGTATTTGGTTTGCTGCACTGGAGTTACTGACACTCCCAAGCTCTATTCGGCAGGAAGGATGGTCTCTGCTCCAGTGGGGAGGGATCACTGGTGAATCCTGGATGTTCTGTAGATCTGTGATTGTTTCATCATGTCTGGATCTGCCCTCTGTAGCATGATACAGGTCAGGGGCCATTGTGAGCTGTTCTGTCAGGGGCCATTGTGAGCTGTTCTGTCAGGGGCCATTGTGAGCTGTTCTGTCAGGGGCCATTGTGAGCTGTTCTGTCAGGGGCCATTGTGAGCTGTTCTATCAGGGGCCATTGTGAGCTCTTGTATGGTTCAGTTTGTAGGCGTTGGCCTCCAACTGGCAGGTTAGCGCGGGAGTTCTTATCTAAAGTTCGAAGCTCTCGAAAGCTATTTTAAGAATTTGGATAAGAATGTGAGATAAATCGTACATTCGCTTGTTCTGAAAAGTTAAAGACAAAAATCCACAGGTTATTGACCTCTTTCTTTTTGGTACAGAAGATTTAAAACTTCTTAGTTTTGATGGACCAAGTTGTGTGTGATTTATGGCTCATTGACTGGAATTTGGAGCAGCTCAGCTATGAGCGTTTGATGAGTGCATGTGAGGCGCAGTGTGTTCTGGGAATCCTCTGCAGTAATACTGGCCTGTGGCCGCTTATTTAGTCTGTCTCTCCTTATCTTCTTTCCTGGCGGCCTGAGTGGCTTTACTCACGACGAGGTCAGTGAAATGGATCGCGCCCGTTTCCTCCGCACTGCCATTTCCTCAAACCCCCCACCTCAGCACCAAAACACTGGCAGCCCCTGCTCAAACCTGCCGGTCACTGACGGTGTTCGGAGCTGCTGCTGGAAAGTCATCCAGAGAGCATCAAATGCTGTCCCAGCATGCACATATTCGCTCAGAGCAAAAGCCCCTCCACTCTGTTTAGTCTGCCCAAACACAGGCGACTGTGTCCAATCTCTTTATTTTAATGATGGTTTCATAAATTCATGAACAGCGGTAGAGGTTTGGGAGTGGAGATGGCAGCCCTGGTTCACATGCCTTGTGCCGTAGAGAGTGATAGTTTCTCAGTTTGGCTGCAGCAGCGCAGGCCTGCAGGAGTCCTTGGCTTTGCGCTGAGATATTCTCACTGGTCCGGTGGGGGGTGTGAGCGACGGCGGGCCTGTGACCTGCAGTGGCCGTTAGCCGGCAGTTCCCTGCAGTGACTCTCTGCTGACTGCAAGTACAAGTATAGCCTGGGAAAGTCTGTTCGTTAAACCCTTCACCCTAATATTTGACTCAAAAGGATATTTTAGAGGCTGACCTGCTTAAGGAACTAAGCTAACCACATTTCACTCCATTTCCTTATTACCGTTATAAATGTGCAAAGTTCTTGTTTCTTAATACATCTCAAGTTCAGCTACTTGTGACCGAGGAACCGCAGATATTTCTGATGGATTGTGAGAAATGATTGTAGCGTAGCTGCACTGTAGCTTCCTGCAGTCTGGTTTCGAGTGAGTCCGCAGAACCAATTTTGGTTGAGGGTGGGGAATGTCATCTTCCATTTCAGGGCTCTTAAGGGGTCACACCACTTCCTCTTGTTTCTCAGGCAGGAAGTTGGCTTGCTTGCGGCCAATCAGCTACATGGAGCGGTTTGATTGCGAACGTGAGAGGGGGAAGTAAACCGAGTGCAGCAGGGCCTTCGCTAAATGCACCGAGTCAGGGAAAGCAGGCGCTGACAGCGGACATGAGCTGAGCTGTGTGCTCAAAACTGCGCGTGTCACCTTACACCTCCACTCAGACTTGGGCCCTTTCAGATTGAAGAACTTCTTGTTTTTAGGTGTTAGTTCCACTTTGCGTCCATTTGGAGGTGCATACTTTTCAAAACTGATCAGTGGACATAAGAATAGGAGCCATAAGCATGTAGGATAAGACGAACAGACCATGTTTGGTAGTTTGGTGCTGTCGTTTGGTCTGCAGACTGCCGTGCTCTGTGCCTGAGCTGAGGGTCAGGGAGCCTGGAGCAGACAGGCCATTGCTCTCCTCTCCTCTTCACCGCTAAATGACGTCACGTCTCAGCCACGCCACCGAACGCCATCGTTGCGCTCACCATCTCACGCTCGCACGCAGGAGGAAGAGCATTTTTGGCATTCCTGAAATCGCTCTGACTAAACCAGGACGGCGACCATTCCGCTGGCCTGCCTGCGGCCAACTGAGGGGGGCCCAGAGAGAGCCTGCCGGGGGCCCCAGAGAGAGCCGGCCAGGGTGTGTGTGTGTGTGCGCCATACATATACCTTTTCCGGTGCATAAATATAGTGTAGCCCCCTCGTTACCCCCACCCTCTCCCTGGTCCTGCTCTGTGCGCTCTGTGCTGGTTGGTGATTTAGGGAGTGTGTGGATAGTGTTTCTCGGGGATGCTTCAGGCCTGTGCGTAATGCTGGTGATCCTCTGCAGCTGCTTCAGGGGGAGTGAGTGTGCATGATGCTAGCCTTTAGCAGCAGGATTAGTGCAAGTGAGTGTGTGCACGATGCTAGCCTTTAGCAGCAGGGTTAGTGGGAGTGAGTGTGTGCACGATGCTAGCCTTTAGCAGCAGGGTTAGTGGGAGTGAGTGTGTGCACGATGCTAGCCTTTAGCAGCAGGATTAGTGGGAGTGAGTGTGTGCACGATGCTAGCCTTTAGCAGCAGGATTAGTGAGAGTGAGTGTGTGCACGATGCTAGCCTTTAGCAGCAGGGTTAGTGGGAGTGAGAGCCAAAGGTTTAGTTGGAGTGAGTGTGTGCATTTTGCCTGCCTGCCTGGAGGCTGGCTGGTTTCAGTGAGTGTGAGTGTGTGTGAACTAGCGCTCAGATAGCAGTGAGCAGATGCTAACTTTCACGTGCAGGAGGCATGCTGTGTTTACGGGTCTGAGCAGGGCACAGGATGTTAGTCACTTTATATGCTTTATGACCCTGGCTTCACTCTCAGCTCTCCTGACCTTTATTGCAGTTACGATGTGAGTGCGTGTGTATGTGTGCACGCACACTCACTGCCCAGTGTTGTTGCTGACAGACTTTGGGCCGTGGTCAGTAACTCTGAGCCGTTAGGATGGGCAGACTTTGGGCCGTGGTCAGTAACTCAGAGCCGTTAGGATGGGCAGACTTTGGGCCGTGGTCAGTAACTCTGAGCCGTTAGGATGGGCAGACTTTGGGCCGTGGTCAGTAACTCTGAGCCGTTAGGATGGGCAGACTTTGGGCTGTGGTCAGTAACTCTGAGCCGTTAGGATGGGCAGACTTTGGGCCGTGGTCAGTAACTCTGAGCCGTTAGGATGGGCAGACTTTGGGCCGTGGTCAGTAACTCTGAGCCGTTAGGATGGGCAGACTTTGGGCTGTGGTCAGTAACTGAGCCGTTAGGATGGGCAGACTTTGGGCTGTGGTCAGTAACTGAGCCGTTAGGATGGGCAGACTTTGGGCCGTGGTCAGTAACTCTGAGCCGTTAGGATGGGCAGACTTTGGGCCGTGGTCAGTAACTCTGAGCCGTTAGGATGGGCAGACTTTGGGCCGTGGTCAGTAACTCTGAGCCGTTAGGATGGGCAGACTTTGGGCCGTGGTCAGTAACTCTGAGCCGTTAGGATGGGCGGACTTTGTGCCGTGGTCAGTAACTCTGAGCCGTTAGGATGGGCAGACTTTGGGCCGTGGTCAGTAACTCTGAGCCGTTAGGATGGGCAGACTTTGGGCTGTGGTGAGTAACTCCACACTCTGACCGTAACAGGATCCTAGCGTGGGGCTGAAGGGGTTAACTCTCCTCTCAGGTTGGGTAACCTTATCCGGCCATCCACACAGAGCTCTCACAAAGACAGGAAGCCACATAAATAAATCAGTAAATAAGTACAGGCCCGCGCTGGAAGCTCCTGTGGCGTTTGCAAGTCAGAAATAGATCCCCCTCCCCCACCTCAAATATTTATTTATGCCCTTTTTACATTTTCTCTGTGATTTAAAAACACACAGCTTGGTTTGTCATTTGAACACCCAAAAATGGCGAGTTCACTGGGAGAGTATTTTAGGCCTTCCCGAGCAGTCGTGACGTAAATATTGCTGGCTATTTCTGCATGAATGAGGTGGGCTGTTTTCATACAAATTGCAGTCTCCCAACTAGCGTAGAGTAAATGGGAGCATGCAAATTTGAATGATTATACTTCATAATGTGGGGTGCAACATTTTTAATCTGCTCTGTTTGTCCTCTGACTCCTGAAGCGCAGTGCTGGGGCTAATGACCATTGAGCCACACTACTGCACACTGGGACTCTGTTCTGTAAGAGTGCTGCAGCAGTGTGCGGTGGGGTCTCCCTGGCTCAGCCGAGCGCGAGCCACTGCCCTGCTTCATGCACAGGGTCACTCCTGCAGGAGCTCGGCTGCTCTCTGTCACAGTGTCGTGTGTCCAGACCTGACAAGACGAGCACTGAGCAGCGCAGGGAGCAGAGGGTGGCAGTAGGACACAGAGCACAGATGTGTGAATCAGATCCTGGAGGGCAGTAGTGTCTGCATGTTTACCTATGTGGCCCTCCAGGACTGGAGTTTGAAAAAGGACTTCCATGTCTTAAGATGAGAGGAAAAGAGGGCAAATAAACAGCCTGAAGTGAGAGTTACCAGAATTTAACCCTAATCTTAAAGTATTAGTTTTAATAATTCTTGTAATTTTTACTTAATAAAGCCATAAGTGACTGAGTGTTCTGTATGAGCAGAGCATGGAGTGAAGGTGAGGCTCTGCGAACAAACTGAGACGACCTTCGAAAGCAGGAAGTGTAACAAAGCGCCATTCATTTAGACTGTTTTAACAGACTGAGCACACAAAGAGCGGCGGCAACACCCCCCCACCCCCCCGCCAGGCAGCGGATCGCCCTCACCTCCCGCCAGCCCGCTCCACATTCCTGCAGCGCTGTAAAACAAGCCGCTGCCTGGTCGCCACGGCAGCAGTGCTAGCGAGCACGGGTGCTATCCCACAGTCCTCTCTGGCTGGCTGTGCGGCTGCCATTGTTCCCAGTGCACAGAGAGGGAGAAGAGCTCTCCGGCCTGGGGGGGGGAAGGGGTGGTCCAGCCCTCTGTCTCTCTGGGGTGCGTTTGTGTTTAGGGGGAGCAAGCTCCATGTTCTCATAGATGCGAGGGCCTGCGGTCAGGCTTGTGTAGTGGCTGTGAGTGCATGTCAGGCTCTGTAAGGGAGACCATGCTGGAGCAGTGTACAGATGGGAAAGAGTACGCCTGCTGAAATTTGGACAAAAATGAGTGCAATTAAGCAAACACCGAATGTGTGCATGTCTGTGAGTGTGTGTGCACGTGTGCACGTGTGTATGTGTGCGTGCATGTTCTGGACGCGTGTGTGTGTGTGTGTGTGTGTGTGTGTGTGTGTGTGTGTGTGTGTGTGTGTGTGTGTGTGTGTGTGTGTGTGAGTGTGTGTGTGTGTGTGAGTGTGAGTGTGAGTGTGTAAGGGGCAGTGGGCGGTTCAGCCAGAGCTTTCAGCGGGGCGTGTGCTGACCGGCAGGGCTAAGTCCTCGGCCGTGTCTAAGAATAGGTGCCCTTGTGCTGGCCAGAGCTGTGAGTCACAGGCGACGGGGCGGGGTTGGAGACTGTGCACCCGTCCCAAATCACCCCCACACCTCCTCCCTTTCCTGTCCCATTCGCTGCCCAAACTACAGCAATGCCCCTCAGTCTGGGCCTAAACCAGCAACCCCCTCAGACACCCACTCCCTCTCTTGATCATTGTCTTGGCCTCGTTTTCTTCCCTTTTCTGTTTGTGTCCCTCACCTCTGACCCATTTACACACTCACCCCCACCCCCAAGGAACACCCCCCATGTTCAGCTCAAACAGTGATCGGCTGCCTTGTCTAGTCAGTGTTTGGAGTTTGTTTGCCACAGCCAGGCTTTTGTAATCCTGCATATTTCCACAGACCCTCAGTAAGTGTGGAATAAAGTTTAACTGCAGAACTGCACAGCAGTGCAAAGTTTCCAGAGTTTCACACCAGACCTTTGGCCTGTGCTGCTCCAGTTGACCAGTCAGGCTTGCCATGGCTGTCCTTCTTGTGGTGGGCACAAAGCCGTTTGTCAGGCTAACGTAACAGGAGCAGCAGAGTTATGGTTAGGAGTTGGATTTGATAACTGATAAATGATGATAATGTAAGCCTGCTATTCATACCAATTTATATAGTGCCTTTCAGCTCACAAGCCTGTAGCTTTTCACATCCTTCTAGCCCAGCCTTCCCATAATGCTTTGAATATCATCCGTCCCCAGGACAGTTTTTACTTTGACAGAGTTACATTTTAACCCGGGACATTGAGGGCGGCAGGGGCTGGAGCGGGGCTGTGGAGCTTGGTGTCAGACCTCAATCTGGGGCCGCAGTGTCTGGTGATTTCTGCTGCGTTTCAGCGTTAACTGCTGAAGATAAGTCACTGATTGCTAAGGAGTCCATACAGATTTAAGATCTAAAGTCTAAGTTACCTGTTTATCGAAATGAAAAAGAAAGGCAAAAACCTGCAGGTTCTCCCAGGGCCGGAGTCAAACCTGCGGAAACTGTGGCCCTCCTGGCCTGGGTTTTCACTCCCCTGTTCTAGCACATTCTGTCGGATAACCGTATGGCTGTGGTGCCACATTATGAGGGCCTGCAGCAGAGTGCAGGTGATCTTGTGTCTTTGGGCCGGTGCTGGCAGCTCTGTGCTGAAATCATAGGTGGGACAGAACAGTTGTATCCTTTATCTGGGAGCTTAACCTACATTTTCCTCTTGCCGCAGAATTCGCCAGCTATGTTTGTTTTGCACAAGACAAACATCCCTGCCTCTCGGCTTGCCTGTGCGTAAGGTGAGTTTGGGCGTGGGTAGTCGGACAGCGCTGTGGCCTGGATATCCATGACTTACTGCTCAGGTGTTCAAATGCAAACTCGGCTTTTGATTGGTTCAAACCTCTGAATCACACCCAATGTTTGACTGTTGAAGTCTCCCGGGCCATTCCCTCACAGGCCAGGGGTGCAGGCGTGTCCTTCCTGCGGTTGTTTGGGTGCAGGGCGCTCCCCTGTGAAACCCTTGGCCTGTCTGTACTTGTGTGGGCCTACACCCAACACTCGCCGTCTTTCAAAACTGCGCCGAGGTGACGACATCGTTCAGCTACAGCAGGTCTGCGTTACCTGCGTTCCATCTGACATACTGGCTGCGCAGTCCCCTTGGTCAGAGGGAAGCGCGTCTCATAGCTAATGCCAGAATGTTCTGGCCTAATTAAAATGCAACTATTTCCACCCACTGCCACTTATGCTGTGAAGTCCTGCTCCAATTTCAAGAATGAGCTTAATTTAAAATGCATGATAACAACTTTCCGTCACACTGCCTAGCTGTGATACTTTTGGTGCTTAAAATAGAAACTGAAAAAGTGGAAATCATGAGATTTTTAAAGGAAAAAGTGCTGTAGCCCTGGTCTGAGGACTGTATGTGCTGCAGGAGCAGCTGAGAGGAGATGAGAAGCACACAGGTGGAGCAGCTCAGTCTCACCTGTAAGGATCAGCCAGGACTGTGTGAAGGAGCAGCTTTCCTCTGCCCTGGATAAAAGCAGGACGAAGCTGAAAATGACAGTGTGGGGCACCTGTGTGTTTAACAGGATCAACAGAGGCTGTTAAAATGTGCCAAACAACACCTGCACAACTCTGTGAGAGTGTGTGTGAGAGTGTATGTGTGTGTGAGTGTGTGTGAGAGAGAGAGAGTGTGTATGTGTGTGTCAGAGAATGTGTGTGTGTGTGTGTGTGAGAGTGTGTGTGTGTGTCAGAGAATGTGAGTGTGTGAGAGTGTGTGAGAGTGTGTGTCAGAGAATGTGTGTGTGTGTGTGTGAGAGTGTGTGAGAGTGTGTGAGTGTGTGTGTGTGTGTGTGTGTGTGTGTGTGTGTGTGTGAGTGTGTGAGTGTGTGTGTGAGAGTGTGTGTGTGTGAGTGAGTGAGAGAGAGAGAAGCAGAAGTCTGCTGGAGTGACACACCTCAGCATTTGCGGAATGTGTGACAGTTGTGAAATGTGTGTGAGCGTGAGTGAGTGTGTGTGTGTGCACGAGTGTGTGTCTCTCTCTCCAGGTGCTGCCACACCCTTCTCTCTCTGTCTGTGTGTGTCTCTCAGTACTGGGTGTGTTAGAATAATATACGCATGTTTGTATTTGTGGGAAGCGCATGCTGCTTTTGTCTGCATTCATTGTGCTCTGTAATTGGTCCATATGGCCCATGTGACATATCTGCACCAATAGCACACCTGCATGCATTTATTGAGGAAAGAAGGAACACACCCTGTATTGAAGTGTGTATGAAGGGGCGTGAAGAGGAGGGCAAACCCCCCCCCCGCGTAACCTCTGTGGGAGTGGCAGCTGTCAGTGTGTCAGACACAAACCTTCACTGAGTGAGAGTAGGAGAACCCCATACCCACTCCACAGGCCCCCCGTCTGGCTGCTTGCTCTGCACCCATGGGAGGGGGTGATGGTACTTTAACTGAGGATCAGCCGGGCTAAAGTCTCCAATCCAGCCAGAGAATACAGTGCTGCCGCACTGAACCACCACTGAACCGCACTGAACCACACTAAACCACCACTGAACCGCACTGAATCATACTGAACCCCACTGAACCATACCGCACCTGATTGAGCTGGGAGACTGGGAACAACCGGCCCAGTTGAGCAGGGCCTTGACAGGGCGGCCCTCGCTGCTGAGCCAGAGGCTCTTAGGCCGCTCCTGTGCGTCTCACAGCGCCTCCCCTAGCCTTGCAGCAGTGTTGGCATCATGCCATGGTGCCTGGTGAGTCTGACATCTCTCTGCACTCGCTGTGCTAACCCCGCCAAACCCTGCAGGCCAATCCCCCCCCCCCCTTGGCTTGGGTGATGGGGAGAGGCACAGGTAACTCAATAAGCAGGTGAGAGTGAAGCCTGGCCTTCAGAGTGCTCTGGTCGTCAAGGATACTGCCGCTGTGCTGACGCGGAGGAGGCTGGCGTTATTCTGGCTGCCCTGTGCAGCTGTAAGATCCTGCTACGCTCCGCCCCTCCGCTGCGTGATAAACGCCGCTACACCTCATTAGCTTTGCGCTGCCATTACCAAAATGAATGGCAGTAAAGAAAATGCCATAGAGCTACACCAGCTGGCTGTTTCCATCTCAGCACTTGCTGAATAAAAACCTGAACGCTTACATTTGATGTTACCGTATTTTCCACCTGGGTATTAAAAAAAGCAAATAATTTGATCACAAATTGTGTGTCAGTAACTTCACAGACTGTGTTTAGCACACACTCTGTGCCACTCTGTGCCACCCTCTGCCACCCTGTGCCACCCTGTGCCACTCTGTTTCCCTGTGAATCTGCTGTGCCTCAGAGTGGGTACCAGAAAGATCTTTAGCGTACCGTCTGCTGCCGTTCGTCAGGATTGTTTCACAGCCCTGACTCCTACGTGTGCCAGCAGGCTGGAAATGCCAGGCTGATGGGGTTTCACAGCGCCAGTCCGGGCACCCCCTGCCTCTCCGTCCAGTGTTTTGGACGCCCCCGCTATGCTGTCTGTCAGACTGTTTAAACCCTCGGCCCAAACCCTGCAGTGCTGGGCTGCTCCCGCTATGGTTAGCTCAGCAGGGCCAGGCTGTGTGGTGCTCTGAATGGCAGGGCCCTGCCCCCTCCCTCCTCGCTGCCCTCTGCTGGTGCCTGGGTGAAAGAGCTCATTATGTGGGGCTGAATGGGGGCCTTTGTGTAGTGGCAGCGCCCGGCCGGACCGCTGCCCAGCGCCCAGTCATAATGTTTTTACTCTGCAGTGGACAACAACGTGCTGGGGGGGGGTAATGGAGGCTGGGACAGGGTGGGTATTTAGGGAGGGGTGTAGCCAGGTTCTGCCCCAAGTTGCTCACCCTGGATCAGTTTTTGTCTGTCGTCTTCTTGGGGTGTCTGGGAGCAAGCAGTAGTTTAGAGTGGGGGTTTATAAAGGCTGTGGGATTGGGGTTTGGGGGGGCTCCGGGGGGGTGAGGGAAGTGCAGAGCTGCGGCAGCCGCAGGGCAGGGTCTGGGCGGGGCTGGGGGGATGAGGGGGCAGGGTCTGGGCGGGGCTGGGGGGATGAGGGGGCAGGCTTTATCCCCTGACAGTTCCCCAGGGGGCGCTGCTGTGCGGTACACCCTGGTGGTGCTCTGAATCCCTCTAACTTTGATCCTTCTCCAAAGGGCACGAAAACAGCGTAAATATACAGCCCTCCTTTCATGTGTTCCCCTTCAACCTCTGGGGGTGTTGAGTGTCCCATCATGCTCCTCTCTGACCTCTGACCCCACCTGGACGTTGAGCAGTGGGAGAGGAGCATAATGAGTGACCATGCTGTTTTTGCAGTCCTGCTGCAGCGTGCTCTAACCCGCTCTCTCCCCTCTCTGCGCAGACGTTCACAGCCTGGTGTAACTCCCACCTGCGGAAAGCGGGCACGCAGATCGAGAACATCGAGGAAGA
>CM040751.1:38281877-38349377 GCA_022829145.1 Albula goreensis
TGGCTGCACGCTCAGCTAACTGCAGCTGAACAGATGTTTACCCAAACTGTAATGCATTTTACATTATACATTGATAATGACAGTATGTCAGTGGCCTTTGTTCCCTGTTGTTCAAGTATCAAAATACCGTGTAACCAAATAAAGACCATTTCTGTTCACTCGTTACTAAACATCATTTTAAATGATGTTTTTTCCGTTGCATATACAATGATCTTGGTTGTGTTGTTTGTAAACCTTTGTGTCTGTTTTTTATTCCAATCGCTTGGGGCTGTTCTGTTCCACACTTTGCGTGAAACATTTGATCTAAGAAATGTCATTCTTCTGTACATTCATTTCGATGAGGGTGAGAGGAAAGATAATTCTGGCTGAGTCTGGTGGTCCCCCTTCATTCAGACTCAAGCATCTTATTCAGTTTCTCCAGCTGTGAAGCCACAGTGGAGTTTAGCAGAAACAGGCAGAGCCCAAGAGCTTCACTCTACTGATATGAGTGGAACAAGGTGCTGTGTCAAGATACTGTATGCTCTTTACACAGAAGATAAGGTCTAGTTGACTATATTTGGAACAGCGAATAAGTCTCTCTCTCACGCTCGCTCTCTCTCACACTCACTCACATGCATGAACAGTCTCTCTCACAGACAGACAGACAGACACGCACCTCTCGCACAAAGACAGACAAACGCAGTGTAAACCCGAACACTAACCTGTCACCGATGCTGCCTCACTCTCCCTGTCTCCCCTCTTGCCTGCACATTAAATTCAGCATATCCCTGCCCAGCAGCTGTGTTTCTGTGTGTTAAGGTAAACAAAAATACCAGGAAGCAAACAATCAACAGTCATACAAATATTGCCCCCCCCCGCAGAAACCTCGGCGAAGGAGGGCCTGCTGCTGTGGTGCCAGAGGAAGACCGCGCCGTACAAGAATGTCAACGTGCAGAACTTCCACATCAGGTGCGTTTCGGTCGCTCGGCAACACACGCTCCATCTCCCCTCATGAGAGCCAATCACGGCTTGCGCTCTGGAGTTAGCGCAGTTACAGCGCTGCTAAAACCACTGTTCGTCTGGGTACTGCTTCATCATCTCCATTACGTGCTGATTGTTGTGCATTGTGTCCTGGGGAGGGACTGCAGCTCATGCATCATATTTCACTTTCTAAACATTCATGCTCATCATTACACAGTGGACCCTGTGAGTAAATAAAAATAAAAAACATCCAGAAAAAAAATCAGAAAGAAATGCACTTTGTGTTGCAAGTTGCTCTGGATAAGAGCGTCTGCTAAACGCCTATAATGCAATGTCATGTAAATAAAAAATAAGCATTTGCAGCAAGCACAGACTGCATGCTCTGACAGGTAAAGGAACCCCAGATTGACCCCTTGCCTTCCACACCTTCCATTACTGGGCTCTGTGAACGGGTCATCCGTTGATTTCAACAGGAAGCGCAGCCTACTCTGTCACTCACACATACCTTTTGGGAGTTGTAGTTCCCAGCCGCAGAAACTGTAGGTTTATGTGGTACTACAGGCTGTTCAGTTGGAAATACTGCCCCCTCCTGGCCACTCAGAGTAGTTTCAGCTGGAGGTGTTATTGTCCGGGTTTGCGCAGATGCTGATGAGTTAGCTCTCTGCCCTTTGTGAAAGTGTGTGTGTGTGTGTGTGTGTGTGTGTGTGTGTGTGTGTGTGTGTGTGTGTGTGTGTGTGTGTGTGTGTGTGTGTGTGTGTGTGTGTGATCATAGGGGCTCCACATTCCTGACTGTGTGCGTGGCACCTCTTCTCTCATGCAGTCAGTAACTTGGCACTTGCAGTTGCTAATTAGGACGTTTTTTTCCAGCCATAAAAAAGTGACTGTGTACATTCTATCACTGCGTAATACTGTAAGCTGCTGTTACTCATCGTTCTGTTTACTCTTTTGTCCACACGTCCTTATTTGCCGCTGCTCTTTTGATATAGGCTAGTAGGTCAGCCTTGCAGTATTTGATAGATGAAAATAAGAGTGTGACCTCTGTGTGTCTGTCTGTCTGTCCGTCTCCCCCTCTCAGCTGGAAGGATGGTTTGGCCTTCAACGCCCTGATCCACAGACACCGACCAGAACTTATCGACTATGAGAAGCTGAGGAAGGTAGGAATGCACACTCACGTACACTCTCTCACACACACACTCACGCGCACACACACACACACACACACTCACTCTCACACACACACTCACACTCACGCGCACACGTACAGAGTTGCGTTGTAATCTATAGGGCCTGTGTTGATGAGATGGGCGTGTTCTCTGTCTGTTTCAGGACGACCCCGTGACTAACCTGAACAATGCCTTTGAGGTGGCAGAGAAGTACCTGGACATTCCCAAGATGCTGGACGCTGAAGGTAGGGAAGACTGCAGATCCTGTGTGTGTGTGTGTGTGTGTGTGTGTGTGTGTGTGTGTGTGTGTGTGTGTGTGTGTGTGTGTGTGTGTGTGTGTGTGTGTGTCTGCCTGTCTGTCTGTTTGTCTGTGTCTGCCTCTGTCTGTCTGTCTGTCTGTGTGTGCATGCATTCATATGGTATGGTTCTTTGTGTGTGTGTGTGTGTGTGTGTACAGAGCCTCAGACCCAGCATAAACTTACAGAGGATTGATGAACCTTCAGCTGCGGTCAGAGACACCCTGTGTGAGCGCAGGCGCAGTAGCTCAGCTCCCTGCCGGGTCGCTGTGGGTCTGAGGCTGTGCACAGTGGCAAAGCTGCTGCAGCATCTCCTCCCAAACTGTGGCGTCAGGCGCACCGTAGATCAGGGCAGTCAGCGTCATGCTGTCACTCATGGCTGCAGTTAACACTGCAGTCTCTCCGTCAGGAGAAGAACTGTAATCTGCATCATATCTGGTAGAAGTTGGACTCTCAGGTGACACAGGTAGCTGCAGCCTGTGTCTGTGCAGGTGTTATGCCACTGGGCTGGTCTGCACAAACCCACCCAACTTCCAGCCTAGCAGTTCTGTGTATGCGTGTGCGTGCGTATGTGTCCACATTGCCCTGTCTGTCTGTCTGTCTGTCTGTCTGTCTGTCCGTACTCGTCTGTGCGTCCTGTCTCTGTGCGTAACTGTGATTTTCCTGCAGACATTGTGAACACTGCCCGTCCGGATGAGAAAGCCATAATGACCTATGTGTCCAGTTTCTACCATGCCTTTTCTGGAGCTCAGAAGGTACCCCACCCCCCCGCCCCGCCCGTCCCACGCTGCTCTCCGGCATGGCTTCCACCTCAGCATTGGGATGGGAAAGTGGGGGATGCAGCCCACGGCACCCCCCTCCCTCACCGGACCCCCGCGCCACCACAGTCCACCCACAAGCATCCAAAATAACCGTGCCAAACTCGGCCGGCTGTCCAGAGCCCCCTTACTGCTGGTGTGAACAGAACAGAACCTTTCTCCGCTTCAGGGCTCCAGGCTTTTCCCCTGTGCACTGGGCACTGTTCACAGTGGCCAAGGCCTTAACTAACCCCCAAATTTGGGTTTGAACCCTGGTTTTAACAATGTAGGTTTACCCTGACTTGAGCTGTAATCGCACATGATTTCTGATAGTGTAGCAAGTAAAGGAATCTCTCCTAGATAAGCGTTCATTTCGAAGGTGGAGTAAGCGTTTATTTTTAAAAAGCTAGTTGCTTGCAGATTGTGCAGATATCCTTATCATAAATAAGTTTCTTCCTGTGAAGTTCCCAGCAGGCCGAGCCGCCTTCAGGATTCTCACGAGATCAGCCGTTTTCCAGTGTGGCGTAGTCTGCATTTTTGTTTTGTTTTTATTTTTCCGACTGAAGGACGCACTCCGCTGCCATCTAACGAAGCGGACGGGCAGAGACTCGTTTTCCTCCTGCCGTTCTCTCTGGACTGAGCCATAATGAGCTGACACATCACCTGTTTTCCATCTTATTATAATTAATATTTTATTCATTAAGATGTTGTGATGAGGGCAGGGTCCCCGGAGACTGCACACGGTCCTCAGCCTGATGACTCCGAGCCCCACCGCTGTCATGGATACGGGCTGGTTGCCCGGGAATAACGCTGACAAACAAACTCGCTCATTTAACAAGAGCTGAGCAAAGAGCGGTGGCTCACGCTCATTAAGTAGTTTTTATAACTTGGGATTAAAAGTTTGGATTTCGTTCAGCTCTTAAAATAAAAACACAACTGAAAGATCGATGTTCAAAGGCAGATACATTTGCAGGAGGGAGAAAGGTTTTGTTTCTGTGGTTACCAGTGTGGCAGCCCTTTTCCCCATAAATTACCATGAGCCATTATGATTGGTCAGCAGTGGTGTGGTGGGCGTGTCCGTTGAGTGGAGGCAGGGCCCTGCCCCCCTGCCCTGCAGCTCGCTAACAGCGGCCCCCTCGCAGTGGGTTTTTCACTCTCTCTCTCTCTCTGACCGTCCATGACCATCCGCAGTGCCCCCCCACTGCGGAGGGGGTCTGGGGTGGGGTTGTCTGCCCCACCCCTCCCCCCTCCCCCTCCTCTCCCCCCGCAGGGTGATGGGGCAGCTTGGCTTCACTGCTTTCTCTCTCTCTCTCTCTCTCTCTCTCTCTCTCTCTCTCTCTCTCTGTCTCCCTCCCCCCCCCCCGGCCGTGTGGCAGACATCGTGGGCACACTTCGGCCCGATGAGAAGGCCATCATGACCTATGTGTCCTGCTTCTATCACGCCTTCTCTGGGGCCCAGAAGGTGAGGAACCCCCCCCTCCCCACCTTTCACCTCTGACCTTTGGCAGGGCACACCTGGTGAAGCAGCAACGTGCGCTGCTGTCTGAAGGGGAACCTGGCTTCCTGCTTTCCTGCCAAACCACACCCTCTCATGCTCTCACTTACTCTGCGCCACGCCTCCTTCACATACAGTTCATTTACACCTGTGTTTCAATAAAATTGTGTTTCATTCATAAGCAGTTCATTTACACCTGTGTTTCAATAAAAGTGTGTTTCATTCATAAGCAGTTCAATTATACCTATGTTTAAATGAAAGTGTGTGTCTGTGAAGGGCTGGTTGAGATCCCTGACCGTGGTGGTGTAATGGAGCTGTAACAGCGCCCCCTACTGTCTCTGTTGCAGTGGTAGTTTGATTCCCAGATGAGCAGGATCAAGCGGTACTGAATGCAGTTGCAGGTTTCTGTAGTGTGGTGCAGAAGCATGAATCTGACAGGAGCTCGCAGCAGAGACTAACCAGAGCTGGGCTGCGCGTGCGTGCGTGTGTGCGTGCATGTGACTGCGAGTGTGTGCGTGTGTGAGTGCGTGCATGTGACTGCGAGTGTGTGCGTGTGTGAGTGAGTGTGGGTGCGCGTGCATGCATGTGTGTGTGTAAGCGCACGCGCGTTTGCCTCGTGGCCGTGATGCCTGGTCAGGTGTGTTGTGAGTAGTTTCGAGTCATAATGGCATTTTAAAACTGGCATGTTGCTCAGTGTTTCTGTGTAGCACCCTGTTTGATTCACTGGTGTGTGCTGTTCTGTGTGTACGCACTTATTAACCTGTAATGTCAGTTTGGGGATTTGAGCACCATGTCTATGTCTTTATCCTGAGCTGCGATACTTGAATACCTGCTATTTTAGCTGCTGTAAACTGTGGTAGTTGTGGGGACAGCAAAACGTGGGAAAAGGAGTCACTGCACACGACCAGCAGAGTGTTTAATCACCCCTCATGAGCAGGTTACAGAGGAATGAGCAGGTTACAGACGCATGAGCAGGTTACAGAGGAATGAGCAGGTAACAGAGGAATGAGCAGGTTACAGAGGAATGAGCAGGTTACAGCGGAATGAGCAGGTTACAGAGGAATGAGCAGGTTACAGCGGAATGAGCAGGTTACAGAGGAATGAGCAGGTTACAGACACATGAGAGCCTTGGGACGCATGGGAACCAGCCTCAGGCCTGAATTGTAGACACCTGTTCTGACGAGACTCCTGTATGGTGTCTGCTCTGTGTCAGGGCTCTTCACAGGGTGGGCTGAATTGCGTTGTTACCCGGCTCTGAGATGGTTCCTCTGAACTGGAGCGCAGGGTTCCAGATCCGTCCTGTGTGACGGGATTTAAAGGATGTCAGCTGTCAGACCCCGTAATTGTGTCAGTAACATGACAGCTTGCGTCTGTGCGGCTGTCGCTGTAGTCGTTCCAGTGCTGACCTTGTGCCACCTCATTGTTCCTTCCTGTCAGTCCTCACCCATCATGTCTCCTCCCTGTGACGCCTGCTGCTGCTAGGTTTGGCTCATTTGGGCCTTGTGTGGTCCCTCTTTTACATATTCATCCTCTCCTCTCTCTCTCTCTCTCTCTCTCTCTGTCTGTCTCTCTGTCCTCCAGCCGTCTCCAGCACAGTCTCGTCCATTAAAGTCATGATCTGCCCGTAGCTCGGGGAGGATGGGCTTAGCCCTGTGTGTGAGTTTCAGATGCATCAGGCTGGTGTCAGACAGGTTAATGTGTGATTCTGAGTGTGACACAGTTGGTGTGAGGCCGGGTCAGGGAAGCTCGGCCGGGTCAGTGATGCTCGGCCGGGTCAGGGAAGCTCGGCAGGGTCAGGGAAGCTCGGCCGGGTCAGTGAAGCTCGGCAGGGTCAGGGAAGCTCGGCCGGGTCAGGGAAGCTCGGCAGGGTCAGTGAAGCTCGGCCGGGTCAGTGAAGCTCGGCCGGGTCAGGGAAGCTCGGCCGGGTCAGTGAAGCTCGGCCGGGTCAGGGAAGCTCGTCCGGGTCAGTGATCTGTGTGGGCTGACTCCCCATCGCACTTCTCGCTGTTGTGGGCATCCCTTACATCAGCTGCGCATAAAGTGACTGCGCATTTCCCTGCTGGCTTTCAGACCACAGTTTCCCTGCTGTTTTACATGACAGTGTTTGAAGTCAGTCCTTATGCAAATAGAAGCAGGTGTGATGAGAATAGATCGTACCTGAATGTGAATGTGAATTCTCAGCAGCTTTAAGGGCACTTTGCAAAGGTAGTCTACACACACACTCACTCACACACACACAGACACACACACACACACAGCTTTGTCACTTCTGCTGTCCCTTTCCTGTGTGCTGACAGCTCTTGTCTCTGATAGGCTGAGACAGCAGCCAATCGGATCTGCAAGGTGCTTGCAGTCAATCAGGAGAATGAGCACCTGATGGAGGACTACGAGAAGCTGGCCAGCGATGTGAGTCGACTGTCTCTTCACTGTCATAACTGGTGGCAAAGATATCTCAAAACATATTGAGCTCAAACATAACAATGTAAAATATACTGAAAATATAGTAACAATATGAATATCAACAGCATATCTAATCGTGTCTCTCGTCCCAGACTGTCTTGAGTATTTGCATTTTTCCTTCTGACACTCTTTACCCGTTATAACTGTTAAATGAGATTTTTCTGTACGGATGAGTGTTTATGCAAATATGAGTTTCCACTCCCCGCCTACTCTCCCCTGAAAGCTCAGTTTTCCACTGAGCTGAAAATCCTATTCTGGCATAAAATGTGTGAATGAACAACTTATTAATGAGTGCATCATGTGCAATTCACTAAGAGCAAATTAGTTCAGTTACAGCATCTCATGGGTGGTCTGTCTCTCATCCCTCTCTCCCCATCCCTCTCTCCATCCCTTTCTCTCTCTCTTTCTCCCCCATCCCCCCTCCTCCCCCAGCTGCTGGAGTGGATCCGGCGCACCATCCCATGGCTGGAGAACCGGGCCCCGGAGAAGACCATGGCGGAGATGCAGCAGAAGCTGGAGGACTTCCGGGACTACAGGAGGGTCCACAAGCCTCCCAAGGTGCAGGAGAAGTGCCAGCTGGAGATCAACTTCAACACCCTGCAGACCAAGCTGCGCCTCAGCAACCGGCCCGCCTTCATGCCCTCTGAGGGCCGCATGGTGTCGGTGAGGAAGCCCCGCCCCAACGCGCTCGCATCCACGCACACACACGCACATACGTACACATACATATATATACGCGCATACACCCACACACATGCGTACACACACACACACACACACACACACAGGAAAAGCTGCAGAACATAAGCCTTTCATTCACTGTGATGTATGTCACTCTGTCATGTCAGTAAGCGCTCACTGTTGCTCCAGACCACACGCCTGTCTGTACAGGTGGATCTGAATCTGCCCCAGCTCAGCTCAAACCTCATGGCTTTATCTTAATAGAGTACAGTGTTTGTTTCCTGAGGGACTGTCATGCCTTACGCTTAAGCTGTCTGAACACAGAACTCTTTCTGTTCCTCCACCCTGCATTCAGCAAATAAGAACTTCAAAAACCTCCACAAACTCCTAAATGTTGCGGGAAGTCACATTCATGCTACATAATCACAGTCTTCCATTAGGGCCGCAATGGGAGCAGGGTTAGAGCCGCCCTTTAACTGTAGGTCCTGGGTTCTTTTTCCAGGCACTTGGGCTTAAAACCTGCTCTTAAATGGTACATAGTGGGACTCTCAGGACAGCACCTTTCTCCTGCTCTCACACCCTGTCAGCCTCGGTTTGGTCCTTGTGGTTAGAATAAAGAGGTCATCCATTATTCTGGAGTATCTAGGCTTTCATTGGCTGATACTGATGACCCTTGACCTTTCCTGCAGGATATCAATGGGGCGTGGCACAACCTGGAGGGGGCGGAGAAAGGCTACGAGGAGTGGCTGCTCAATGAGATCCGCCGCCTTGAGAGACTGGACCATCTGGCCGAAAAGTTCCGCCAGAAAGCCACCATCCATGAGTCCTGGACCGACGGTAACCTTAAAACCCAACATTCTAACACTCAAACACAGCATTCTAACACTCAAACACCGCATTCTAACACTCAAACACCGCATTCTAACACTCAAACACAGCATTCTAACACTCAAACACCGCATTCTAAGGCTCAAACACACCATTCTAACGCTCAAACACAGCATTCTAACACTCAAACACAGCATTCTAACACTCAAACACAGCATTCTAACACTCAAACACAGTTTCTAAGGCTCAAACACAGCATTCTAACACTCAAACACAGTTTCTAAGGCTCAAACACACCATTCTAACACTCAAACACAGCATTCTAAGGCTCAAACACAGCATTCTAACACTCAAACACAGCATTCTAATCCTCAGTCCCGACATTCTAACCTTCACACACTGCATTCTAACTTGCAAAATCCACTTTGTTACCCACGGAGACACCATTTTAACTCATGTGGCATGCTAACCCTCAGATATGGCATTTTCATTCCTCTCTATTATCACATTGAGACCCTGATTGGAGGGACTCTCAGCATTGTGCACTACCCTTCCCCCCCACCCCCTCTCAAACCTGCCTTAGTCCAGCACCCCAATCTGTGGTATCCTCTGTATAAATATACATTCTTGTACCTGCACCCCTCTATCTGTGCCTGACCCCCCTGTGTCCTGTGTCCCTCCCCAGGTAAGGAGGCCATGCTGACGCAGAAGGACTATGAGACGGCCTCGCTGTCGGAGGTCAAGGCCCTGCTGCGGAAACACGAGGCGTTCGAGAGTGACCTGGCAGCCCACCAGGACCGCGTGGAGCAGATCGCTGCCATCGCACAGGAGCTGAAGTACGGCAGGGAGGGATGGAGAGAGGAACGAAGGGAGGGAAAGAGGAGGGAGGGGGTAGGAGGGAGAGGGGAGGGGGTGGAAGGGAGAGGGGAGGGGGTGGAAGGGAGAGGGGAGGGGTGGGAGGGAGGGGGGGGGGGAGGGAGGGAAAGGGAGAGAGGGAGAGGGAGAGGGAGGAGGAGGGGAGGGAAAGGGAGAGAGGGGAGGGAGAGAGGAGGGCTGGAGGAGGCTGAAATTCAGAGAGTAACAGTGGGGGATCTGAAGGAACACTGGAAAGAACAGCTGATGCTGAAGTGTTTTTCTGAAAGAGTAGTTTGGTAATGATTGAGTGTCCCCTTCCCCCCCAGCGAGCTGGACTACTACGACTCCCCCAGTGTCAACGCACGCTGCCAGAAGATCTGCGAGCAGTGGGACGCGCTGGGCTCCCTCACTCAGAGCCGCAGGGAGTCACTGGAGGTGCGCTCTCACCCCATCCACTCACTCTCACTCCCTGCAGCCATTAGGGCTGCACTCTTCCGGTATCACCCCATCCACTCACTCTCACTCCCTGCAGCCATTAGGGCTGCACTCTTCCTCTCACCCCATCCACTCACTCTCACTCCCTGCAGCCATTAGGGCTGCACTCTTCCTCTCACCCCATCCACTCACTCTCACTCCCTGCAGCCATTAGGGCTGCACTCTTCCTCTAACCCCATCCACTCACTCTCACTCCCTGCAGCCATTAGGGCTGCACTCTTCCTCTAACCCCATCCACTCACTCTCACTCCCTGCAGCCATTAGGGCTGCACTCTTCCTCTCACCCCATCCACTCACTCTCACTCCCTGCAGCCATTAGGGCTGCACTCTTCCTCTCACCCCATCCACTCACTCTCACTCCCTGCAGCCATTAGGGCTGCTTCAGGGAAGTCCATAGTTAGGGAGCAGAAGAAACATCTGCGCATGTGGAAGATAAGGGATACAGCTTAATCTGCGCTGTCTGCGGCTCGCATCTCCGATCTGCCCCTCTTGCTTTGGCAAGCATCCCTGGCAGTCCATTCAGCTGATCTTAAAGGTCACTCTGCTTTATCAAACACCACACTGGAGTTCCTTCCCAGATACACATTTTATTTTAATTTGAGACTCATAACAGTAGTGTGGCGTTGCATCGGTAGCTTAGAGGAGGAATTCGGCATCTTCAGCTGAACAGAGTGAGCAAAGTGAGCCGGTGGGTTCGCAAAGAGAGCGTTTGGCTGTGTTTTCCTGCAGTGTGCTAACCAGGCCCTCCCTCTCTCTCACAGAGGACAGAGAAGCAGCTGGAGTCCATCGATGAGCTGTACCTGGAGTACGCCAAGAGGGCGGCGCCCTTCAACAACTGGATGGAGGGGGCAATGGAGGACCTGCAGGACATGTTCATCGTGCACAACATCGAGGAGATCGAGGTGAGGGGGAAGTGGGGGTGTGTTCAGTCATGCTGGGGTAGTGGGGGTGTGTTGTTGGGGGTGTGTTCAGTCATGCTGGGGTAGTGGGGGGTGTGTTGTTTGGGGGTGTTCAGTCATGCTGGGGTAGTGGGGGTGTGTTGTTTGGGGGTCATCATGCTGGGGTAGTGGGGGTGTGTTGTTTGGGGGGTGTGTTCAGTCATGCTGGGGTAGTGGGGGTGTGTTGTTGGAGGGGGTGTGTTGCTGGGGTTTGGGGGTGTGTTGTTTGGGGGTGTGTTTCAGTCATGCTGGGGTAGTGGGGGGTGTGTTGTTTGGGGGTGTTCAGTCATGCTGGGGTAGTGGGGGGTGTGTGTTGTTGGAGGGGGGGTGTGTTCAGTCATGCTGGGGTAGTGGGGGTGTGTTGTTTGGGGGGGGGTGTGTTCAGTCATGCTGGGGTAGTGGGGGGTGTGTTGTTGGGGGGGTGTGTTCAGTCATGCTGGGGTAGTGGGGCAGGGCTGAGGGGTTCGTCCTGACTCTTGCTCCCCCCTCACCTCCAGGGCCTGATCACAGCCCATGAGCAGTTCAAATCCACCCTCCCCGAGGCCAACAAGGAGAGGGAGGCCATTCAGGCCATCCAGGCCGAAGTGCAGAAGATCGCCGACTACAACGGCATCAAACTGAGCGGCAACAATCCCTACACCAGCATCACCCCAGAGAGCATCGACAGCAAGTGGGACAAGGTGAGTGTGTGCATGCGTGTGTGTGACTCCATCTGTGTGTCTTTGTGTGTGTGTGTGTGTCTGCCATCAGTCAGTGTTGTGGCAGATTTATGCCACTGATCAATATTCTCACTGTGAGTGGCAGATGTTTTGACTAGTGTGCCCCCTACTGGTCGCCCACAGGTACAGCAGCTGGTGCCACAGCGTGACCAGGCCCTGCAGGAGGAGCTGGCACGGCAGCAGTCCAACGACCACCTGCGCCGCCAGTTCGCCAACCAGGCCAATATCGTCGGGCCCTGGATACAGAACAAGATGGAGGTCAGTGACCAAGGCTGTCATTGTGTGTGTGTGTGGGGGAGAGAGAGGTTAAAATACCTTGCCAGATGTTCAAAGATCCACCCAGTTTATGCAGTTATATGCCTGTCACACTGTGAGTATTTTTATCTCCTCCTGCGGTCCTGTGGCAGTGAGGAATGGGACAGAGCGCTGCACAGCTGCAGGAAGAACTGACTGAAGGAGTTCTGATCTTAGGGGGATGTTGTCCTCACTGAGTGAAAGTACAGACAAGCAGACTGCTGGTAGTGTTGGTAGCGGCTAAGTGTTTAACCCTCTGTTCTGTGTGTGTGTGTGTGTGTGTGTGTGTGTGTGTGTGTGTGTGTGTGTGTGTGTGTGTGTGTGTGTGTGTGTGTGTGTGTGTAGGAGATCGGCCGGATATCCATCGAGATGAACGGGACCCTGGAGGATCAGCTGACCCACCTGCGGCAGTATGAGCAGAGCATCATCGAGTATAAGCCCAACATCGACCAGCTGGAGGGAGACCACCAGCTCATCCAGGAGGCCCTGATCTTCGACAACAAGTATACAGCCTACACCATGGAGGTGCGCCCCGTCTGTTTGTCCTTCTGTCCCCCCGTCCGCCCATCCATCTGTCTCCCACACCTAGTGCAGGTGCAGGGACACTGCCTTGTGTCTTGCGCTGTAAGGGTGCTAGCACACATTAAAGCAGCAGTCCTATGCCCTGCTCAGTGAAGCAGTTTATTGTGTACTTTTTTAACAGAGCAACCTCAGTGCATTGTAATGTTTGGGTCCCTTTGATCCCCTGTTGCTGACCCTCCCCCCCCGTCTCTGCAGCACCTGCGCGTGGGCTGGGAGCAGCTGCTCACCACCATCGCCCGCACCATCAATGAGATCGAGAACCAGATCCTCACCCGCGATGCCAAGGGCATCAGCCAGGAACAGCTGCACGAGTACCGCGCATCCTTCAACCACTTCGACAAGGTCAGGGCGGCCGGGACAGTGCCGTGGGGTGAAAGCAGGGCGTGACCCCTGTGGTTTGGGGTCCCCATCGGACCCTTGGTCATAGCTGGAGGTCCATATTGGCCCAGCTGGGGAAAGAATGGGGGATCGTTGGGTCGCAGGAGAGGGGTCACTTACTCAGTTTGGCTGTGGTTTGGGTTGGGAAATAATGAAGGGAAGAGGGTGTGGAGATGAATGTGACTTTTGTTGTGCTCCAGTATACCTGTGAATATACCTGAATTACCATGGTCGTTTTTGCATCATGCAGACTCATGGAGAAGTGATGGAAAGTGCTTAAATATATATCTCACTGTCAGAAAAAGTCTGGAAGTCAGAAGATTGGCGATGTTGCAAACTCACCAGATTGTTTATCAGCCATCGTGATCATGCTGCCAGGCTAATTATCAAACATGGTCTGCACATCGGCCTCCAGAGAGCCTTTAGACACAATATTTTGCATCAGCGTGCCTCAATATTTATGCTCACCCTACAAAAGTAGCGAGATAACAAACACGAGCACTTCACAGCTGAGTCCTGAATTATGCTTTATTCATTCATCCTCGAAACATCAGGGAGAGATTTTTGAGGCTGTTAGGCTGATCTGAGAGGCCATCCCGGGCTGGGGGCTGTTTGTGTTTACACTGCGAGCTGCAGTGTTGAGCGCCGAGTCTCTCACACACCGCCCAGCCTCCATGAACCCATCACCCCATGGTTCCATTTCGGAGAGAAACTCAGGCCTGGGTTCAGTCTGATGAGGGGGAGTTATGATCGTATCACAGGTTTACACAGTTACCGCTGTGAACTGATTCCTCTAAAGGAGAGGGCTGTACTGCCGCCTGTGACGCATCGCTGAGAAGGTGCCAGGTTTGGGTGTCATGATCCCATCAGTTTGTCGTTGCCAGCGTCCATTTTGTGACTGTTTCCCATCCACCATTTTTGCATTGTCTAACATCCACGGCGTTTGTCCCCTTGCCCCCCCCATGTCTCCGTTTCCACCTCCACCTTCATGCATTCTGTGGCTCCATGATCACCTGACCATTCGTCATGCTCCGCCCATCTCCCGTGCCAATGCTGATTGGCTGGGGTCCCTGTGTGCCCTGTGCTGTGATTGGCTGGTCCCGTCCATAGGACCACAGTGGGGCCCTCATGGCGGAGGAGTTCAAGGCGTGCCTAATCAGCTTGGGCTACGATGTGGAGAATGACAAGCAGGTATGAGCAGCCTGCCGTAGGGGGTCAGAGTATTTCTGCTTCTGCTGTTGGAAGGGGTCTGCGCATTGCTCTCGCTCTCTGAACTCGCTTGTCCCGGTGACCTGCTGATTTTTCCCTCCGGTTTTTAACGCCTTTCTTAACTGCTCTGCTTTTCTCTTCCCTCCCCCCTTCTTTTTGTTACCCTTGCATTCTTCCTTTCTGTGCACACCTCTCCGACTGCCTGCCCACCTTTCCACAAACCTCCCCTCTCCTCCTCATCCTCCTGCCATCTTTCTTTCCTCATGCTTCTCTCCCTCTCTCCCTCCGTCTCTCTCCCTCTCTGGGGCACAGAAGCGTACAGGAATGATGGACAGCGATGATTTCCGCGCTCTGCTCATTTCCACGGGATATAGCTTGGTACGGCTGCCTCTCTTTCTCTCTCTCTGTCCTCTCTGCTTCTGCCTGCTGCACTGATAACTCCCAGCATGCACTGCACCTTCACCCAGCAGTCTGTGCCTCAGTCACGCCCCTCAGAAAAGAGTGACAGCAGCATAGACAGGCCAATCAATTTAGAGTGACAGCAGCATAGACAGGCCAATCAATTTAGAGTGACAGCGGCATAGACACGCCCCTCAGTAAAATGTGTCAGGCGCTTAGACATGTTTGAGCACTGATCATGTGACCAGCCAACAGTTCTCAACCCTGAATGGAAAACTACTCTAGCTGGGGCTCAGTAATAACAAGTAGTTATTTGGTTCTTTTCATTAATTACACGCTGCTTATTTTAGCGGTAAGAGGTATGTGCACAATTTTTACATTTAAAGCAATCTTTCCACTGCTGCCAGACTAGTTATGATTTTCACCACAAGCAGAAATCAAACAATATTCTAAATAGTAGTTTTGATGCTTGTTTTGTATGATTAAATGTAAATGTGTATTGTTAATGTCAGATTTTAAGTGGCTGAGCAGGGTCATAGCACTGGCCTTTAAAGCCAAGAAAACAAAAGTTGTCTGTCCCCCTTTGGCGCGGGTTGACCCTGTTGTGCTGGTTGCCAGGGCGATGCAGAGTTTGCACGCATCATGGGCATCGTTGACCCCAACAACAGCGGAGCGGTGACCTTCCAGGCCTTCATCGACTTCATGTCCCGCGAGACCACCGACACGGACACCGCTGACCAGGTCATCGCTTCCTTCAAGATCCTGGCCGGAGACAAGGTGAGGCAGCCCGGCCGGGGGTGACTGAGGGCCTGGGGTGACGAGTGTGTGTGTGTGTGTGTTTCTGTGTGTGTATGTATGGGCGTGTGTGTGTGTGTTTGTGAGTGTGTGTGTTTGTGAGTGTGTGTGTTTGTGAGTGTGTGTGTGTGTGTGTGTGTGTGTATGGGCGTGTGTGTGTGTGTGTGTGAGTGTGTGTGTGTGTGTGTTTCTGTGTGTGTATGTATGGGCGTGTGTGTGTGTGTTTGTGAGTGTGTGTGTTTCTGTGTGTGTGTGTGTGTGTGTGTGTGTGTGTGTGTGTGTTTGTGATGGGCGTGTGTGTGTGTGTGTGTGTGTGTGTGTGTTGTGTGTGTGTGTGTGTGTGTGTGTGTGTGTGTGTGTGTGTGTGTGTGTGTGTTTTCTCCATTATTCTGCCTGACTTTGCACCAACGATCATGTGATCACAGCAGGAGGTTTTGGTAGATGAATCCCTATTGACTGACACTGACCACTCCCTCCCTCTCTTCTCTCTCCCTCTCTCTCCCCTCCCCCTCTCTCCCTCTCCCTCTCTCTCTCTCTCTCTCTCTCTCCCTCCCTCTCCCTCCCTCTCCCTGTCTCTCTGTCCTTCCCTCTCTCCCTCCCTCTCTTCCCTCCCTTACCTCCCTCTCTCTCTCTCTCACAACAGAACTTCATCACGGCAGAGGAGTTGCGGCGAGAGCTTCCCCCAGACCAGGCGGAGTACTGCATCGCGCGCATGGCACCCTACACAGGGCCTGACGCGGCCCCCGGGGCCCTCGACTACATGTCCTTCTCCACCGCGCTGTACGGGGAGAGCGACCTCTAAGGGCAGCGGGGCATGGGGACACACGGGGCAGTCTGCACCCCTCCCAGGATTTGGGTAGTCTGCTGCGATTGGCCAGTGTGAGGAAGGGGGAGGGGTTTTTAAATGCACCAGAGAGCCAGGTGCAGGTGGTTGAGCTTAAGGCGGGCAGAAAGAGGCCTGTAGCAGGCAGAGAATCCTGGGCAGCGGGTGCTCACTGCCCTTGGTGGGGGCTCACTGCCATGGGCTGTGAATCCTTACTCCCTTACCTCTTACAGGAGGGAACCGGATATTTTGATGCTACTTTTTTGTTTTTGTTTTATTTTTGCTGGGGGTTTGGGGTGGGGAGGGATGGGGGGTCATGAAAAGGGTCAGGGCTTATAGGCACGTGCGCAGTATGGAGCAGAGAAATTTACAGAAGGATCGGTTTAAACAGAGAAATAAATAACAAGATGGATCCTCTTAACCTATTTTGCTGGAAAAGTGGAACTCAGATATCTAACCTCAACCTTTTCTTTATTCTTTTTTTTTTTTCCTCCAGCAAATGTGAGTTAACAGGTTTCAGTGCTGTACATACTTCTTTTTCCCATTTACACAAAACAAATTAATTACGGTTTCAGGCTTCCAGGGCTTCATTGAAAAGGAAATGGTTTATCAGATAAGCTGAAGCTGAAGCACAGTCTCACACAGCCCAGTACCGTAGATAGGTTTGCCTCACCGTGAGCCTCCATTCACATCTCTCTCAAAATTAATCATGTGACAATTTAAAGCGTATCCAACTGTTGTATTTGAGAAGAAAAAGAGGAAACTGTTGTGAAAGTTAATCTGATGGAAATACTGAAATGTGCCTGTGTGTTTTGGGCTTAGAAACCCTGTGTATTTCTGGTCCTTCTCTGTCTCTGTCTCCGTCTCCATGTGTCGGTGACGCTAGCGAAGTGTGCGAGGGTGTGAGAGGGGAAACAGATTCTTATGAAACATTCCATTATGTCTTAATAATATAAGGAAATTACTGTCTTTGATCTATGCAATCAACTTTCAGTTCATAATCTATATATATATATTCTATATCACCATGTTCGGAAAACTAAAACAGCGGGGAATATACATGTCAACTTAAAAATTGAGCAAATGAAGTGCTTTGAGTTGAGTGCTTGATGTTTGTGGAGGGGGGGAGGGTGAGGCCTAAATGAGAAGACTTGGACCAAAAGCTTGTTCTTTTTTTCAGCAAAGTTTGGAATTGTGGTTTTTTTGTACTCTTTATAATATCAAACCTTATCTGCTGTACTGGCAACTGCAAAACAGCCTTCTGTCTCTTAATTAAAAGTGAATTTCACGTGCACACATAAAATTTCCTTATAAAATATCACTACTTCCGTTCTGTTTTCTTTGTGTGTGTTGGGTTGTATTTTTTTTTGAAGTGGGACAAAGGTACAGTGCAGGAGAACATAAGTGCAGTCACTGTATTATAGGAGCAATGGTGCCAAGAATCACACACCTATGAGATATGCTGTCCTACCGTAGGTGACACGTGACCCGTATTCGTTATGAGTCAGTCACGCTTCATCTCCAAAATCAGAGGATAAACCGCATTATTGATTGCCAGGGTCGTGATTTTCTGGCGCAAAGCGAAGCTTGGATTCACAGCTGACAATAATACAGCGAATATATACACCTGACTAAATGATGGGTGCGTTCAAATACTCAAAAAGGAATGCACCCACAGAGTTTCAAAATAAGCACACAACGGAGCGATGACCCCGGCGCTGTGCAAAACCAGATCCGGGTCAAGTGTTCCAAACGAACAGTGTTCAACCAGCATATGAATTGCTTGATCCGTGACCCAAGGCAGTGAAATGGAAAATGGTGGATAGCTTTCATTATTTTTAAGGTAAGTTTGATGTCTGCTCATCTGGTACTACCGATTTCCCATGATACTTCGCTCATTTTATGAAATCTTGTGTAAATCAAGCAAAGATCCCGGTCTGAAGGCGTCGTGTAGATGCTAAAAGGTAGCTGCTGCATGTGAGGTTTGTGAACGGTCACATGAGGGAGCCCAAAACCCAGTTTTCGTATTTTGTTGCATCGAGCGACAAGTGCATTCGGCCAGGGGAAGATTGCTGTGAAGAATCATTTAAAACTATTTGAAGCTCACCATAACGCTAAACGCACAACTTACTAAAAAAAAACTACTTTTTCTGAAACAAACTGTGTTCATAAATTCTGGATTGAGTTTTATGTAAATTTGCACTAAAAGAAACAGAATCCAAAATGTAATGTCACGGTCTAATAAGACTTGCTGCTTCGGTATTCTGTTTGCACTGTGTAAAGGGAGCGGCTCAGAAGCAGTAATTGTTTGTTACTACAATGATGCAGCTGTTGCAGTGCTGATGCTTTTGAAATTTAATTTAAAAAAAGTCGAGAAATAAAACTGAAACGGTACAATGCAGAAAAAGTGTAAAATTTAAGATAGGGCATGACAGTGAATATTTAACTTGAAATAAATATTTACTTTACTGTGCCATGGTGACAATGTTTGTATGGAATCAAACCTGTTTAAAATACAGCTGAAATGGCAGCAAACTTTACTTTGTCACAGATAAATTGGTGACAGCAGGTGGGAGTGCACTCGAGTGGGTGGAGAGGAAAGGATGACTGAAGTGGAGGGAGAAATAGGTGAACGATTAAAACGTGGACAACGCTCCGAATGGGAAGCAAAAGAAAGAAACTTACATTTTGACTTAAAGACAAAGACAACTCATTGAAGGCAAGTCTACTGACCACGTTTGATGAATCTCGCTCACTGGAAGAAGATGCACTGACCGTTCATTTTTGAAGAGCAGACTTAAGTGTGTTGGTAGAGAGACAACTCGGGTGTCTCTATAGTCTCGTGCTTTGCTTCTCATTGATCTCGAGGCAGTCGCTAAGTGGCGAGGTGGAGAGCCGCGCGCTGCTGGTCGTGGTCGCGGGAAGCATGCTCGCGCTCTCTTTCGGCTGTCGCGTGCTGCTGCTTGTCTTGCTTTCGGCGTCCGTTCAGACAGCGGACAGGTCTCAGGTAAGTTATTTCATTAAGAATGATTGTAAAAGGAGGTACAGGTCATAACATATCAGTTAAATGTCGGAAATAGCTACTTTTTGTACTTTTTTATTACTTATTATCTCCTCAAGCAGTTCTTTGTGCAGGTATGAAATAAGATGTGTGTTTGTTCCGGTAATATTAATCTTTTTGATGTTAGGATCAGACTATATACATATATATATATAGGCGGAAGCAGACATTTATATTTTATACTGCTAGGAGTAGCCGCAGGATCAGGCATGGCAGTATTGTTCACACCCATTTCTTGTCCAATAGATCCATTCAAACAGAAGTGATATTTTTTTCCCCAGTGAATATGGTGATTGTTATTCAGTGTTGAACGTGACTCTAAACGTGACGTTGAACTGGAGTGAGGGTAGACTGAATTTGTGCTGGCGGCAGAGTCGGGTGCTGGGTTTATCCACAGGGCTTGTGGTCATGGTGTCAGAATGCAGCCGCATTCAGTGTGTGGGCGCTGGGGTGGAATCTGTGAGAGGCTGAGAACACGCTTTCCCCAGAGGAGGTGCCGCAAGCCAAAGGCAAACAGCTCCCGACCCAGCCTGACCACGGGCAGTGTGCCGGAGCAAGCTGTGTGTTTGCTTCAGGGAAAACAGGTGTGTGTGTGTGTGTGTGTGTGTGTGCGTGTGTCTGTGAGTGTGAATATGTACCAGCGTTCCTCAACAAAAGTTCACCTGTTTGCACTTCTCCTGTGCTGTAAGCAAATGAGACTCTGGAAGCATTAGGGGCAGGGCATGTATAATTTAATAATGGGCCCAATCGCTAGTAAAGCATAGTGATTAATGAGGCAGCTATTTCACATCCAAGAGTGTATTTTTTCACACATGGTTGAAATAGAAAAGTGTGGGTGGGGTGTTAAGATAAACACACAAAAATTATATACGATATATTAAAATCCAGATATGCACGTCTTTCAGCAGCATTACACAAGCTCTGCCCAAACATCATATTTCAACACCTGAGGCGGCTCTCTGGAAATGTATTTATATTTTTATGTGTCGTTTTAAAAGCAGTCACTTTCAGTCCAGTCAAAGCCTGGGCTTGTGAAAACATGGCAGCTCTGTGCCGCACAGAGGGAACAGGGCAGCACTGAGCCGCAGAGAGGGAACAGGGCGGCACTGCACTGCGCCGCACAGAGGGAACAGGGCGGCACTGCGCCGCGCAGAGGGAACAGGGCGGCACTGAGCCACACAGAGGGAACAGGGCGGCACTGCGCCACACAGAGGGAACAGGGCGGCACTGCGCCACACAGAGGGAACAGGGCAGCACTGCGCCACACAGAGGGAACAGGGCAGCACTGCGCCGCTCAGAGGGAACAGGGCGGCACTGCGCTACACAGGGGGAACAGGGCAGCACTGCGCCACACAGAGGGAACAGGGCAGCACTGCACCGCTCAGAGGGAACAGGGCGGCACTGCGCTACACAGGGGGAACAGGGCAGCACTGCGCCACACAGAGGGAACAGGGCAGCACTGCACCGCGTGGAGGGAACAGGGCAGCACTGCGCCGCACAGAGGGAACGGGGCAGCACTGCGCCGCACAGAGGGAACAGGGCAGCACTGCGCCGCACAGAGGGAACAGGGCGGCACTGCGCTACACAGGGGGAACAGGGCAGCACTGCGCCACACAGAGGGGAACAGGGCAGCACTGCACCGCGTGGAGGGAACAGGGCAGCACTGCACCGCACAGAGGGAACGGGGCAGCACTGCGCCGCACGGAGGGAACAGGGCAGCACTGCGCCGCACAGAGGGAACAGGGCGGCACTGCGCTACACAGGGGGAACAGGGCAGCACTGCGCCACACAGAGGGAACAGGGCAGCACTGCACCGCGTGGAGGGAACAGGGCAGCACTGCGCCACACAGAGGGAACAGGGCAGCACTGCGCCGCACAGAGGGAACAGGGCAGCACTGCGCCGCTCAGAGGGAACAGGGCGGCACTGCGCTACACAGGGGGAACAGGGCAGCACTGCGCCACACAGAGGGAACAGGGCAGCACTGCACCGCGTGAGGGAACAGGGCACTGCGCCACACAGGGCAGCACTGCACAGCGCCGCGCAGGAACAGGGCAACACAGGGGGCAGCACTGCGCCGCACAGAGGGAACAGGGCAGCACTGCGCCGCACAGAGGGAACAGGGCAGCACTGCGCCGCACAGAGGGAACAGGGCAGCACTGCACTGCGCCGCACAGAGGGAACAGGGCAGCACTGCGCCGCACAGAGGGAACAGGGCAGCACTGAGCCGCAGAGAGGGAACAGGGCGGCACTGCACTGCGCCGCTCAGAGGGAACAGGGCAGCACTGCGCCGCACGTTTATGATGCAGTCGCTTCTTGTTGTGATCGTAAAGTGTGAAAAAAATGTGTCTAGACCTCCTGTGATAATAGCAAGATGAACAAGAGAACCAGCCCAATGCTGGTTAGTTAGCCAGAAGGCACTGCTAGCCTGGCAGCGGACCCAGCCCTGCTCTTGTCATCAAGCATTAACCAGCTGGTTTTTCCTGCATGTTAGTCTGCTGTGGGATGGTGCCAGCTCACTGAGTCTGGATACTTGGCTGGCATACGGTGGGGTAAATGCTGGTATTATGAAAGTCCTAATATTGGACATTTTCAGCGAACGACAGCCCTGCAGGTGGCATCTGCAATCAGCAGCATTAAGCTCATCATCTAAAGCTAACATTAGCCTACTGTGCAGCTCTTCACCCTGTTTGCAGTTTGTCTGTAGTGCTTTCAGATTCTGTATCGCACTGTTAGCATATCAGTGCAGCCATGCTTGACTTCTGAGAGATGCAAGACAAACTTCCTCTCTGAGTATGAAATAATAAAGAATTAAACAGTTACATAATGAGCTACTGAGCCATCTCTGCAGATATAAGGCAAACTGACATCAGATATAATGAATATCTGAGGACATTCTGTGAAAATCAGTGGCGAAGGAAATATGGATGGATTATGACAGGAGGAGGGGGGGAGTGACAGATTGTTGGTGATGCTGCTGTTTTACTGAAGAAAGGTTAAACTCTGACCAGGAAGCTGCAGTAGGGCAAATGCCTGAATGACACCCCTGCGCTGAACACACCACAGCCTGGAAAGCTTACACAGTACACACACTGAGCGCCTTAACACTGCGCCCTCTCGAACCCCCCACCCCCACCCTAATGAGTGTGTCTCAGGTATTCTCTGAGCCGCCCTCTGTGTGGAAATAATAACATTGTATTCATGTGTCTCATTTTTTCTACATGACCAATAGATTAATTAATGCTCTGTGCCTCTAGCACAGTGAGTTCTTTCAGTGTTTTTTTCTCTGAATAAAATATTATATAAACATTGAAACGCACACTGTGGCCATACTGGCAAACCTGTGGAGTTATGACAGGGAGGGAGGGAGGACAAAGAGGGGTTTAAGATAGGCCTTCAGCTGGGCCTGCGAGTGGAGGGAGAGAACGAGTTTTGCCAGTGTGTGTGAATGTGTGTGTGCGCACATGCGTGCGTGCGTGCGTGTGTGTGTGTGTGTGTGTGTGTGCGCGTGCATGTGTGAGAGAGACATTTGGCCCAGGAAGTGTTCTGGCACAGGTAATGTGTTAGCAGTGCGCTGTAGCACTGGCCTTTGAGATGAATTTATGTGCAGATCTCTCTCTCTCTCTCTCTCTCTCTCTCCTCTCTCATCCCCCATCAGTCCACCCCTCAGCGGTCAGTCCGTCCCTCAGCGGTCAGTCCGTCCCCTCAGCGGTCAGTCCGTCCCCTCAGCGGTCAGTCCGTCCCTTAGCGGTCAGTCCGTCCCTTAGCGGTCAGCATGCTGTGAGGTGCGGCAGAGTTCTGCATCATGTGGTAAAGCCTTGCCCCCGCTCTTCAGTGTGGCTGAGGGCAGGCCGGAGCAGCAGCGCTTGCCTGTGACCACACTGAAAGATTTATGGTAATTTGGCTTAATTATTTTCAGAGGCCTCTGGGGCCCACATCTCCCCATGGGGTGTAGCAGCGCACATAATTGGACCAAACCGTTCAGAACAGGGAGCTGAGTTTGTTCCAGCGGGTCGGGCTGACAGGATCCCAGCAGCTCACAGAGCTAAGCGTTCTCAGCTGTGTCTGAGAGTGCTGTGCTTTATGCTACTCTGTACTTTATTTTCATTTGGGAATTTTTTTATTTTAAAAGTACTTGCAGATTCCGCTCGGTCTTCTAAAGGAAAACCCGGAGAAGGTGCACAGTGTCTGCTTTATATTTCCAAACTGATTTTATGCCCTCATTGCGTGTTTTCAGCAGGTGCCCTGTAGCCCATTAGTTCGTCTCTGTTTTCATGTTTTGCCAAATAAACCAAAGCCAGTTATTGTTGCTATTGATTTGTTCCACTGTGGAGACCAAAAGTATTAAACTATGGGACGGATGAGCCCCAGACTGGTTCTCAGTGATGGAAGAGGACAGGGACCAATCAAAGAGCAGAAGGGTGGGGGGCGGGCCTTTACTGACATTAATATTCCACAGTAAGGCGGAGCACACAGTTAAGAGCAGACTCAGCTTGTGTGTGCATGTGTTTCTCTGCTCATATGCATGTATCTGTGTGTATGTGTGCATTTTGTGAATGGATGGGATTGGTCAAGCAGCTCCACCAATACAATTAGGCGTATCAGGCTGTGTGAAGGCTGTATTGCGCTGTGCCAAGCGCAGATCCTGGGCTCCTCGGAGCTCCCAGCGCAGACTCTGAGCAGGTGGGTTGCGTGACTGCGCAGACAGGCAGGTGAGAGGGGAGTACAGGGCAGGGGCGTGCGTTAGCAGCCAGTGCAGTCATGTCTGAGGAGAGCATAATCACCCCTCGATTACTGCAGTTTATTTGCAGAGCAGTTAGTGAAACCTGCTCTGGTAGACATGGAGGTGTGGGCAGTGCCAATGTACACACACACACACACACACACACACACACACACACACACACACACACACATACTGGCTCTTTTGTCAGAGCCATTTACTGTATAAATACACACATGTACACTGACTGAGTTAACCGCAAACCCCTCTCCTCTGTATGTCCCCTTTCCCTCTCTCTATCCCTCCCTCCCTCCCTCTCTCCCTCTCCCTCTCTCCCTGTCTCGCTGAAACACTGTTCACATTCCAGTCACACCCGCAGCCACCAGGGTGTCTCCACAGGTGAGGCCCAAAGGCCTTTTAACATTCTGTTAGAGCCAAACTTCAGCAAAACTGTGCTGACAGGCGTGGTGTGCCTGTTTTTAAAGGTACGGTGGGTTATTGATCACTGATCCGTCACCGCTGCTCCTTCCAGCGTAACCTGTTTGAATACCTGTGTCCTGCAGCTGCTGATCTCAGAGGGCATGTGGTCAAGAGGCTGTGTGCTGGACTGCGCTAGGGGGCGCCACCGATCCATCTGCGGCAGCAACGGCCGCCTATACAAGTCCCTGTGTGCATTCAAGAGAGCGCAGTGTCTGAACACACAGCTGAGCCACGCTCCCCGCGCACACTGCACCGGTGAGATAGTGAGTGAGTGTGTGTGTGTGTGTGTGTGTGTGTGTGTGTGTGTGTGTGTGTGTGTGTGTGTGTGATAGAGACTTGGTGTGTATCAGGCAGTCACATCGGCATTGTTTGCAGAAATGACCTCTGGAGAGGGCCTTTAACTGGACTAGCTGCCTCAGATGCTGCCTGTTCTGGGCGAGGCATGGCAGAATGATACATATTTAATGTTCAATGTTTAATATTCAACAGCAGATGGACAACAGAAGCTGGAGTTGCTTTAGCAATGATGCTAACAGAACCAACCCAGTCCTGATCCCCTCTGCCCTACAGAACCAGCCCAGTCCTGATCCCCTCTGCCCTACAGAACCAGCCCAGTCCTGATCCCCTCTGTCCTACAGAACCAACCCAGTCCTGATCCCCTCTGCCCTACAGAACCAACCCAGTCCTGATCCCCTCTGTCCTACAGAACCAACCCAGTCCTGATCCCCTCTGCCCTACAGAACCAGCCCAGTCCAAATGCCAGCAGGCCCGGTCCCAGGCCCTGGAGTTCAGTAGCCGTAGCGACACAGCCACTGTCTTCATCCCAGAATGCACTGCAGAGGGAACCTTCCTGCAGGTACTGGGCCACAAGGGGCAGTATAATATGAACAGGCTCTGAGTTCCACTGATTACAGTGCCATTAATATCACACTGTATTCACATGGGGAAATATCTTCACCCCCAAAGGGAATTTATGCAGCCCTTCTCACTGGTGTCAGATTTTTAACGTGCCATTCACATTTGTTTATACATTTGTAATATATGTAGCTGATTTCTGAGTACTATATGTAGCTGATTTCTGAATGCTTGTTTAATTATATTATATATTTATGTTATCCTAGTACATTTCATGTGTGTATTATTTCTCATTGGCCTGGATACTGCTGGGATTACTGAAATATAACCTAAGCTAATCAAACTGAAATGTGCTAACAGGAAAAACAGAAATGGTGGTGAGATGCAGGGATGTCTTTATAGACGGACAGGTGCAGAAGTCTCCTGCTGCAGCCCAGGTGTGCTTCCGTTCCCACAGGTGCAGTGTCACAGTCAGACGGGGTACTGCTGGTGCTCCACTCCGGACGGGAAGCCGGTCAGCGGGACCTCCGTACTGCACCACAAACCCACCTGCACAGGTGAGCAAGTACCAAGGTGGCCCCACCCAGGGCCCAGAGGGACAGAGACGCAGGGAATTATTACAGACATTATGAAGATGGTGGGCACTGCTTTTGTCTTCAGTTGATATGCATCATGTACAAATGAGAGAAAATATTAAAATGAAATAAATTAGTTACAAAAGAACATTTGCATACAGTCATACTCTTATGTTATCTTCTGTCAAACAGGCCAGCTCCCTGAGGGTCAGCTGACTAGTATGGAATCAGCTCTCAGAGGTAAGAGCCAATGGGCTGGCTGCATTAAAGCTCAGCTCAGACCAACAGAGCCAATGGGCTGGCTGCATTAAAGCCCACCTCAGAGCAGCAGAGCCAATGGGCTGGCTGCATTAAAGCCCACCTCAGAGCAGCAGCTGAGTGGAAAATATCATTTCTCTGTAAGTGAAACCGTCAGAACTGGAGCAACTTTGGGCCAGAACTGGAGCAGGCATCGATAATGCCTCAGACCCATCACCAAAGCTGCTCCGGTTCTGACCCAAAGCTGCTCTGGTTCTGACCCAAAGCTGCTCCAGTTCTGACCCAAAGCTGCTCTGGTTCTGACCCAAAGCTGCTCTGGTTCTGACCCAATGCCTGCTCCATTTCTAACCCAGAGCTGCTCCAAGTCTGATGGTTTCACTCTATTAACTACAACAGATGGAAAAAAGTAAACTAATTCACAGACTTTTGTTTTCTTCAGTCGCCTTTCAGATCAAATAGGATGTATAATGTGTTTGACTGACAGAGAAATCATGTTTTCTTTTAAGCTGTGAGTTCTCTGATTTTACAGCTCACATGAGTATTGACATTACAGTAAAAGACAATGGAAATTCCACATATAAATCTTTGCTGGTTCAAAGTTTCAAAAACAGTGCTTTTCAAAGCACACTTCTGTTCTGAAGCAGACTGTGTGTGCATTGAATACATAGACTGGTTGAATTGTTTATCACCTAAACTGAATGAATTTATGTCCTCATGTTAAAAAGTGATTATGTCTTATTTTGGATTCACATTTACAGGCTGTTGAAGTATTAATCATACTTAGGTACATTTGTGCATCATTGCATTTTTCCATTTTAAATATTCACACACATTACTACATAAATCACAATTTGTTTTCCTTACTTACAATGACAGGCAGCTCTATAGGAACATCAGTTTCAGGAAATGAATTACAAGGCAATCCATTATTAACCGACTGTGTGTGTGTGCATGTATGGGTGTGCGTGCGTGCATGCATGGGCGGGCACGAACAGGTGTGTGTGCGTGCGTGTGTGTGTGCATGTATGTGTGTGCGTGCGTGTGGATGCTTATGCTGTTGGACAGTTGTTTCTGTATGCACACACAGACAAACCAACCTATCTCCATATACATGTATACACATACACACACATACACATGCTCATGCACACACACACACACGCACACACACACCTCGTTACTCCCTGCCAGGGTAGCGGTGATAGTACTCCCTTGATTGACATGCTCCTGTGTGTGACTGCAGAGGAGGGCAGTAGACTGAGGCCCACGCCAGACCCTGCAGATGAAACGCCCCTCCCTGCTGCAGGTGAGAGTCACCCAGGTGTACCTTCCCTAACCATCCCATCCCTAAACACCACCCTGAGTTTCTCTCCAGCTGTGACTGCTTACAGGCTGTGAACTGAAAATAACGTGACGCTCGTAACACCTGCTAAGGGGAGATGTAACCTCTTTGATCATATAATAACACACATAGGTGAGCGTGCCACACAGAATACATGTCCCATATTCACACCAGTGGGCTTAATCTATCAGATCCAGTCATGCTGTTGTTTCCCGTAATGACAAATGTTTCCATTACAGAGATGTTTTATGTGATTATATAGACTGTAATTGATTATAAACACTGAAGGATGAATGCAGTAGGACCCTACGAATGGGCACCTGGTCACGAAAGTAAACGTGAGTTAATGACTAAGCAAGCAGCAACAAACCAGTGCTGCATCTTGTGTTAAAATATATTCATGGAAAAATTCCATTAATTTATCATGTGACTGGTTATGAGAAAAGCCAGGGTACTGCAGAGGAAGCTCACCACCCCCAACCCCCACCCCCGATGTCACTGTCATTTTCACACAGAGATCACTGTTCCGCCCTTCTGGGTGACCATCCTACTGAACTCTGAGTCCAAAGGCAATCGTTCTGCAAAGCCCACAGGTGAGCTCCTTTAACACAGGTAACACACACCTGATGATTTTCTTGCAGGTGGCAGTCCCCTCTACCCCTGCACCATGTATACGTGTGAGCTTTATGTCTAACAAACCGGTTACAGTGGAAGTAGTGTTTCAGAGTGTGCTGCAGTCATATTGGGTTTTTAATGAGCTGAACTCTCTGTTTAACATCAGTTGTTGGTCAGAGGATCTCAGAGCCCTGATGGGCGTTACGGAGTGAAATATTAATGTGCACAGAGTGATGAACTATTCACTCCCCTGGAAGCAGTGTGTGCTGAACATGTTTATGTGTGTGTGCACGTGTGTGTGCACTTGCGTATGTGTGTGTGTGCGCGGACCTGCTCATGCATGTGTATGTGTGTGCAGACCCTGCCCTGTCATGTGAGCGTGAGCGGGCGGCCCTGTTGTCGGAAGTGCGCCCCCTGTGGCGGGAGGACCGCTTTGTGCCAGAGTGTGCTGCTGATGGCAGGTACAGCCCAGTGCAGTGCCACACGGCCACTGGCTACTGCTGGTGTGTGAGGGAGGAGACAGGGCGCCCCCTACCTGGGACCTCCACCAGGTACCACACCTACACCTGTGCATGCTCACACACACACACACACACACACACACACACACACACACACACACACACACACACACACACCATCATGAACACACACCATCACACACACTCGCACACTCACACATACATACTCACACATACACCCACACTCACACATATACACACACATACACACACACTCACACATATACACAAACATACACTCACACACACCCACACACACACTCACACATATACACACACCCACACAGACACCACACAGAGAGGCTGAGAGAGTATAAGCACACAGCACCTGCATGACTGTCTGCAGGAACCAGCTACCTGACTGCAGAGCAGAGGAGCAGCCGGCTGCGCAGCCGGACAGGAGCTACACAGACAGACCTCTGCCTGGTAAACCCTCCTCTGTGTGTGTGTGTGTGTGTGTGTGTGTGTGAGTGTCCTACAGCTTTAGTGTTCTTCTACTTTGTGTTCTTCTTAAGTGTTCTTCTCCGATGGTCTATCCATCCCTCACATTCAGACTGATTTTCGTTGGCTCAGTAAGTATCTGTGTATGTTGCCAATGCAACAAAAAAATAAATAAGTCTGAGCAGAGCAGATGAAAAGGCGTATTATTTTTCTGGTGCTCAGATTGTGGTGAGTGGCGAAGGCCAAAGCCGCAGATTGGGCAGGCCCTTGTGGGAGAGACAGCAGCTCCACCGAACCCCGAGCAGCTCCGTCTCCACCTCTTAAAAACAGAGAGTGAGAACAACCCGTCTGTTTGAGCAGCCAGGTCTGCTGCTGTCTGCCAGATTCTGCTCCCCTCATAACCCGTCTGTATGAGCAGCCAGGTCTGCTGCTGTCTGCCAGATTGTGCCCCTCCCTTTCTCTCTGTTTGAGCAGGATCACTGTAGACCTCTCATGTGCTAATATGACGTTTATTAGGAGGGTACGTCAGTGCTGAAGGCCGCTCTATGTTTCTGCGCTGCCTCTCCAAACTTCACAGTGGGGTATTCCAGCTTTGAATTACCACCTGGCTAACATTTAATGGATAGTTGGTGTTCTGAGCGCACATGTGTTAGTATGAGTTTCATTGTCAGGATATATACACAGGGGACAGAAATAATATAACAATGGAAATACCAAACAACACATGAATATGTATTTTATTTATTTGGAATAGTGTAACATGCCTCAGTATGGAAATCCTCTGGTGGAAATCTGCTCCAAACTCCACTCCTAAAGTCATATTCCATGGCCCGTTGAAGGCTCAGTGGAGGTCGGATCAGGTGACTGTAGAGGTGAAGGAACCCTGCTGTTAGCCTCGTGAAGTCTAACTGTAAAGTCTGCAACTGTGGTCATTTTTGATGCCATGGTTGAGTGCTCTTCAGCAGTTTCTCCGTTAAGTTTGTTGCTGTTGTGATGTGTACAGTGTTGTCTTCGACATGCTGTTAGGTTTGGTGCGTGTTGTTATGATGTGTACATGTGACATGCTAAATCATTTTGCTGCGCCTGCTTGTACGGCCTCTCTGTGTCCGCCCCTCTCGTCTGCAGGCTGTCCTGGGCCGCAGAAGAAGCAGTTTCTGCAGAGCCTGGTGGAGGCGCTCCAGCTGGAGGTGGGACAGGCTGGAGGAGAGTTCAGCCCACTCCGGTCAGTGCCCTCTCCTCCCGCCTCTGACTGCCTCTGTCTGCCCCTGACTGCCTCTGTCTGTCCCACTCACCATCATGTGGCATAAATGATCAGGAAGTAAAGTGAACTATGGGTTATGTCTCAGATCTCATGGCATAGTTGTGTGTGTCGGAATGTGTGCCTGTGTTTGTTAGTTTGTGTGTATGTGTGTGTTTTTTCATTAAAACCGATATTTATCACTGAGCGTTGCCCTCTCAGTCTCCCAGAAGCACGTCTGTTCACCTCAGGCGGTGAATCACATGTCCGCACTGTGTGAAGGACGGCCCAAATCGCAGTCTGATCTCCAAGAAAACAATACACTCAGCTCAGCAGTGCTTCATTAAAATCCATTTCATATTGGCTGCTGGCAGCTCATACATATAAATTGCTCCATGTTCTGCTGTGTCCCGCCATGGCAGAGGGTGTGGGATGGTGCTCACTGGAGTGTTATTGTCTGCAGTGAGGATGTGTTCATTTGGGCTGACAGGGCCGCACTCTGACCTGTCAGCCCAGTGCTGTATGGAACACAGAGATCAACGGCTTTCTCCCACACCCTCACTCTCACCTCACACCTCTCACCTCACACCCCACACTCTCACCTCACACCCCTCACTCTCACCTCACACCCCACACTCTCACCTCACACCCCCTCACCTCACATCCCACACTCTCACCTCACCCCCTCACCTCACACCCCTCACTCTCACCTCACACCCCCACACTCTCACCCCACACCCCCTCACCTCACACCCCTCGCTCTCACCTCACACCCCCTCACCTCACACCCCCACACTGTCACCCCACACCCCTGACTCTCACCTCACCCCACACCCCACACTCTCACACCCCACACTCTCACCTCCACACCCCCACTCTCACCCCACACCCCCCTCACATCCCACACTCTCACCTCACACTCCCTCACCTCACACCCCTCACTCTCACCTCACACCCCCCACTCTCACCTCACACCCCCACACTCTCACCCCACACCCCCACTCTCACCTCACACCCCTCACTCTCACCTCACACTCACCTCACACCCCTACACTGTCACCCCACACCCCTGACTCTCACCTCACACCCCCTCGCTCTCACCCCACCCCCCCCCCCACTCTCACCTCACCCCCACTCTCACCTCACACCCCATACTCTCACCTCACACCCCCTCACTCTCACCTCACCCCCCTCCTCACACCTCACACCCCACACCCCACTCTCTCACCTCACACCCCCCATTCTCTCACCTCACCCCCATCTCACCTCACACCCCCCCATCTCACCTCACCCCCCACTCTCACCCCACCCCCCTCACCTCACATCCCCCGCTCTCACCTCACACCCCCTCACCCTCACACCCCCACCCCTCACCCCACACCCCTGACTCTCACCTCATATCCCTCGCTCTCACCCCACACCCCACTCACCTCACCTCACCCCTCACTCTCACCTCACACCCCCTCTCACCTCTCACCTCACACCCCTCACTCTCACCCCACACTCTCACCTCCCACCCCCCACTCTCACCTCACACCCCACACCGTCACCTCACCCCACACTCTCACCCCACACCCCCTCACCTCACATCCCTCGCTCTCACCTCCCCCCCCTCACCTCACACCCCCACACCCTCACCCCACACCCCTGACTCTCACCTCACATCCCTCGCTCTCACCCCACACCCCCACTCTCACCTCACACCCCTCGCTCTCACCTCACACTCACCTCACACCCCTACACTGTCACCCCACACCCCTGACTCTCACCTCACACCCTCGCTCTCACCCCACACCCCCCACTCTCACCTCACACCCCATACTCTCACCTCACACCCCCTCACTCTCACCTCCCACCCCCTCTCACCTCACACCTCACACCCCACTCTCTCACCTCACACCCCCCATTCTCACCTCACACCCCTCACTCTCACCTCCCACCCCACCCCCCATCTCACCCACACCCCACTCTCACCTCCCACCCCCCCCCCTCACCCCCCACCCACTCACCCCCCACACCCACCCCCCCCCACCTCACATCCCTCGCTCTCACCTCACACCCCCTCACCTCACACCCCCACACCCTCACCCCACACCCCTGACTCTCACCTCACATCCCTCGCTCTCACCCCACACCCCCACTCTCACCTCACACCCCCTCACTCTCACCTCACACCCCCTCTCACCTCTCACCTCACCTCACTCTCACCCCACACTCTCACCTCACACCCCCTCACTCTCACCCCACACTCTCACCTCACACCCCCACACTCTCACCTCACACCCCTCACTCTCACTCCACACTCTCACCCCACACCCCCACCCTCTCACCTCACACCCCTCACTCTCACCCCACACTCTCACCTCACACCCTCACTCTCACCTCACACCCCCACACATTCTCTGGTGCCATATATCCACACGTAAATACAATCATTCTTCTTATAATTTCTATTCTTGCTCTTGTTCTTGTTTTTTCCTATTAAAATGTCAGTGTGGATAGCAGTTTTTATTCATGGCCGAAAAGCAGCTGAGAGATGCAGGATGAAGGCACACCTGTGTGTGAGCGCTGTGCACAGCTGTGTTGCGCAGTGCCCATGTGTGAGAGCTGCTCACAGAACACCACAGCATGCCCCAGTGAACATGTTTACCTCCGACTGCACATGCTGACTGCTGACATATTTCATTAAATATTTAATTATACATTTTTAATTACATATTTTACAGTATTGACTGTGTTTTGGCTCCATTTTTCCGTCTGGGTTTTTTGCACTATCCGTTGCAGTGACCAAATCAGACTCCTCTGTATCAAGTTTCCCATGGCTGTCTGCGCTGTCTGCGCTGTCTGCGAAGGCCTGATTTGCAGTGTGCTTTGTATCCCATTCCACACCCAGATCACATTTCTGTCAGCCGTGGCGCAGTGCTCCATCCAACCTGGGCTGGTGGGTTTATTATTGGATGTTTCTGATTAGAACAACTCCAGCAACAGAAAGACAAACTATTATTATTGAAATAATAAAACATAGCAAAACAAAACAAAGCAAATGTGTTGGATTTTGGAAGAACTGCTTTGTAGCATTAAACCAGTGTAGATGAGGTAATGGCTCCTCTCATGTGTTTTCCACCAGCTCTTTGTGAGAGCTGTGCCTGCCTGTGCCGTCTGCCTGTGTGTTACCGGCCTGTGCCGTCTGCCTGTGTGTTACCAGCCTGTACTGTCTGCCTTTGTGTACTAGCCTGTGTCATCTGTCTCTGCTACAAGCCTGTGTTATCCACTGCTACCTTTCTGCTCACGCTGTCTGCCTCTCACGGCATTTAATTTGCACTTTGGCCTCTGTGCCAGGCTCCGACAGTCTATCAGAGCGGTAGCGCAGAACTCGACAGTCTATCAAAGCGATGGTGCAGAACCCGACAGCCTATCAGAACATACGGTGCAGAACCTGCTCCATCCGTCTGCTCTGCTGCTCTCTGTTTGGCGGGGCGACTGCACTGTGAAGGGGCGGGGCGACTGCTCTGTGAAGGGGCGGGGCGACTGCACTGTGAAGGGGCAGAGCGACTGCTCTGTGAAGGTGCAGGGTGGCTCTGTTTCTCTTTCTGAGAGCTCTGTTCCGACAAATACACTGATTAACACAAATCAATGATCACAAATTAGAAATTCAAAGTTTCCTGTTTCTTTCAGGATGGAGGATCTGCCCCCCGCTGATGTCCCTCCCACCCCCGCTGTGTGGAGCGTGGCCGGGGCAGGCGGGGCGGAGGGGGCGCTGCGATGGCACTTTGCGAGATGAGACCGGGACCGTAGCGGGGTGCTGAGTGAGCGCGAGGCGCGTCCGCTCCGCCAGTACCTGCGCAGGAGGCTGCAGCCACGCCGCTGCGCCAAGCAGCTCTCGCAGTACTGTGACCGCGACGGCGACCGCGGTCTGACGCTGGCCGAGCTCACAGCCTGCCTGGGACTGCCAGGTGAGACCCACGGGGGGATTTAACTCTCACAAAGAGCCGCTGCTGTAACAGCTCTCACTCACTGACTGTGAAACGCAGAGATTACGTCTGGACCCTGTGTGTTGTGCTCAGGAGCGCACAGTGCCAGCCCTTTAAGGTTTCTCTGCTCAGGGCTGGGACCCCGCTGCATTATTCATGCCATTACTGCCCCTCGCACCCGAGAGGGAGGTGAGGGGGGAGAACAGCGACATGGTGAAGGCACAGGCAGGAGGTGGAGGTGGAAGAGCGGCGGGCAGTTTGAATAAATGATAAGAGATTAAGGCTCTGTGAGGAGTGAGGCATAATGGGAGACACCAACCTACTGAGACCAACACACCTACACACACACACACTCGCGGCGTGTCAGCTCCAGCACAGACACTGTACAGCATGCAGCCCTGCCCCTCACACACTGTGATGTGGCCGTGTGTGTGAGGGGCAGGGCTGCATGCTGTACAGTGTCTGTGCTGGAGCTGACACGCCGCGAGTGTGTGTGTGTGTGTGTGTGTGTGTGTGTGTGTGTGTGTGTGTGTGTGTGTGTGTGTGTGTGTGTGTGTGTGTGTGTGTGTGTGTGTGTGTGTGCAAGAGTGTGTGTGCTTTATTCCTCTCAGCCTCTCTCTCCAGTGGGACAGAGAGGTGGCGAGTAAGAGTGAGAGAGCAGAAGAGAGGCTCTTTCATTCTGCAGGCTGGGTCCTGCTCACCACAGCCAGTTGTTGTTGGCCCTGTGTCAGATGAATTAAAATATTGGCGTATGTTTATGTACATAATAAAACCAAAATAAACCCAGAATGAATTGGCCACCCTGCTGCCGTCTTTTTTTCCACAGACATTTCAGTCTCTCTCTCTGAAGCCGCGTGACAGCTGGACAGAAGGGAGGGGAGACGTCAGGTAAGGAGAGCAGTGCTGAGACCAACTAAACACACAAACACACACACACACAATCTCACACACTCTCACACACTCTCTCACACACAAACTCACACACACACTCTCACACACACACACACACACAATCTCACACACTCTCTCACACACACACACACATGCACACACACTCACACAAATATGCACTCACACACACACACTCCCATGCACTTACGCACACACAAACACACACACTCACACAAATATGCACTCACACACACACACTCACATGCACTTATGGACACACACATGCACATACACACACACGCACACACATGCACTTACGCACACATACACACTCACGAACAAACACACACACACTCACACAAACATGTACTCACACACACACTCCCATGCACTTACGCACACATACACACACACGCTCACACAAACATGCACTCACACACATAAACTCATACACGCAACACACACACACAGACACAGACACACAGCCATAGTTACTCATATTGTGTAGGAGGGTGCATTAAAAATGAGAAATGGATGTGATCGGGCTGCGAGTGAAAGCTCTTTGGCTGAAGCTTCTGAAGCTCCTGTGACGCTCATGAATCCAGAATTCATTAAACTTCCATTAGTGTGAAATAGACGTGTCGACCCGGGGTCGCTCTGTAACCGCATCACAGCTCAAATAAAAGCCATCCAAAGATAGAGTAACTGCTGATCATCAGAACGACTGGAGCCAGCTGGAGTCAGTCAGGTGTTACATTTTACACGCCCAAAATCTCACCTTCACACCCCTCCCCCCTCAGCAGGGTGTGAGTGTGCAGCAGCGCAGGCTGGAGGAGCAGCTGAGGAGCAGGTGAAGAGCAGGGAAGAGTGGTGACTGGGCTGTTCTGCCTCTTCCCCCTCACGCAGACCCCTGCAGCACTTTCTCCAAAGCTGATGCCAAGTTTGTATTTTTGAATATATTGCTGTATACATATATGTTGTATGTGTGTTTTGTCCGTTGTTTTGTATTTTGTGTGTCTCATTGTTCACACTTAATTGTTCTCATTGCTGTTTTCACTGTCATGCTGTCTTCTGTACATGCTCCTGTGTCCCTGTGGGTCTGTCAGCTTTCTGAGTGAGGTTTATCATTTATAGACCATGGTCCTTTCCAAAGACTGATCCTCATCTCAGAAACATAATTATACACCTACATTAATATTTACTATTCATTTTCCATATTAATAAATAGAATGATATATAGCAAAAGTATTTTTGTGATTATCTAATTAAACAGCATATTATTGAAAAAGAGAGCAGCGTTTATATGCTCTGTCGTGTAGCTGGGCCCTTGGAGAGATTTGTGTATTACTGCTTATGGCCACTGGGGGGAGTGAGAGCAGTGTGTCTCTGAGCTGAGCCTGGGAGGGTCCCGTGTCAGCTCCCCGCTGTCCTGCGCCCAGGTGTCTGAGACAGGCCTGGGGGGGCTGCCCACGGCAGGCTGATCCTGTAGTTCTGCCTGCTCTATAGGTGTTGTGAGTGTTTTGGGAAAAAAGGGGTGAGTGTGCCATATTTTTGCTGTGTGTAAAATGATGGGTATTTTGCTTTTTCGCCCATGAAAGTAAAGTGAACGTGATAATTAATTGTACACCCCTCACCCCATTAGCATGTTGGCCTAAGCAGCCTGGATGAACATAATTTGTGAGCCCATATTTGGACAAGAGTCTTAAGGCTGGGCACAGAGGACACTGTATGAGAACTCAGCAGAAAAAGAATCTTTCCTTTATCAGCGCTTGTGTCAGTTTGGGAACGGTTTCCACTGTGGACAGCTGTGTGTCTCAGTCCTGCACAGCGCGACCAGGTGGGAGCAAAACAACAGGCGCTGAAATAATTGTGTTATGGTTCGCGTGAGTGACGGCACTCACGATATCTGTGTGTGTGTGTGTGTTTGTGTGTGTGCGTGTGTGCATGGATATGCGTGTGTGTGTGTGTGTGTGTGTGTGTGTGGATATGCATGTGTGTGTGTGTGTGCGTGTGTGCATGGATATGCATGTGTGTGTTTGTGTGTGTGTGTGTGTCTTGGCGTATCTGTGTGTGTGTGTGTGTTTGTTGTGTGTGTGCGTGTGTGCATGGATATGCGTGTGTGTGTGTGTGTGTGTGTGTGTGTGTGTGTATGTGTGTGTGTGGATATGCATGTGTGTGTGTGTGTGTGTGTGTGTGTGTGTGTGTGTGTGTGCGCGTGGATATGTGTGTGTGTGTGTGTGTGTGTGTGTGCGCATGGATATGCATGTGTGTGTGTGTGTGTTCATGCGCACATGCGCGTATGTGTGCACATACATAGGCCAAATGATAAATATTTCCCCAGCAGACTGAAATGTCTGTCGTATGGTTCTATTTTCTTTTGACAGTCCATTATGATATTTTTAATTATTCATATCTTTGACGCAGACATTAATATGTTGAAACGTGAGCTTTGTACATGTGACATGACTTATGTGATACCATTTTAGATACAAACATTTCATCTCCATAACACCACGGCAGCACATAGCACGCTCTTTCAGAGCGCGGTAAGCTCGCTCCGCCATGCACTGCTACCTGCGGCCCTGCAGGTTCAGGCCCAGCGCTCACAGCCAGACTGCGGCCTTATCCCATCCTGCAGCTCACTCATCCTTATCAAACACCCTGGCACACACCCAGGCCGAAGGAAGCAGAACCACACCGCCTGCATTCTGCTCACAGGAAAGGTCATCTGAGTTTATCTGTGTCCACAACCAAAGCACAGCCAAGCCCCGCGACCGTAGCCGCTGTGCGTTCCTATGAATTGGAATGAAAGATCAACATGTCTTTTCAGATTTCCATTGTGTTATTGCTGTGAGATAACCATGTTTTCATTTATCTTAACACTATATCAAATTTAGGGTTCCACAAAGCTCGAAATAGAAAAAATTCATGTGGTCTGACTTTACATAAATTGTTTGCATGAAACTTGCCGAAAAGCTAGCAGCCAACTTTGACGGAAAACAAAAATGCTGTATTGTATTTGTGCGCATATCAGGTTTCTAAACATCCCTGTGTTGGTGCTGTTGTTGTTGTTGTTGTTGTTGTTGTAGAATTCAGAGAAAATTCAACATGGAAATGGGAGAAGAGTTATGAGGGAAAACATTACGTAACAATCAAATGAAAATCCTATTTACAATATTTATCCAAGGGGAATTTCAATAAAAATGAAAATTCTATCACATCTGTTGAATCTTTAATTTGAATTCTCCTGGTGCTGATCCTCTTCATTAGCCATGTAGCATCAAACCCTCCTGCCTCGCTCTATCCCTCTCTCCGCTCTCTCCATCCCTCTCTCCGGCCTCTCTCCATCCGTCTCTCTCTCCATCCCTCCCTCCGGCCTCGCTCTATCCCTCTCTCCGCTCTCTCCACCCCTCTCTCCGGCCTCTCTCCATCCGTCTCTCCTCTCTCCATCCCTCTCTCCTCTCGCTTCCCTCTCTCCGCTCTCTCTCCATCCCTCTCTCCTCTCGCATCCCTCCCTCCGGCCTCTCTCTATCCATCTCTCCTCTCTCCATCTCTCTCTCCTCTCGCTTCCCTCTCTCCGGCCTCTCTCCCTCCCTCTCTCCTCTCACATCCCTCCCTCCGCTCTCTCTCCATCCCTCTCTCCTCTCGCTTCCCTCCCCACGCTCTCTCCATCCCTCTCTCCGCTCTCTCTCCATCCCTCTCTCCTCTCGCTTCCCTCCCCACGCTCTCTCTCCATCCCTCTCTCCCATCTCTCTCCTCTCGCTTCCCTCCCCACGCTCTCTCTCCATCCCTCTCTCTCCATCTCCACGCTCTCTCTCCCTCCCTCCCTCCATCCCTTTCCCATCCTCTCTTTGTCTCATTTCCCTTCTAACCATTAATCTGTCATTCTTATCCATCCAAAAAGCTTTGCTTTGTTGATGTAAATGCCAGTATTGCCAGGTTTGGACCATAGGCCAAGCCTTTATTAGTAATTAACCTTATATCTGAGCAGGAAATAATCAAATAGAGTGAAATAATAAATAATGGTGTAGTGTAATTATAGCGGGGCTTTGGTTTGGAGAGACCCCCATGGAGGACGGGGGAGTGAATCAGCACTGATGATTCTCATTAGGGAAATTTCCACTGTTCTGAGCTTTGATCTGCGCTCAGATTTACTCTCCCACTGAGTTAGAATACCCAGGGGCAAAAAGAAAGGGAAGGAAACGAGAGAGAGAGATGGAGGCACTGCATGGGTAGTTTTTTTTGTACTCTACTGTATATAATATTTAATGTCAAGCATTTGTGTATTTCTACTGTCTCGAGTTTTTTCCTTTTATTCCGGGCTTTTCATTTATGTTTGGCTTTGTGTTTTGTTTATTTGAACAGTTTTCATGTCTTTTATATTTTCCCTACATTTTCAGGCCTTTTGATTTCATTTCAGGTAGTTTGTGTGCAGCGTATTCTTTGCTGAAAGCATATTACAGTGATAATCGCCATACCTTTGCAACAGTAATATCACTCTATTACAGATTACTTACACCTTAGACTCTCATGCACCTTTATTTAGTCTTTATGGCTTTAGTATAGTCCTGTGGATGTGTCACAGTGCAGAGTAACCGTGTGATCACAGTATCGCTGCAGGTGCCGTACGGCTTCAGTGTTTTTGTTTCTCACAGACGACCGAAAGCCGCAAAGCCATAATCGCCGGAGCAATGTTTTATGAGCAAGACCAATACATGAAATCAACCTGAAAGGGAACCATCCAACAGCCAAATCAAAGTGAGCTGTAGTGTGGATTATTACCACCAGAGGGCACTGCATTGCTAATGATACTGCTGACCCCAAGTCACTTTGGCTCTTCATCAATACGTTTACTTTGCTGTGTGAACGCACATTATCCCTGCCCTTTGGGGAGAAATCTCCAGGGAATATTGCGATGGTAAATGGATGGAGAGGGAGGTCAGCGTGATTATAAATACCCCTGGCATTCTTAAACCTAGCGATGTAGCTTCTCACCACTGCCTTGACAAGCTCCCACACTCGCATTCTGTGATTCATCTATAATTCATGAACACAAAGCATTCCGTGGAAAAGCCATTTACCTTGCCCTGTCAATGCTGTTGTTTCTTGCAGAAGACTGAGGGTCTCACAGTGAATTAATGAGAAAAGATACAGGAGATTGACGAACCAACCCAGGTTCGATCTTTTCAGTGCCTGTTTTTAGTGCAGATTGACAGAAGTGTGTGAGAGCAGAAGCCCACTGCAGAGAGCCTGCCCCTGAGTCACACTGTTTCCACAGAATCAGCGTACCTGCACACGCTGTGAGCGCTGAGATCAGCGTACCTGCACACCGCTGTGAGAGCTGAGATCAGCGTACCTGCACACGCTGTGAGCGCTGAGATCAGCGTGCCTGCTGTGAGCTGAGATCAGCGTACCTGCACACCTGAGATCAGCTGCACACCGCTGAGCTGAGCTGGGATCAGCGTACCTGCACACCGCTGTGAGCTGAGATCAGCCCTGCACACGCTGTGAGAGCTGAGATCAGCGTACCTGCACACCGCTGTGAGAGCTGAGATCAGCGTACCTGCACACCGCTGTGAGAGCTGAGATCAGCGTACCTGCACACCGCTGTGAGCGCTGAGATCAGCGTACCTGCACACCGCTGTGAGAGCTGAGATCAGCGTACCTGCACACCGCTGTGAGAGCTGAGATCAGCGTACCTGCACACCGCTGTGAGAGCTGAGATCAGCGTACCTGCACACCGCTGTGAGCTCTGGGATCAGTGTGACCTGCACACCGCTGTGAGAGCTGAGATCAGCGTGCCTGCACACCGCTGTGAGCTGGGATCAGCGTACCTGCACACCGCTGTGAGAGCTGGGATCAGCGTACCTGCACACCGCTGTGAGAGCTGGGATCAGCGTACCTGCACACCGCTGTGAGAGCTGAGATCAGCGTACCTGCACACCGCTGTGAGAGCTGAGATCAGCGTACCTGCACACCGCTGTGAGAGCTGAGATCAGCGTACCTGCACACCGCTGTGAGAGCTGAGATCAGCGTACCTGCACACCGCTGTGAGCGCTGAGATCAGCGTACCTGCACACTGCTCTGCTGGGCCTCAGAGTCTGCAGGGTCTCTGGTTTCCTCTCCGTTCGCAGCATGTTTCATCTATAATGGAATATTATAGAAGAGCTGGGCTGGGCTGGGCTGGGCTGGGCAGGTTGTGGCTGGATGAGGCTGGATTCTCTTATAGCTCTTTTCCACCAGGACAGCGCCGGTGCCCTTTGAGAACTGGCCTGCATTTAGACAGGTTTGAGAGCCGAACGTTATGTAGCAGAAGTTGGGGTGCTTTCTGTGGGCGGTGAATTTGGGGAGCCGTGATTGGACGCTGGCACCGTGTTGGGAAAGGGCTCTGAGGGGCCGAGGCAGAGGAGCTCATGCGATTTATCTGAAGGTGCGCTTCCCGTGCACTTCCCGTACGCTCTGTGGATCCACTTGGGGAATGAGGGGTGAAAGCCTGCTGGCTCCGATCTGTCAGACGCTGGCGCAGCCTCTGACAGCACTGTCTCCACCCCGCCCCACGCCATCCTGCTGGCAGCCATGCCCGGCGCGGGCGCCAGCGGGAGGGGATTAGCTGTCTGCCGTGTAACCCAGCTCTATCACCGCCAGAGTCCCGAGCAGGTGAAGCAGGAACACGCATCCTGTGTTTGTTTGTGTCTGCCTCTCCATCTCTCTGCTCTCCCATTCTGCTCCCTTAATTTCCCTCCCACTCATTATTTTTTCATGCTGGGCTCAGGCTCTGCGCTGCGGTGTTGGTTTGTCATGCGGGAGGCCGGGGGTCCCACGGCTCTGTGACACCTGGGACAAGGAGGAGCGTCAGTCTGCCGTCCAATCAATGGCTCCAGTTAAGTAATTAAAACCTGGCTTGAAAGAAAGACTACAGACCTAAGCTGACAGCACTGCCTTGGAGGTTGGAATTGCATCCCGGTATCTATATGAACAAAGTCCTTTGAGTCTCTGATACATCATGTGAGTCTTCAGCCTGTCATTACTGTCTGCTCACTCTCTCTGCTCACTCTCCCCTCTCTCTGCTCACTCTTCCCTCTCTCTGCTCACTCTTTCCTCTCTCTGTGCTCACTCTCTCTGCTCACTCTTCCCTCTCTCTGCTCACTCTCTCTGCTCACTCTTCCCACTATCTGCCCTCTCTTTCCTCTCTCTGCCCTCTCTCTTCCCTCTCTGCTCACTCTTCCCTCTCTCTGCTCACTCTCTCTGCTCACTCTTCCCTCTCTCTGCTCACTCTCTCTGCTCACTCTTCCCTCTTTCCGCTCCGCTCAGCTCTCTCTGTCTCTCAGTCAGACTCTGCCCATAGAGTGTCAGTCTTCAGGGTCCCTGGCAGTTTAGGTCTAATCATGCCTGTAACAGTATATTAATTCTCATTTTGCACACACAAAGGCAGTGCTCTCCTGCAGCCGCCCACAGCATGCCCTGTCCCACCGACTGCCTCCATCACTGCTGATCAGAGAGGCTCTGGCACATTCAGCAGGTAGAGGGGAAACCTGCGCCCTCCTTTTTTAAAGTGAAGAACGGGGTGGGGGGAACGGGGAGGGATGGGGTGGGGTTAGCGGGGCGGGATGGGATGGGGGAATGTGGCGGGGTTAACGGGGCGGGGTGGGGTGGGGTTAGAGGGGCGGGGTGGGGGCAATGTGGCGGGGTGGGGCTAACGGGGTGGGGTTGGCGGAATGTGGCGGGGCGGGGTGGGGCTAACGGGGCGGGGGGGCAGAATGTGGCTGGGTGGGGCTAACGGGGCGGGGTGGGCGGAATGTGGCGGGGCGGGGTGTGGGGAACGGGGCGGGGTGGGCAGAATGTGGCGTGGCGGGGTGGGGCTAACGGGGCGGGGTGGGCGGAATGTGGTGGGGTGGGGCTAACGGGGTGGGGTGGGGTCAACGGGGCGGGGTGGGGTTAACGAGGCGGGGTGGGGTTAACGAGGCGGGGTTGGGCGGAATGGGGCGGGGTGGGGCTAATGGGGTGGGGGGAATGGGGCGGGGTGGGGCTAACAGGGCGGGGTGGGGGGAACGGGGCGGGGTGGGGTGTGGGTAATGTGGCAGGGTGGAGTGAACGGGGCGGGGTGTGGGGAACGGGGCGGGGTGTTGCCATTATTAGCCATTGATTCCAGATGGCTGTGTCAACTCTGTCAGCTCCACAGAGCAGCTGCCAGCTCTTCTTTGTACCCTTGGTCACTGTGCCATTAAAAGCATCTATTTACTCCTGGCTCGTTTTTTCTTGAGGAAGCGGATATTGAGGCAGCCGGGCAGAGGGGGGGAGATCTAATTTAGATTAGTGTGGCACGCAGCGCTGGGAGAGCGGCCGGCAGCGCTCGGTCAGGCCAGGCTAGGCGCACCATTGTTAGTGTTGTTTATGGGGAAAGTTTGCCAGGCCATGTCTGTTGCCTCATTATCTCAGTGAGATGGCCCGTTTGGACTTCTTGCCTCCTTACCGGAAATAATGGCCATTTCAGAAGCGCGAGGTCTGTCCGCCATCGCTGAGGCGTCTGGCGCATCGCTGTTCTCTGACAGTGGGGAAACACATGATAAACGTCTCGCCTGTTTTCATCCTTTGATTGTCAGACATGCCCCGATTGTCAGCAGGGATTGGGCGTTTTGGCTCGCCGCGTCCTCAGCCTGCAGCCAGATCTGATCGCAGCAGATGGAGCTGAAGAACATAGCCAGGGCTGCGCGCTGAAATAACTGAAGCCTAACTGTCACAAGGCCAGTGCAAATCAATGTACTGCAGCTTTGCTGCTGGAGAGCTTCTTGTAACCAGATTAATGTCATTTGCACAGTTCCTCTCGCCTGAGTTGTTTTTGGGGCTCGTGGTGAACCGTGGTTATCAAACTTCCAAGATCTATTTCTAGAAGTTTTAATTGTGAATCTCATCTAACTGCTTAGTGGTGGTAATTCTGAGACATATACACACACAACCACACACACATACATTTACATGCACACTCATACACATTCAAATGTGCACACACGTACATTCACACACGCACTCACACGCATTCACAAATGCACATGCACACACATACATTCACACACACATTCACATGTACACACACGCACATTCACATGCACACACACACACATTCACATGTACACACATGCACATTCACATGCGCACACACACACATTCACATGCGCACATACACACATTCGCACGCACACACGTGTACATTCGCACACGCACACATACACGCATTCACATGTGCACACACGTACATTCACACGCACACATACACACATACACACATTCACGCACATGCACACACACACACATACATTCGCACGCGCGCACACACACATTCACATGCGCACACACACACATTCACATGTACACACATGCACATTCACATGCGCACATACCTTCACACATGGAACTTCTGCTTCACTCCAGACTGAAGCCCACAGACACCTTGCTGCACATGGCCGGGGGAGCGAAACGGAGGCATGAAGGAGGTTTGGAGGAAAAGGAATTAAGAGCTGAAAACAGACAAAGACCAGACTTGTTTTTCTGGCATTTTGCTCAAGAATTAAATGTCACTCATTGCTGTCCCTGACTAATTTGGACCATCCAACCATGGCAGTGGTTACCTTGGCAACTCAGTGAGGAGTGAAAGGCCAGGAGGTTGAGTTGTTGAGAACTTTTGGGGAGAGGACAGGTGACTGGGGGGGGCAGCTGAGTGTCCCTTAATTTATTATACCGGTGTGTGGCTCTGCAGGCGCACTTAATCTGCCTGACCTGCACCACCTGCCCTGAGGGATTCCACTGTGCCTCAGTCATTACGTTATTGATCCTCTGTTTTACTTCTCTGACTCTTGCGCTGGTTTTACCACTTTTGGGTTGTGAAAGATAAGCAAACTGGCTTTCCTTCTCAATTACGCATCCCCTCAGTTCTCTGCCCTGCTCACACATTCAGTGAAATGAACCAACCCTTAAGAGAAGCATACGTTCTGCATGGCTGGCCACAGCTATCCATGACGGTTTCCCGAAGACGTAACAGGATGATAATGAAATGAGAGAGGCGGAATATGAACTCCCATTTAAACACAGAGCCAAATCTGTCTGCCAAAGCAGCGGGATCTATGATTATAGTCTGCCTAATTTTTTTGTTTCCACTGTAGTTTGTAAAAAGCTATGCTGTATATTTCTTGCCTTTTGTTTTGTGCGGTTTTGTGTGAGGGAGAGGTAAGGAGATGAATGTTGTTTTCCCTCTGCTGTAGCATGGCCTGTGCCTGCCCTAGGGAATTCTGGGAGATTGTGGGTAATGGCTGGACCATCTCCGGCCACTAGTACCCTGGTTACATATGAACATCGTCTCCTTAAAGCATGTCTGATCCATGTTACAGTGCTGCAATAATCCTGTTCTGTGGAAAATCTGTGTGTGTGCGTACGTGTGTGCGTGTCTATGTAATATTTATCCATACAATTAAAATACTAGTGGGTAAAATGTAATAGTACTAATAATAATAATCATAATTACCATGATCACCATCATCATCATCATCATCATTCCTGTTTGTATTTCTTCAGGAAAAGGATTGTTAAGGATTGCAGGCCACACAACACACTCTGATATCAGGGCATGTGATCCATACGGAGAGAGTGCACTAAAGCTATTGTCAGCAGCGGATGGTCTTTCTCTCTCTATCCATCCCATCAGCCCCTTATGACTTCAGCTGATGTCATCACACAAACAGACGGCCAAGAGAGCGAAGCTTCAGGTCATTTCAGCTGAGAGCAAGAGGGAGGGGGGGGGGGAGAGGGAGAGAGCAAGAGAGAGAGGGAGAGCGAGAGAACAGGGAGGAAGGAGAGTGTGTGTGCGTGTGTGTTTTGTTGCTGTGCATGGTTCTGACAGCCCCAGAATAAAAAATGTCTCATATTTACAATTGCCCAGGGTTGACCCAGAATCCTTTTCTTGCTAATGTTGAAAATACAAATGAAACCTCTGAAAGAGTAGTATTATTGCAAACATATCAGTTATGTCCCAGGATATAGAGATTTTACAGGGTCACAGAGGTATTTACACACAGCAGTGAGATTTTATCCTCACTCTCAAATGATTTTGTGAATAGTCCTGAGTGATGACCTTCCTGGCCTAGAGATTTTGTGAGCAAAGAAGTAATAATTTTGCAGGAATAGCTGGAATAGTTTCTCTGAAGACTTGACTTGCAAATGCCAATATCCTATGCATTTCACACTATCAACATATTTATATATAAGCATTTATCATATTAATAAAACCATATTGATAATTTAAAGAAGCCATAAGTTTACATCTGGAATGGCATTACATAACACTCAGTATAACAAGTATTTTGAAAATTAAATTAGTTTTTAAAATTACGTAAAATATAACGTTTTTACCTATCTAAATTCCCATTTATATTTCATAATCAGCCCTTAGTTAATGAATCAGTGAGACTTTTTGCCCCTCTTGTTCACTGGTAATTGTTTGTTTCAGTGATTTACAATGTTAATTTTAAAGAGTACGCCCCATTAACTATATAAGAATTTTTAGAGTATCAATACAAATCCACAATAAGATTCAAATTGTCTGGAAAAGATACAAGGCGACCCGAATGCAAGGCGTATCTTCATCGATGCTGTTAAGAGCGCGCCCCTTAACCGCCCTCCCTTCCTCGGCTGCGCGCATCAGCCGCTGAAACGTGAGCGCGACTCTGTGTATATGAGTAGTGTTTGTGAGTGAACGATAGACAGCGAGGGAGCCGCTCAAGCCGCAGGGAGATCACACACATTTATGGGAACAGTTTTACATGTATTCTTTAGCAATATGTGCATTACCGTGAGTTCTACACTGAGCAACGCGATCAACTAGGAAATAAGGTAAGATGACAAAAGTGCCTGGACAGCATGACTAAATATGTAATAAGTATTATTTATTTTTGCTTTTCAATGGCATATGATACAAACTAGCTAGAAATATTTAATGAAATACATGTCAATTCCCTTTAGATAGATTTTTAGGCTTGGCTATTAGCTTTTTTCTTTTCATGAATCATTAATGAATTTAATGGTTTTAGTCTATACCCATTCATGTGCGGAAGTACAGTGGCTGTAAGATAAAATTTACTCATGTGTGTCCCTCACACATTCATTAGCTTATTCACTCATTCATTTTGAGTGATTGAAAAACTAGCAGGAAGATTTTTATCGTGTAGCAGCAATAGGGGTTTGTGTTTTCAGCCTAGACTGGTCATGTTGCCATGAGCAAAAACAGAAATGCTCGTGTTTGTTAACATTAGCTACACTGCTGCTAAATGATTTTCCACATTTTCATTGTTGGATGTCATTCTTTACTTTTTTGGAGGAACGTACCAGGGCGTTTGTGGAACATTTACTGAATTACCGAACTGTAATATTCCTGTTCGTTAAGTTTTAAACGAGTTCAGTTTCTGTTATTCAATATTTAACGTTACAGCAAGTGTTATGTATGTTGAGAGAAAAACGGTTGCTCAGCAGGTAGCGCTCGTGTTGGTAGGGAAGTAATGTTCATACTTCATCTCCTCACGAGCATTTCCATTCTAACGGTTACTCTAACGGCGTATGCACATATTTGCGAGGAAAGGTATCTGTATACATGTCTTAATATAGCTATGTCTTAATTTTCTACGCTTAATTAACTAATCTGTTCGTGAATTATAGCCGTTTGTGTGTTTATTTTGGTGTGAGTACATATTTTGACGATGACAGACGCGTTTTAACGTATTAGGCATGAAGTGTTCAATGCAAATATAACTGTAGAGCAAACTGCATCGCTCGGAACAGCAGTATATCGCTAGGTACCGTTACCTTTCCACCCCAAGGAGAGGGTAGCCTTCCCATCCATTCACACAGCACGATATTTCCTTCCTGGCTGCGCTATTTACGAAGCCCGGTGGGGCTAAACAGACTAAACTGCGGACAGTGACAGGTTGAGTCTAGACATGTCTAATTCGTTTATTAGAATCTAATCGGGACAAGTCATTTAAATATTTGCAGTTTATTCGCAAATTGTTTCGTAGTCACTATTAAAACAATAGCGTGTCAATGCTTGCTTTTGGTCAGAGCTGTTATGTTGTAGCTGCGCTTACTGTATCGTATAGTGTGCAGTTTGATACAGCACGCTGCCTTGGCTGTAGAATAATCCAGGTGTCCCAGTGAATTATGGTCATAATAATCATTATACTACCAGATTGACAGGAGATTGCTCATGTGTGTTTTATCGTAATTATTATCTTTCTTTTATTTGGTGAATTGTATTGATAAAAATGAGGTCGGGGATGGGGGGTTCTTGGGGGTGTTCACCAAGACGCACGGCAGCCACTGAACAGGGCTTTCCTCGGGTTGGCTGGGAATGGGTATTTTCTGCAGTCGGGATTTCCCTGCGCTTTCCCTCTCGCTTCTACTCTTTAACTAATGGAGGCGATTCCATCTTAGCCAGGAGGTGCAGATTCCTCACAACGATATTGTGTTCCTATTACAGTTCGCTCCCATCCCGCAAGCATCGGTACACTGTATAGATAATTGTATCCTTTCGTTGTATGATGGCATGTAAAATTTATGTTTCAAAGAGGTATTTCATTCACAACTTGGACTGCTCACACAGGGAGGACACTTGTAATCGAAGAGCTATGAATTAATAATGTAATTATTTATGAGGAAGTCAAGGAAGACTAACAAACAGTCTATTTTCAAATTTTGATAATCTATTTCCGTTTCTATCTTTCTTTTGAATTTTTTTTTAATCCTCCTCTTTGCTGGAGGTGGGTCTTTAGCCATGACTGTTGGTTTGAGAATGTGAATGTTGCGCAGGTGTTTGAGGGTTCTGGTCCCCTCCGGCCCTAAACTGTTTCAGTGTCATGGGTCATCCACAAACAACTGAAATCAGTTTTTCATGCTAATCCCATTGGCCTGGCTGTCAGCTTTAATTGATTTAGGGATTGCCTCCTCTGCTCTTTGAGGCCTGTGGGCTGTTCCTGTATAAAATGTCCTCATACCCTCAAGAGATCTATGTAATTCTTAATCAAACAAATCACCTGCTTGACCGGTCAAAATGAAATTGTCCCAGGCTTTTGGCGTAATGATTTTCTGTTTTTGTGCGGGAGGGGCTCTTCCCCTCGGGCTGAGGTGAGTAGACGTTGATAAGAATAAGCAGTGAAAGCCCCCTCCTTTTGTCTGGAGCTGGCGGAGGACGTGAGATAGGGTAATTGCCTTGTGAGGAGGCAAGCAGTGGTGCAGTGCTTCAGGAGGCCATGGCCACACAATGCACATGTGTGTGTGTGCGTATTTGTGTGTGTGTGTGTGCGCGCGTGTCTCTGTGTGTGCTCCTCTGGGAGCTCAATCAGCAGGTTGTCAGTGGCGAGGGTGTCGGCTGTCTGTCAGGCTCTCCTTAGTGAGGCTCCGTGTGGCGGGACAGCGATGTGGAGATGACCGTGACCCTTCTGCTGTGGCCCCTCCTCATATAAAATGTCTATTATTCTCTGTGCGCTTTAATCTGTGGCGAGTGCGGGAAATCGACACTCCTGCCATACCGAGAGGGCTCTGATTCCCCTGCCCCTTACCCCTCCATTCCCCTCTCCCTCTCTCTCTCACTCTCTCTCCATCTCTGCTCGCTCTCTTCCTTATTATTTCTATCTTTCAGCATGACAGCTTTGATGTATTGTCAAATCTCTCAAATCAATCAGAAATAAAAAAATCAATATCTCTGTCAAATCTCTCTCTCCTTACTGATCCATCGCACCCTCTCTCCTGCCTGCTGCTACGCACTCATCCATCTGTCTCTTGTTTTCGTCTGTTCTCCTCCTTCCCGTACTCCAAATGGCCCTTGTGCTGATATTCAGCTCATTACTGTTTGCTCTGTGTGATGAACCGGGCTCAGGTTTTGGGGTGCAGTCTCTTAGGCTGGAATCTGTAGGGACTCCCCACTCCCAATATGTCTGTAGCCTGTGTTAGAGGAGCAGGGCAGAGAGGCGCTCTGCGTGGTGACTAACTGTGAGATCACACACACCCACGCTGCTCACGGGATTCACCTCTACCTGCAGTAATGTTCCTGTCTCATGAGTTGTTGACAGGTGAGGGGTGGTTTGGCACAGCACAGGCACCGTGTGTGCCCAGAGGTGGATAGAGAGGAACGCAGCGGATGACCGCCTGTGCTCACTGTGTAAATACTGTGTACACCTAGCAACCCTGTGACCTGTGCATGCTGGGATTGCACGTCATTTTTGTGGCAACACAACATGCAAGTGCAGGCCCCACCTGCTCTCTGCCCACGCTCTCCTATTGGCCCACAGCCAGGCACTGGGTTACCAGCTGTCCCCCAATTGGCCGCTTCATCTGTCGTCATGGCAGGGGATCCCATTTTCCCAGTGCAGACCGTTCCATCGTTCCCCGTTCCCGTCCTGCAGCCCTCCCCCACACTCCAGGAGCCCACAGTGCCTTCTGCTGCCCCACAGTGGGCGTCGCCACCCGGCCGCATGTGACATGAGGCCCACAGCGGCTGCAGACAGTGGCAGAGCGGCCATGTGTGTTATTAAATCCAAACACTGACCCACGAAATTGGAGCAGCGAATTACAGACCTGGTGCTGACTGCAAGTGCTGTTTTGGGAGGAGCCAGAGAGCTGACATCAGTGAGGCTGTGCAGAAGCATCGCCTGTCCTCAGCCTGACGAGGACCAGCTTTTTCCACACGGACCCTGGTGAAAAAAAAATTACACTCTCATCTTGTTCCTGCATACTCGTCACCCCGGCGAGAATAGTCTCGGTAACGCGGGGGTGCTGTCCCTGGAACCTGGCCCTCCCCCACCAGCTCTGCTCCACGTGTCCCCCAGGCCTGCCCCCTAGAGGCCATGCCTGCGCTGAGGCCGGGGCAGGGCTGTGTCTTTGGTCTCAGCCTGCGCTGAGCCTGGGGCAGGGCTGTGTCTTTGGGCATGCCTGCGCTGAGGCCGGGGCAGGGCTGTGTCTTTGGGCATGCCTGCGCTGAGGCCGGGGCAGGGCTGTGTCTTTGGGCATGCCTGCGCTGAGGCCGGGGCAGGGCTGTGTCTTTGGGCATGCCTGCGCTGAGGCTAGGGCAGGGCTGTGTCTTTGGTCTCAGCCTGCTTTTGCACCTGCCAAACTGCCCAATGATTGCGCTGTGGGGTGCCGGTGTTTTAGTGGAGCTGAGCCCTCATCGGCAAGTCAATTAAATCAAATTGCCTGAGTGAAAAAAAGCATCTGCGTATTTGTGTGACAGACATAATGTTACCCCCCTGATTCCCCAGCGGCAGGGTGGAGCTTGTCGGGCCAAACGTGCCCCAGCGTAGAGAGCCCTCCTCAGCCCGTCTGCATCCATACCATCAGCAATGATTATGTATTCATGGTGCGGCCCAGGGCCGTGAATTGGACCCGTTTTGTGATGCTATTTTTGGCAGTGTGTGTAATCAGAGATACCTGGCAGCATCGCTGTGGCCCTGATAACCTTACACCCACACAAAAGCCTGGCCCCTTGTACTGACGGCCAGGTCCTGCCAGCTGTTTTTTAAAGTTTTACCAGGGGAGGGTTTTTTTGGTTCCATTTTGAAAAATGAGGGGCACAGCGCTCTGTGTCGGCAGGGTGAAGCACTCATTGTTTGGGCCGTCTGACAGCAAAGGGGTATTATTCCCCCACCCCAGACCGACATCCCTGTTTTTATGTGTGTGCTGGCGTGCGTGGGGGACACGTTTTGTTTTCTTTCATCACCTGGCGCGTAGCTTTGTCCGTGCGGCCTGGCTGCTGCTGCACTTTTGTTTGATGCTCTGCTGCTGAGCTGCAGCCTGCCCTGGTGTTGGGGAAGAGCTTCGGACTTCCATGCAACGGTCAGTTTCACTGGTCCTTTGACATTAATGTTCACACCGCCAAACCCCCGCTGCCGTCCCGTTAGTGCTGCGGCTATTTGTGACCAGTCCAGCGCACTGTGGCCACTGAGCACTCAACACTGGCCAGCAGAATCTTCCGGATCCCAGCACCTGAGTGCTACTGCTGGAGAGAGGAGCGGATGGATTTTATGTGGCTCTCCATCCCCCCGTAGCAGCCTGTGGTTTCCCAGGAGCTGTCCCCTGAGCCCCACTGAGGCCAGGCTGCGGAAGGGCCATTGTCCCACATTACAACAAAGGGCCAAAGCGCTTACACAGAGAGTGGAGCCAGACAACTCAGCTGTGTGTGTGCGCATGTGTGTACTCTTGTGTGCGTGTGTCTGTGTGTGTGAATGTGTGTGTGTGTATGTACGTGTGAATGTGTATATTTTTGTGTTTGCATGTATTTTTTAATAATAAAAGTAGCCTTTCTGATCTCATGACAAATGCATTTGTGTTTTTTCATGTCCCTCTCTCCAAAGGAGCATTTTCTGTGCCATGCTTTGTTTTTATTTATTTTGCTGTTGTCCTCCGCTGTCCTGAATATTGCATAACAAATGTCTTGCTGGTGGGGGCTTTGGTGGAGAACTGAGAAGGCCTCTCCTTCTTAGGTGACAAGGGCCAACGCCGCTCAGCTACAGTGACAGGGGTAATGGAAACCTCAGGGTCTGTTGTCTGTCGTTTATCTGTGTGTGTGCGTGTGTGTGCACGTGCCTATGTTTATGGGCGTGTGTGTGCCTGTGTGTATGCGAGTGTGTGTGTGCATGGCTGTGTATATGTGTGTGCGTACGCCTATGTTTGTTAGTGTGTGCGTGTGCCTGTGTGTGTGTGTGTCTGTGTGTGTGTAGCTGTTTCGCATGGCGAAGCTACTGATTTCACTGTCCTTGAATGGAAACGAAATATTTATGCACAAATATTTATTGTTCTATAATGACACATTTTATGTAAACAAGTAGTAACATCATGCATCTTAGATGTTGCTACCCTCCTGTATGTGGACATTAATAAAGAATTTAACTGTGTACATGTGAGTGTGTGTATGGGTGTGCACATATGTTCATGTGTTTCACTGTGCATGCGCTGTGCATGTGTTCAGGTGTGGGTCTGTATGTGTGATCATGTGCTTGTGTGTGTGTGTGTGTGTGAGTGTGTGTGAGACTGTGTGTGTGTGTGTGTGTGTGTGTGTGTGTGTGTGTGTGTGTGTGTGTGATCACTGTGTGTGTGTGTGATCATGTGTTGTGTGTGTGTGTGTGTGTGTGTGTGTGACTGTGTGTGTGATCATGTGTGTGTGTGTGTGTGTGAGACTGTGTGTGTGTATCTCTGTGTCTGCCTTTCTTGTGGTTTTCTTTCCCTCTCTAGCTGTGTCTCTCTGTGATTTTTCAACCTTAAAGGTTAGAAAAGGTTATTGAGCATCACAGCTGTGATAATGAGGCCACTATGGGGAAGTAATAGAATATAAAACATCTACAAGAACCGACAAAGGCACTGACCCCAATGGCGTGTGGTGTGTCTGTAACTGTACTGTGTGTGTTTATGCCAGTTTGCCTCTGTGTATGCGCTTCTTCGTTTGTGTATGTCTCTGTGTGAGTTGAGGAGCTGTGTGTGTGCGCGTGTGCCTGTGTTTATGTGTGTCTGTAACTGTGTACTGTGTGTGTGTTTATGCCAGTTTGCCTCTGTGTATGTGCTTCTTGGTTTGTGTTTATCTGTGTGTGAGTTGAGGAGCTGTGTGTGTGTGGGCGTGTGCCTGTGTTTATGTGTGTCTGCAACTGTGTTGTGTGTGTATACCTGTGTTTGCATTTGTGTGTGTGAGTGCGTGTGTGTATGTTTGCGGGCGTGTGTGTGTGGTGGGTATAGTTGGCATGATGTAGAGAGACAGCCGGGTGCCTCAGCGTGTTAGAACAAGAGGAGCTGGCACAGTGTGACTGACAGGCACTGCCGGGGGGAGTGGGGGGCAGGCGTGCACTGGAGCTGAGAACTGCCAAAATCTCCCAGAAATCATGGTGGCCCACATGGCCAATCTTACCCAGCAACACAGTCACATGTGTGGCTGTGTGTTTTCACACTCCCCTGCTCTGTTTCCAACCCTGACTGTGAATTACCTAACAGCAACCATCCGCTGGTCACCTGAGTGTCATTCCCTTCTTTCTCTGAGTTATGGAGAGATAAAGAAAGACATGATTCCCTGAGCTCCTTTACACTGAAAAACAAGGCACACTTAACACAACAGTTTCCCCAAAATCCGGTCTCCAACAGCGACCCTGACGTTAGCCGCCCCGCCTGGCTTCAGCGGTGAGCCGCACAGGTGAGCTCAGGTTAATGGACCTGTCTGGCTGCGAGGCAGGTGGCCTGTCAGAAATGAACGGACAGTGTTAAGCAGTGGGTGACCCGCGATGGCGGTGGCGTTGTGGAGAGGGCACCAGTCCCTCAGTCTGCGTCGCTGCCCTGCTTCTGATCGTTAGCGTCAGGGGCGCATATGGGAGCACAGTGTTAATGCATCATATATGAGCTGCGCTTTATTAAGCAGAGAGTACGCCAGTCCCTCAGCCGCCCACACACACCCGTACGCCAGTCCCTCAGCCGCCCACACACACCCGTACGCCAGTCCCTCAGCCGCCCACACACACCCGTACGCCAGTCCCTCAGCCGCCCACACACACCCGTACGCCACCCCTGCCCAGCCCGCTGCCTGTGGCAAACAATGTCCTCCCCTCAGTCCCACCCTCACTTTAAATCTGCTTCTCTGTTAATTGTATTCATAATTTGTGTGTGAGTATCAGGCTCTATTGACCGCACGTGTCAGCACCTCCTCTCTGCCTGTCTGCTCAGAAGGAGGGTGCAGTGATGGAGAGGTGCATCAGGAGCTCCTGCGCAGACAGGCGTAGCGTCAGGGCTGGTCACTCCTGCGCAGACGGACACAGCGTCAGGTCTGGTCACTCCTGCGCAGACAGAGGCGCAGCGTCAGGGCTGGTCACTCCTGCGCAGACAGACACAGTGTAAGGGCTCTACACTCCTGCGCAGACAGGCGCAGCGTCAGGGCTGGTCACTCCTGCGCAGACAGACACAGCGTCAGGGCTGGTCACTCCTGCGCAGACAGAGGCGCAGCGTCAGGGCTGGTCACTCCTGCGCAGACAGACACAGTGTAAGGGCTCTACACTCCTGTGCAGACAGGCGCAGCGTCAGGGCTGGTCACTCCTGCGCAGACAGACACAGTGTAAGGGCTCTACACTCCAGCGCAGACAGGCATAGTGTCAGGGCTGGTCACTCCTGCGCAGACAGAGGCGCAGCGTCAGGGCTGGTCACTCCTGCGCAGACAGAGGCGCAGCGTCAGGGCTGGTCAGTCCTGCGCAGACAGAGGCGCAGCGTCAGAGCTGGGCACTCCTATGCAGACAGGGCGTCCACTGCGTTTCTGCAGCATTGGCGATCCTGTGAACCGCCAAGCATGGCAGCTTTTCATTTGCAGGAGCTCCTTGATCAGCCCATTGCAGTAAATTGTAGTAAAGTGTAAGTGTTTTGGCGGTTAGATCATTTCTCACGTCCCGGCTGTGTGCTGATTTGCACTGAGGCCGTTAGATGCCTAATCCTGTATTATCTGTATTGAGCGTCCGTGCGGCTCTTAAAGGCTTAGAGAGCACGGGGGCGATGCCATGAGCTTCAGCGCTCCTTATTAGGGTGTAATTCTTTAATGTGAGGCGCACAACCGAAGCCGCAGCCTGGGGGGCGGGGGGGGCTATGCTTTACCACCTACCAGCACCACTGATTACATTCCTACAGACTCACAGGGTAGGATAAGCGCAAGCCCGTAGCTATCTACAGACTGAAATCCTTTATTAATGGTTTATAATCGGATAGAGACACATTTATTACTAGTCTATGGAATTATCAGATATTACATGAGTTCTTTTTCAAAGAAACATTTAGATATTGTATCTTACTATGCACTTGATGGCCTAATAAACACATTTCCGTGGATGTCATTAATATTCTGGTTGTTTGTGTGACATCATAGACAGGCATGGGTGAACATTAGTGACATCACGCATTCTTGTTTCCCTGTGTCTGGAGACATGACAGGCAGCATCACAGACAGAATGCTGATGTTTTATTTAAACAGCCCATAATGTTACAGCAGACAGGAGACGTAACTCCACATATCAGATTTGCATGGGTCCCGTCACCTCGGCAACGCCGTTCGGGCACATGGCCGCGTTCGGACAGCGCCGGACAGGACGCGCATTTCGCCCGGAGTGAACCCTGTTGCCAGGAGCACACCGTGCCAGGGGTCAGCGTAGATGAGCCGACTGATACCGACAACTGATAACCGCCGAACCCCTGCCCTCCTGTAAACAAACCCGTCTGATCCACTCCCTTAGCCTATGTGTACGAGTCAGTGTGTTAGTATGTGTATTAGTCAGTTTGTTAACCTGTATATGAATCAATGTGTTAGCATGTTAGCATGCATATTAGTCAGTGTGTTAGTGTATTAGCCACCATATTCGTGTGTTAGTCAGTGTGTTAGCATGTTAGCCAGCATATTAGTCAGTGTGTTAGCCTGTGTGTCGGCTTACACAAGGCAGGCCGTTTTGGCAGCTACTGTTTGTTTTACTTATTAAAGCTGACACTGCTGTATTAGATAAGGGAGACTCGCACACACACATACACACACACACACACGCACACACACGCACACACACACCTGTATTGCACAAATAGGTGTTTGCATATATGCACACATTCACATACATGCATGCATACACACACATTCACACACATGCACGCATACACACACACATTCACACACATGCACGCATACACACACACATTCACACACATGCACGCATACACATACATGCATGCATACACACACATTCACACACATGCACGCATACACACACACATTCACACACATGCACGCATATACATACATGCACGCATACACACACATTCACACACATGCACGCATACACACACACATTCACACACATGCACGCATACACATACATGCATGCATACACACACATTCACACACATGCACGCATACACACACACATGCACGCATACACATACATGCATGCATACACACACATTCACACACATGCACGCATACACACACATTCACACACATGCACGCATACACAGGCTCTGAGTGTAGTGGGGAGCTCCAGGGCCTGGTGGCACATCTTGGCTCTTTGCTTGCTGATCCTCAGGGTGGCGCTGTACTGGCCTCAGCTGCGCAAGGCATGTGTGACTGCGCAGATCAGCTGGGGGACTGCAGAATGAACAGTGATGTTTACTCATTGCAGTGATTGCTCTGGCCCAACGGCGATTCATCTGAAAGACGATGTTATGATCTAAGAACTCATCAAAATAATTGATTGATCTTTGATCTTTGAATACTGTGTGCTGGAAAAATGCTTTCACACTCTAAATTATTTATGGGTTATCAATGTGACAATATGGACACAGCTTCTCTCCAATGTCTTAAAACAGTCAGGCAGTGAAACCTTTTATACACCGATTTTCTTCCCCACAGCGACACGGCACATTTTCTTGGGATAAATGCTGACTCACGGTGACGAGCACCCGCTGGAGATAACAGCTGTGTTAATTACTATTGAAAAGCAGAAGGTTCGTATCTCTGTAATTATGTAGGTATTGTGTGTAAGCAACTGAGCATACTTTACAGGGCGTTCTGCGGTGAGCAGGTTGTGTTTGTTGAGACTGAAGAGAGGAGGGAATGTGCGTTGAGGTGTAACGGGACTGTTAGCTGTGGCACAGTGCTTTGCCGTGCTGACGCTGAGTGACAGGAGGAAGCTGGTGATTGGTTTCTTTTGATTTGTCACTTGTCCGTCCACCCATTCTATAGTCTCTGAAAGTTTTCCCTCAGATGAGGGTCTCTTTCTCAGGTGTGTGGCTCTTTCCTCCCAGGCTCTGATGTTGCTTCAGTAGGGAATGAATATAAACTCAGATTCTGGGAGTCAGTGACTCGCCTGGGCTACTGTGGATTCAGGGAGTCAGCGACTCGCCTGGGCTACTGTGGATTCTGTGAGTCAGTGACTCGCCTGGGCTACTGTGGATTCTGGGAGTCAGCGACTTGCCTTGGCTACTGTGGATTCAGAGAGTCAGCGACTCGCCTGGGCTACTGTGGATTCAGGGAGTCAGCGACTCACCTGGGCTACTGTGGATTCAGGGAGTCAGTGACTCGCCTGGGCTACTGTGGATTCAGAGAGTCAGCGACTCGCCTGGGCTACTGTGGATTCAGGGAGTCAGTGACTCGCCTGGGCTACTGTGGATTCAGGGAGTCAGTGACTCGCCTGGGCTACTGTGGATTCAGGGAGTCAGTGACTCACCTGGGCTACTGTAGATTCAGGGAGTCAGCGACTCGCCTGGGCTACTGTGGATTCAGGGAGTCAGTGACTCGCCTGGGCTACTGTGGATTCAGGGAGTCAGTGACTCGCCTGGCCTGCTGTGGATTCAGGGAGTCAGTGACTCACCTGGGCTACTGTAGATTCAGGGAGTCAGCGACTCGCCTGGGCTACTGTGGATTCAGGGAGTCAGTGACTCGCCTGGGCTACTGTGGATTCAGGGAGTCAGTGACTCGCCTGGGCTACTGTGGATTCAGGGAGTCAGTGACTCGCCTGGGCTACTGTGGATTCAGGGAGTCAGTGACTCGCCTGGGCTACTGTGGATTCAGGGAGTCAGCGACGCTGCTGGCACCTATAAACGCAGCTCCCCTGGATGGAGTACACATTCTCATCGTGATCCCCCTCCTCCCGCCTGCCTCCCGCTCTCTCTCTCTCTCCCAGTCAAACCCTGATCTCAGTAAAGCTCTGTTAGTGTGACACAATTATGCCTGTGTTTGCCAAGAGCATTTAAAAACTCATTCGCTGGCAGTAAGACAGGCGAGAAGAGAACAGCAATGTCAAATAATTGTAAATCCCTAATTTTCTTTCCTTGAGTGTCCTCTTCTCTCACTGCATCTCACTCTATTTGCTAAGTCCATATCTGTCCTGCCCCTGCTCTCCCTCTTTCTCTCTGTCTGTTCCCTGCCTGTCACATTCACCTCCTCTCACCTCTCTTAAATGTTCCCTGTCACAGCAGTACTATACGACAGTAGGTTTTGCTTCACTGTTCATTTTGTGAAATATAACAGCAAATTACTTGGAAAATAAATGAAGCAGTCCTTTAATTAAATTAAGCCATCCATTTGGGTTTGTAGTTATATTGATTGCGTGGTGTAGCAGTGCCCAGTTGTCTGTGAAAACGGGAGGAAAGGAAAGCCCTCACCCTCGCTTCTTCCTCGTTGCCTTACCAACAGTCAGTTTGATGATGTGTGTCCTTAAAGAGATCACCTGATCCCACAGAGGGGCAGCAGACCAGGGGACGGCCCTGGCCTGATGGGTATGGCCTTAGAGACTTCAGCTGTATACAATACACACTGGATTCCCTTTTACACCACTGTATGTGTGTGGGTGTGTGTGTGTGTGCGAGTGTGCGTGTGTGTGTGTGTGTGTGTTTGTTCAGGTCACAGCACCAGAGCAGATTGTTTGGCAGACTCCGTGAAGCTCTAGGGACGTGTGTATTTTTGAGCAGGTGCAGGTTTTCTGATGGACTGAGCAGGTGTGGTTTCTCCAGAGCCATGCAGGTAATGGATGTCACTCAGAACAGTATGTGGCCAAACAGCATTTCAACCTTGAGTTATCCAGGTAGGTCAACAGTGACCGCCTGAGGAGGAAAAGTGGGGAGGGAAAGCACAGAACTGAGTAGCCAGTCACACATAGGGCATGAGTAAGTGGCCAGATGTAGAGAGCTTGGTCTTATGGGCGTTGGAGTTGGACAACGGTTAACTCCACAGGGTCCCGACAGTCATTGTGGCAAAATATCATTCTCACTCATTCTCTGCCTGCCTGATCTGTACCACAGGAATTCAGTGTTCACATCCCATTTGCATCCAAATGCAGCTGGCTGGCTTGCCAAATTGGTAAAGTGGGATGGGGTGTGGGGGAGGCTAAATCAATAATTGAAAAACACAAAGCTCCATCTGTCACGTTTATGTGCTCAGTCTGTCACTTTTTTATTCTGGTATCTGTTTGTTCTGTTTTTGTTGTTATTCGTTTTACTCATTAGTGTCAGTCTGTCCAGAGGACTGTATCAGTCACTGTAGCTGAAGGCACCAGGCCACATAGCAATGGGCTCATCCCTACAGAGCAACAATACAAACATATACACACACACACACACAGCCTCACACACACACACACACACACACACACACACACACACACACACACACACACACACACACACACACACACACACACACACACACACACACACAGGTGTTTGCACACACACACACACACACATGCCACACACACACACACACACACACACACACATGCACACATACACACACACATTCACACACAGACACACACACACACACACACACACATGCACCATACACATACATACATGCATACACACACACACACACACACACACACGCATCACACACACACACTCCCACACACACCAGACTCCCCCAACATCATGCACGCACACACACACACAACCTCACACACACACACACACACACACACACACACACACACACACACACATACACATACATACATGCAACACACAGACGCACACACACACACACACACACACACACCTCATACACAGCACATGCATGCATACACACACATTCACACACATGCACGCATACACACACATTCACACACATGCACGCATACACAGGCTCTGAGTGTAGTGGGAGCTCCAGGCCTGGTGGCACATCTTGGCTCTTTGCTTGCTGATCCTCAGGGTGGCGCTGTACTGGCCTCAGCTGCGCAAGGCATGTGACTGCGCAGATCAGCTGGGGACTGCAGAATGAACAGTGATGTTTACTCATTGCAGTGATTGCTCTGGCCCAACGGCGATTCATCTGAAAGACGATGTTATGATCTAAGAACTCATCAAAATAATTGATTGATCTTTGATCTTTGAATACTGTGCTGGAAAAATGCTTTCACACTCTAAATTATTTATGGGTTATCAATGTGACAATATGGACACAGCTTCTCTCCAATGTCTTAAAACAGTCAGGCAGTGAAACCTTTTATACACCGATTTTCTTCCCCAGCGACACGGCACATTTTCTTGGGATAAATGCTGACTCACGGTGACGAGCACCCGCTGGAGATAACAGCTGTGTTAATTACTATTGAAAAGCAGAAGGTTCGTATCTCTGTAATTATGTAGGTATTGTGTGTAAGCAACTGAGCATACTTTACAGGGCGTTCTGCGGTGAGCAGGTTGTGTTTGTTGAGACTGAAGAGAGGAGGGAATGTGCGTTGAGGTGTAACGGACTGTTAGCTGTGGCACAGTGCTTTTTACCGTGCTGACGCTGAGTGACAGGAGGAAGCTGGTGATTGGTTTCTTTTGATTTGTCACTTGTCCGTCCACCCATTCTATAGTCTCTGAAAGTTTTCCCTCAGATGAGGGTCTCTTTCTCAGGTGTGTGGCTCTTTCCTCCCAGGCTCTGGAATGAATATAAACTCAGCTTCAGACTAGGGAATGAATGTGGATAGTCAGTGACTCAGATTCTGGGAGTCACTTGCCTGACTGTGGATTCAGAGAGTCACACTGCCTGGCTACTGTGGATTCAGGGAGTCAGCGACTCACCTGGGCTACTGTGGATTCAGGGAGTCAGTGACTCAGGATGAGAGTCAGCGACTCGCCTGGGCTACTGTGGATTCAGGAGTTCTGACTCGCCTGGGCTACTGTTGTTCAGGAGTCGACTTGCTATTGGCTACTCACCTGTGGATTCAGGAGTCAGCGACTCACTGTGGATTCAGGGAGTCAGTGACTCGCCTGGGCTACTGTGGATTCAGGAGTCAGCGACTCACCTGGGCTACTGTAGATTCAGGAGTCAGCGACTCGCCTGGGCTACTGTGATTCAGGGAGTCAGTGACTCGCCTGGGCTACTGTGGATTCAGGGAGTCAGTGACTCGCCTGGGCTACTGTGGATTCAGGAGTCAGTGACTCGCCTGGGCTAGGAGCCAGTGACTGGATTCAGGAGTCAGCGACGCTGCTGGCACCTATAAACGCAGCTCCCCTGGATGGAGTACATTCTCATCGTGATCCCCCTCCTCCCCGCCTGCCTCCCGCTCTCTCTCTCTCTCCCAGTCAAACCCTGATCTCAGTAAAGCTCTGTTAGTGTGACACAATTATGCCTGTGTTTGCCAAGAGCATTTAAAAACTCATTCGCTGGCAGTAAGACAGGCGAGAAGAGAACAACAATGTCAAATAATTGTAAATCCCTAATTTTCTTTTCCTTGAGTGTCCTCTTCTCTCACTGCATCTCACTCTATTTGCTAAGTCCATATCTGTCCTGCCCCTGCTCTCCCTCTTTCTCTCTGTCTGTTCCCTGCCTGTCACATTCACCTCCTCTCACCTCTCTTAAATGTTCCCTGTCACAGCAGTACTATACGACAGTAGGTTTTGCTTCACTGTTCATTTTGTGAAATATAACAGCAAATTACTTGGAAAATAAATGAAGCAGTCCTTTAATTAAATTAAGCCATCCATTTGGGTTTGTAGTTATATTGATTATGCGTGGTGTAGCAGTGCCCAGTTGTCTGTGAAACGGGAGGAAAGGAAAGCCCTCACCCTCGCTTCTTCCTCGTTGCCTTACCAACAGTCAGTTTGATGATGTGTGTCCTTAAAGAGATCACCTGATCCCACAGAGGGGCAGCAGACCAGGGACGGCCCTGGCCTGATGGGTATGGCCTTAGAGACTTCAGCTGTATACAATACACACTGGATTCCTTTTACACACTGTATGTGTGTGGGTGTGTGTGTGTGTGCGAAAGTGTGCGTGTGTGTGTGTGTGTGTGTTTGTTCAGGTCACAGCACCAGAGCAGATTGTTTGGCAGACTCCGTGAAGCTCTAGGGACGTGTGTATTTTTGAGCAGGTGCAGGTTTTCTGATGGACTGAGCAGGTGTGGTTTCTCCAGAGCCATGCAGGTAATGGATGTCACTCAGAACAGTATGTGGCCAAACAGCATTTCAACCTTGAGTTATCCAGGTAGGTCAACAGTGACCGCCTGAGGAGGAAAAGTGGGGAGGGAAAGCACAGAACTGAGTAGCCAGTCACACATAGGGGCATGAGTAAGTGGCCAGATGTAGAGAGCTTGGTCTTATGGGCGTGGAGTTGGACAACGGTTAACTCCACAGGGTCCCGACAGTCATTGTGGCAAAATATCATTCTCACTCATTCTCTGCCTGCCTGATCTGTACCACAGGAATTCAGTGTTCACATCCCATTTGCATCCAAATGCAGCTGGCTGGCTTGCCAAATTGGTAAAGTGGGATGGGGTGTGGGGGAGGCTAAATCAATAATTGAAAAACACAAAGCTCCATCTGTCACGTTTATGTGCTCAGTCTGTCACTTTTTTATTCTGGTATCTGTTTGTTCTGTTTTTGTTGTTATTCGTTTTACTCATTAGTGTCAGTCTGTCCAGAGGACTGTATCAGTCACTGTAGCTGAAGGCACCAGGCCACATAGCAGTGGGCTCATCCCTACAGAGCAACAATACAAACATATACACACACACACACACAGCCTCACACACACACACACACACACACACACACACACACACACACACACACACACACACACACACAGCACACACACACACACACACACACACACACACAAACACACAGACACACACACACACACACACACTCCCATACCAAACACCAGACTTACCCACACACACACATACACACACACACACACACACACACACACACACACACACCTCACACACACACACACACACTCCCATACCAAACACCAGACTCCCCCAACCCCTCCCGGCCACACACACACACAGCCTCACACACACACACACACACACACACACCCATACCAAACACCAGACTCACCCACACACACACACACACACACACACAGCCTCCCCACACACACACACACACACACACACACACACACACACACACACCCATACCAAACACCAGACTTACCCCCCACACACACACACACACACACACACACACCCATACCAAACACCAGACTTACCCCCCCACGCGCACACACACACACACACACACACAGGCGCGCACGGCTAACGGTCAGGTGTCCTGGTTCATAGGCCTTTCCGCTCAGACCACAGCAGAGAGTGTGAATAAAGCCATTGGCAGAGGACAAAGCTTGGATTGCATTTGAAATCAGGATGCAGACAAATCAGACAGCTGGCTGCAAGATGATTTCACTCGCTCAATCCTTCAATGTGTAGGGCGATGTGGGGCTTTGTGTTGAGCTGTGATTTCTGTGAACCGTGTGCCAGTTCATCTGACTCACAGTTACGCTGCAGCACTGCACCTGTCTCTCTCTCTGTTTGTTAGTTACATACTTGCATATCAACAAAGCAGCTCTCTCCCGAAGCACTTAACCAAAGCTCAGCGCCACTGATGGGGTCGTGGGCGTCCCGCTGTACGACTCCATTGTGTAGACTTGCATCAGTAACTAAGACTTTGATGTATTGAGAGGACTGTACATTGTGAGCCATTTGGCATTTACCTGTTTTTTTTTTTTTTTTTTTTCAAATTTAGGGAGATGTTGGTGCAGAGACTCCTTGCACTGCTCAGGTTAGGCTTAGAAAGCTTTTCCTTAATAGAAGCATGTATCCATTATGTCTAAGCTGGAGGAAATGTGGAAAACATGCCACTCAGGTGACAGGCTCCAGTGTATTCCTAGATTGGTTCAGCCGATTCCTTAGGGAAGGGTTAAAATTGGAGATTGCCAGGCGAGAGTTTTGCAGTGAAGCACCTGAAAAGAAACACATTATGTGGGATTAAGCACACAAACACACGCGCGCACAAATACAGATACACAGACACGCACTCACGGACAAACTCGCACGCACAGACACACACACAAGTATACCATGGGAATATCTGTTCCTCCTTTAAGATAAACACTGTTTCCAGCTGTGCCTGTTTTGGGGACAGTAGTAATGACAGCAGACCAGGTAATATTACACAGTTAATAACACACAGGTAATGTTGCACAAGTTATAACACACAGGTAATGTTACGCAGTTAATATAACACAGGAAATGTAACACATCCTCTCTGACTGCGCTCCAGTGGGTCTGCAGTCTCTTTATGAGCCAGCCTATCACTAAGTCCCTGTAAATCCTAACGGGTAAAACCCATTCAATATACTTTTGGCAAGTGAAATGTATTACTTTGTTTACACAAGGCATTTTAGTAAATATGCCAGAGTAACAGTGTAGTAATAGAAAGTATAGACATGTGATGCTTTGGATGGTAGTGGGAAGAGGAAGAGGAGAGGGAGAGAAACTGTGCTGAACTTTATATTTTACTCCAGCGCATTTGCTTTTCATTTCAAGTTCATTTAAAGTTTCCTTGACAGGGACTATGTATAATAAAACATCAACTTCAGACTTGAAATCTGCTGCATCAAACAGGATAATAATAATACAGCGAAATCACTCAATTCATCCCCAGTCCCTGGGCAGGTGACCCTAAATACAATAATACAAACATTATCAGAAAAAAATACAAAGAAAACACTGTATATCAGATTATAAGGTGCATACGACAGCAGAAACAGTTTCATATTATAAGAACAAAATAAGTGACATTTCACTGGCCTTTATCCATCTTTTTAGCATTGCTGAGAACGAGTGATAATCTAAAGCAGGGAAGGGAGTTCCATTATTAATTGCCTTAACAGAAAAGGCAGACTGTGCAGATTCTGTAGATCATGGCCCTGGTTCTTGAAGCAGCTCTTTGTTCTAAAGCAGGACTGACACAGAGCCTTCTCAATGGCAGGAGAACGTTGTGGGAGCATTTGAGCTGGCACCTCTGCAAGCTGATGCACAGAGCTGACTCACAGTACGAGCTGAAGCACAGAGCTGACTCACAGTACGAGCTGAAGCTGAAGCATAGAGCTGACACACAGTACGAGCTGAAGCACAGAGCTGACTCACAGTACGAGCTGAAGCTGAAGCACAGAGCTGACTCACAGTCCGAGCTGAAGCACAGAGCTGACTCACAGTCCGAGCTGAAGGACAGAGCTGACTCACAGTATGAGCTGAGGCACAGAGCTGACTCACAGTCCGAGCTGAAGCACAGAGCTGACACACAGCATGAGCTGAAGCACAGAGCTGACACACAGTACGAGCTGAAGCACAGAGCTGGCTCACAGTCTGAGCTGACCCACAGTACGAGCTGAAGCACAGAGCTGACACACAGTACGAGCTGAAGCACAGAGCTGACTCACAGTCTGAGCTGAAGCACAGAGCTGACACACAGTACAAGCTGAAGCACAGAGCTGACTCACAGTATGAGCTGACACACAGTACAAGCTGAAGCACAGCTGACAGGCACGGCTGGCAAGCTGACAGGTACTGCTGAAGCTGAAGGGCACACTAGTGTCGCTCCCCTGCAGGGTGGGGAGGACTACGATTGGTGTGTGACTATGACTCCAGTCTGCACATTAACAAGACTGATGCTACTGCACCCTCCCCGGTGGACAGTGTCCAGCCCGGCACCCTCCTCTCTTCATTATCGCTCCTCGCCGAGCCGGCCCAATCGATAAGGAGCGTCTCCCGCTCCCCTGGGCCCTGGTGCAGACCATCGTCCTGTGGGCACCAACACCCCCGCCTCCGTGTCAATCATCCTCTGGCCCCGCCCGTCGCCTGCCTGTCTCCTGCTCTGTGGAGTAATGGATCTGTCTGCAGCCCTGATGAGCTGAGCTCGGCCTCGCCACTCCATAAACGTCCGCACAAATGTCAGGAAAAGCCACCTTTCGGCGTGGGTCATCCTCCCATGCTGCCCAGGCCATTAGCTTGCTTATGCTGTGTGCATTAGCAGGGTTTGGGGCGTGGCACAGGCTGTTAGCTCACTCATGGTCCAGGCAGCAGGGTGTGGGTGTGGTGCAGGAGCAGACCAGACTGCTGGATTGTTATTCTGGCGGTAATGAACTGATTTGATGTGCGAGGGCAGCTCTGGTCCCGCGGGGGGCACATGCCTGTTGCATCATAAGTGGGGAAGCAGCCGCTCCATTTGATTGGCTTGTTGACTGCAAGAGAGAGGCAAAGCGAGACGGTCTGGATTATAAGCGTGTAATGCGCTGATGATGCCACCGTCTCTGCCAGTAATTGTGTTCTATAAATGTCGTCTAGCCACAGTGTGTGCGTGCGTGTGTAGGTGAGTGTTTGTGTGTTCGTCACGTATTACCAGGTCTCCTTCAGCTCCCCTTCACCAGGGAGTGTGCGTGTTTTGGGGGGTTTGCAGTGAGCTGGAGAAGGTTCTGGGCCTCCTGAGCGTCCCACCTGCCGGGCAGAAATTAGCATGACAAGCGAAGAAGATGCAGAGTATCACTCAGACTCGTCTG
>CM040751.1:38354377-38579377 GCA_022829145.1 Albula goreensis
ACTGTAGCATCATGCTTTAACATCGCACTGTAGCATCACACTTTAACATCATGCTTTAACATCACACTTTAGCATCACACTGCATCATGCTTTAACATCACACTGTAGCATCACGCTGTTCGCACTTTAACATCACGCTGTAGCGTCATGCTTTAACATCACACTTTAACATCACACTGTAGCATCATGCTTTAACATCACACTGTAGCATCACGCTGTAGCATCATGCTTTAACATCACACTTTAGCATCACACTGTGGCATCATGCTTTAACATCACACTGTAGCATCACGCTGTAGCATCGCACTTTAGCGTCACGCTGTAGCGTCATGCTTTAACATCACACTTTAACATCACACTGTAGCATCATGCTTTAACATCACACTGTAGCATCATGCTTTAACATCACACTGTAGCATCACTTTAACATCACACTGTAGCATCATCACATGCTGTAGCTTCACACTTTAACATCACACTGTAGCATCACACTTTAACATCATGCTGTAGCTTTGGACTCTGGCAATATGCGGTCATGGTGCACACTGGCAGTGTTCTGTGGCAGTATGCTATGCTGTGATGTTTCGCTATGGCAGTGTGCAGTAGCGGTGCACAGTGAGAGAGACAGAGTGCAGTAATGCAGTTTTGCTACTGCCACGCATCACACGCTGAAATACACATTCGGCCCCAGTGCGTGTGCAGCCTCAGAAATGTCTCATAGGCCACTGCACTCCCAGAAATGCGGCCATCATGTCCCTTTGTTTTGTCAGAACTGAGATGAATCTGTGGAGAGCGTTGAGTGTGTGGAGCTGCGAGTGGGAGAGATGGCTGTGTCTCCCCAGGGCAAGCTGCAGGTGAGGAGTTCAGATGGGAGTGGGTGAGTTGCATGCACTGGTGCTGTTTGTGGCCCAAATAGTGGAGTGGCACATTGGCTGGGAGAGGAGAGAGGAGAATGTGCTCACACACACACACACACACACACACACACACACACACACACAATCACACACACATACACACACACACACACACATTAACCCACTCAATCACACACACACACACACACACACACATTAACCCACTCAATCACACACGCACACATACACACACACACACACACATTAACCCACTCAATCACACACACACATACACACACACACACACACATTAACCCACTCAATCACACACACACACACACACACACACACACACACACACACACACACACACACACACACACACACACACACACACACATTAACCCACTCAATCACACACGCACACATACACACACACACACATTAACCCACTCAATCACACACACACACACACACACATTAACCCACTCAATCACACACGCACACACACACACACACATTAACCCACACTCACACACACACACACACACACATTAACCCACTCAATCACATACACACACACACACACACACATTAACCCACTCAATCACATACACACACACACACACACACACACATACCTCATCTCTGGGCATAGGTGCTCGGTTTGGGTTGCCAGGTTTGGAAGGGGAGGGGTGGGCAGATCCATCAGTAACTCATCAGCATGAGACCCAGCAGGACTCACGGCCCCCATCATTCCTATCAGCAGCAGCGTGGGAGGCCTGCAGGCCCCATCCTTCCAGGGTCCCCCTCTTTTCTGAGCCTGCATGTGGGAGAGGGAGAGGGAGGACAGTGTGTGTGTGTGAGGCTGTGTGTGTGTGTGTGTGTGTGTGTGTGAGAGGCTGTGTGTGTGTGTGTGATTGATGTGAGTGTGGGTTAATGTGTGTGTGTGTGTGTGTGTGATTGAGTGGGTTAATGTGTGTATGTGTGTTTATATATGTGTGTGTGTGTGTGTGTGTGTGTATGTGAGGCTGTGTGTGTGTGTGTGTGAGGCTGTGTGTGTGTGTGTTTGGCAGAGTGAGACACAGCTTGTGGGAGCAGAACCTGTTCCTTTCAGAATGAAAGTTGTGAACGGACAGACTGAATCCCGCACTGAGAAACTCTCACTAATGAAGTGACACACTGGCAATCTCAGAAGCAGAAAGGAGAATTATTCACAGAACCTGAACAGCATCCAGAGCGCAGTGCAGCTCACAGCAGAAATGTCTTATCAGGCTACAGGGAGACATCACAAACTTCATCTTTTCAATGATCTAGATAGCAGAGCACCGGAAAGTGACACAACCTTCCCATTCATGTCTGTTAGACCTTTGCTTCGCAAACAGGCGAGATGGAGAGCAAAATATCATTATCTACACTCCTTTTTGTGCAGACACATTCAGGACCAGGAGAACAGAGCCGAGTAGATATACAGATCATAAAATTTGAACACATATGCTAATAATCCTGTTTCCTTTAGGGTTGGAACTGACATAAAACATGGCTCATATAACAATGATCAATAACAACGATCCCGTAAGCGGACTCTCTCTCCCTCTCACAGGGACGTGAGTGTACATCAGCTAATGACAGTCCTGTCTCTCCATGTTCAGCCGAGCCATATTTACTTTCAGTCGGGCCCCGCTGGATATCCGCTGTGGCATGAATTTGAATGGTGACTGTTGGGTTTTAACGGTTCAGTACTGCTTGATTCACTCTCACAGGATCACATTTCCAAACACACACACACACACACACACACACACACACACACACACACACACACACACACACACACACACACACACACACACACACACACACTTCAATGCCAGCTGGGTAATGTAGTGGAGAGCAGAGTGCCCTCTTCATAAACACGTGAGACGTCTGGTTTATAGGAGAGCATATCTGTGGCTATTTGGTTCACTGCAGTCCCGGAAATCAATGGCCCAAGCAAAGTTCTGGTCCTGCAGCAATGCATTTTGGGGGTTTTATTTTTGCAGAGAGGTTTAACTGCACTGAATCCTGGCTTCTAACAGAAGGGCCAGTGCAGAGCTGCGCAGCGCAGACAGATATCCCTGAGATACCCCTGGGCCTGTCAGTCAGGAAGCTGTGCCAGTGGGCTGTCAGCTGTGTCCCGCACATGCTGTGCAGCCCGGGACAGTCATCAGTGCTTTCCTGCTTCAGATGCGGTGAGGGGCTGGAGGTGGAGGGGCCGGGTACAGTCAGGCTCGCTTCCTCTGGACGCTGCAAAGCATTTAGCAGCACTGATCCGCTCCATGGCACGGTGGCAGGTATTACCCCCGGGGATTAGCGCTGAACCCCACTCAGCTCAGCCGCACACGCACACATCATGCATTAATCTGGAGAAAGAGGAGCAGCAAACCACGCTAACCACCCAGTAGCTGCCTGATCATCCTGCTCTCATTCTGCTCAGATTGGACACCGGCTTGTACACACACACACACACACACAGCACACACACACGCACACACACACACACACACACACACACATGCACACACATACCAGCACACACACATGCACACACACACACCAGCACACACACATGCACACACACACACATGCACACACATACCAGCACACACACACACACACACAAAGGCACACATACATGCAACATTAAATTATTTCACTTATTAATTGATTTGATTAGGATATAAGTGTTAATTAATTTTTATGCTTAGGATAGAAGTGTTTTAGTGAGAAATATTTTAATTATGAAATGTAGCCATCTGAGGTCACTTGCCTTGTCACCATGTGCTGCCGTTGTGTGCATTAACATGCAGCCATCCACAGTCCTGTCTGCCGTTGCATGCGTTAACATGCAGCCATCCACAGTCCTGTGTGCCGTTGCATGCGTTAACATGCAGCCATCCACAGTCCTGTTGCAGTGTAATTCACGTTTTGTACCTTTCATTCCATTTGATGGCGTGTTAAATAAACAAATTCTGGGCCTTCAAGTATCGATTTGCCTGCCACAAGAAGGACTGGGCTTGTTTTTTCCATAAATCGTGGAGTGGAGAGAGAGAGGGGAGAGAGGTAGGGAGAATTAAAAAGCTGTTTTCCAGGAGTCTGCACAGGCTACAGCCTGGGAGCTGCCATGCCGCTCCAGGTTACACAGCCAGGCCAGCGCATGGCCTTGCAGGGCCAGCATGTGTGTGCTGGCTCTGTAGGGGCCTTGGAACAGAGAAAGAGGGTCAGAGAGAGGCAGTGTCAGTAATGCAGTCTGCTTTCCATCCGCATGGCTGGGATTTTTAGGGTGTGTGTCAGGGTGCGTGGCCAGGCTCTGATTGGTCATTAATCGGTGGGCGGAACCTCTGCATGCGGCGTGAGGAAAAGAACAGGCTTAGTTATCCCAAACTGTGTGTCTCAGTGTCACAGTGAAGCGCTGTAGGTAAATGCCTTATCTGTGTTGGAATGGGATTCTGATGTGTTGGAGTGGTAAGGCCTGGGTAACCAAGCCCATCCCAGGCGGGGCAGACTGGTAGCAGCAGCTCTGCCTATATAAGCCTGGCAACACTGCGGGGTGGAGCAGGGCATCACGGGTTGGCCCAGCGGCCCTGTCAGCAGGCTCAGCTGTTGGGCCCCAAACCCAGCCTGGCGTTGGGAGTCCACAGGCTGCACAAGCCCAGCCTGGTGTTGGGTGTTTGCGGGCTGCACACACCCAGCCTGGTGTTGGGTGTCCGCGGGCCACACACGCTCAGCCTGGTGTTGGGTGTCCGTGGGCCGCACACAGGTAACTGCTGCAGAGCTTGGAAAGTGAAATGCGATGCGCCCAGTTCAATCTGGACCCAACAATGGGCCAGCGTGTCCGGAGCCCCATGAATCATGCAGGGCCCAGAGAGCAGCCCTGAGTCTGTTACACCAAGCAGTGTTACTGAGTCTGTTACACCAAGCAGTGTTTCTGAGTCTGTTACACCAAGCAGTGTTTCTGAGTCTGTTACACCAAGCAGTGTTTCTGAGTCTGTTACACCAAGCAGTGTTTCTGAGTCTGTTACACAGAGCTGCGTTACTGAATCTGTTACACAGAGCTGTGTTACTGAGTCTGTTACACAGAGCTGCGTTACTGAGTCTGTTACACAGAGCTGCATTACTGAATCTGTTACACAGAGCTGTGTTACTGAGTCTGTTATCAGAGTGTTATTGTAGTATGTATCAGTGAATCAATCTCCCAAGAGACCTGACGGTGAAGAGCTGGCTCAGTCACTTTGAGCTGACCCAGTAGTTCTACTCCCTTCCCTCCTTCTCCATCCAAAAACTTAAAGAGCCAGATTTCTTGGTGTCTCCATCACCCCTGCCTCCCACACTGTCCCTGCTGTAAGGCAAGGAATGACAGCACCTCCGCCCCCCAGGTCTGTCAGAGACAGGTGCCAGGGGACACCATTTGTTGTTCTCATCTTTAGAAAGAAAATCTATTTCTCATTATACACTTCTCGCCTCTTCCTTCCCTCTGTGTTTGGCCGGCCGCCTGCCGTATGGGGGATCTTTGTGCTTCTGCAGCAGCAGTTCCCAACCCGGGGCGCCTGGCAACGCGCCACCAAAATCCAGCCAACCAATTAATAATCAGACGCTGGCGTTCGCCCCTGTCAGAACATACCGGGCCACTGGCTTTCCTCTGGCTCGTTCTGACAGCGTGGTTTAACTGTGTCAGTCGTGGTTCCAGCCACATGCGCCCTGCTGTGTTCCTCAAGTGCTCCTCTCCACACGCAGCTGAGCTGCTCCTGCAGAATTACTCTTTACTGCCTTTCATCTCCATTAATATTTTGCCTTTATATAAATATTATGTAATGTTGTGTTCTATATAAGATTCACAGGTATGTTATTGCCTTGTTGTTATATTGTTGTGGTAACAAAAGTTGATTAGGCAGCTAAAATATTAAATTTTATGACTTTACTGTCATGTCTGTTTGCTGGGCTCATCCATCTTGCAGTTAAACTGTGCATTATTTATTGATACGATCAGCCTGCTAACATTCGTAGATTACCTCAGCTATGAGATTACATCTGCACCCAGTCGTGTCACTTTTAGAAAAAGCTCAGATGAGTATTTTCTCATAACTGTTTTCTTCCTACTTGTATCTGGCCAGCTGGCTTTTATGTAGCAGATGAAAGCTATCAGTTATTTAATCTCAGACAAGAATGGTGTCTGCAGTTGAAATCTTATATTTTGCAGAATTTAAAAATGTTTGATTTTGGGATAGGCAGCATTACATTAGCGGGCATTGGTATTAATGGCGTATGCGTTGGATGAGTGCAGGATGTAGGTGGCGTTTTGTAAGTCCTGGGTGCTGTGATGGGACGCAGTGACGCAGCGGGAGGGAGTCTGCAGCCTGACTGTAATGGTATCTGTGGCTGCGGTTGAGTTACTGACATAGACACTGCATCGCTGCTCCAGTTGGCATCAGCCCGTGTCTGGCTCTGTCTGCTGTACCGGAGCAGCTCCTCACACAAGCCTCTCTGCGCTCACAGCCAGCGCTGCTCAGGCAGGGGGCTCATGCAGTTGCTTTCGGTGTGTATAGCCGTGTATGCACCGGTAAGAGACAAACATCCATTTGGGCAGAAGGCCCTGCTTTTCAGGGCCCTTCCCATGGAGGAAGTGCAGCAGTCACATGACCAAGGGAAATGATCATCAGGAGGCAAAAATATGTGAACCCTGTAACCCCTCTACCCACCTTAAAAGCAGGAGTACAAAACTATGACCACGGCAAATCAATGGACCATGCTTACAGCAATGCTGATTCTTTTACTGCATTTCAATAGAGTGCTACATGTGCGATAAAGCGTTACCATCATCTGATTGGTGTAACGCTGCTGATGTCAAATCAGCTTAATGGACCATCTGTCTGGTGTAGATTCTGACTTGAGTTTCTGGCCAGAACTAGCTCACTAATTTATTGATTGATCCTTTGAATGATTGTTTGATTTGTTGATTGACTGACCAATTCTGTGATTGACAGTTAATTAAGTGATTGCTTGATTGCTTGAGGCTCGTTGAGAAGGAAGCTGATTTGTCACGGCTGCTGTTCTTGGTTTGCCATTTGATCATTTTTATTTGATGATGCATTTCTAACTTTAATAATGCATCTGCTTCAGCACATTGGTTTAAGGATGCATTTAGTTTATGATTTTTACACAAGTTTGTTTGGCCAGTGCCTTTAGCTGTGCTGTGGTTTAAGCAGATTTCTGTGTTTATCCTATATTGATTCCTGTCTATCTGCCGGACATACAGTATACTGTTGACAAAGTGTCCTCACAGTATGTACTGAGGAAGGCTAAATAAGGGAGACTGAAATATTGCTGGGTGAAGTGAGGCGGTTATAGTTAGTTTGGCTAATTAGTTCATGATTGGTGGACAAATATTCAGTGTTAAAGTGTATGTTTTTCCTGAAATACAAAACACATTGTTCCTCTGTATTGTTTTGATTTGATGTTGATATTGATAAGTCCTCTTTGTTCTTTTGATGTCATATTCTAAATTTTGTTGATTCTAGCATACCTCTGGTAACCATTATCTGTACTGCAGAAATGGATCTCTAATGGATCTCATGCTCTAAGCAGGGGTAGTGTCTCTGGGTGACCTGAATTTCCATAGGTCTTAACCTTTTAATTTCTCATTTCATTGTCTTGTAAATATCTCCGTTAAAGACATGTTTGGCCTTTTGATTTAGCTAAAGGGGTATTTCCTCTCTTCTGACCTTTCTCTTGGTTTTTTGCTGATTTTATATATGTCCCTTTTGCATTATGGGTCACTACAGAATGTAAAGGTTAAAGCATTCCCTCTGTGTAAAGGTTAAGAATAAGAGCAGCAGAGCTGGAGCCCCAGATGGAGGGGCTTAGTGGCAGGGTTAGTGACAGAGACAGGCTGGGTAATGCTTTATCTGCAGAGCACCTGAGCCCTGTGGAGCTGGTCTGCAGAGCAGTGGAGAGAGGAACGGGGTCTCCGCAGTCTGTGAGGGGGGTGGGGGTTTCCTTGGTTACGTGCTCAGGGCTGTGATGACAGAGTTCTGCCCTTTCGTCATAAATCTTTCCTGAGAATGGATGGTGTGGAGTCTAACCTCCCTAACATCTAATTTGTGAGATTGTGGGTTTATATAGAGCGTATACATTTCCTCTGGATTCATTCAATGTAGCAATAAACATCATGGAGAGGAACAGGCAAACCTGTCATTCAGCTCACTCCTTGTGTCTTTCTCTCGCTCTCCCTCTCTCTCGTCTTTTCTCACTCTTTTCATCTCCCCATTCTCCTCATCCCTCCCATGGACCCCACTTTCCTAAAATCGATGTCTCTGTCGTAGCACTGAGGCTGCGCTGGAGCTGCACGCTCTCCACCCACGCCTTTCTCACACTTTCCCCTCATGTTTCAAATCAATGACAAGGGAAATGGAACTCGACCACCGCGGTTCGCCCAAGGAAAGGAGCCCCGGATATGGAGGCCGAAAGTGCTTTATTAGCTAAGGAAATAAGGAAGGTAATTGACTCCTGTTGCAATTTTCCAGCAGCTATATGTGCAGGTTGCCGACTGTCAACAGCTCAGCACGCTATAAACAGCGCATACACTCCCTAATGATTTCCCAACAGCTGCCATTCATCAGCGCTGGGACAGGTAGCCGAGGGACATTATTAATGAGAGTCTCGCTATCTCCCAGCATGCACTGCAGCAGTCAGACTCCAACCTTTCGCTCTGTGTTCAGGGAATCCACCATGCCTGAACGTAACCCTAACCGAATAAAGGAAGAAACAAGATCAGATTGAGAACACTAAAACTCAGCTGAGGAGCCATAGAGCCTTGTCTGTTTGTGTGTTTGTCATGCACACGTGGGCAGACAGACGGACAGACAGACAGACAGGTGAATGTATAAGCAGATTTATCTCCAGTCTTCTCTTCACACTCCCACACTATGGAAATGAGCTTCTCATCACCCTTCCCTCTTTGACACTGAGAAGCTCCCAGCTGATTTAGAGTGCCATGCTCACACATGCACACGGGTTTAATCATACACATTCATACACACACACAGCTTAGAAACACTGACCTAGAAACAGTGCAATCGCGTCACATCTCATGCACATAGCACCTGCGATCATTGTGATGACACGGGCAGATACAGTCACACACACGTGCACACATGGGCACACACAAGCATTGACATACACACACGCTCGAGTGCACAGGTATGCGAGTGCACACACACACACACACACAGAGCTGTAGCGGGTGGGCGGCAGGTTAGCGCAGGCTCCTTGCACACACACACACACACACACACACACACACAGAGCGGCAGGTTAACGCAGGCTCCTTGCACACACACACACACACACACACACAGAGCGGCAGGTTAGCGCAGGCTCCTTGCACACACACACACACAGCGGCAGGTTAACGCAGGCTCCTTGCACACACACACACACACACACAGCTGTAGCGGGCAGGCGGCAGGTTAGCGCAGGCTCCTCAGGGAGCGATGAGGCCACTCAGGCCTGTGATGTCTGTTTGATCCCCCTGCTCTGTCTGTCATAAAAACATCAGCTACACCATAAAACTCAGCAATATCACATTGTGTATGCAGCGCAGGTGTGTGCATGTGTGCTTCATGTGTTTGCGAGCACATGTGCTTGTCTCATCATGATTTAAAGTTGCTGTGAAGTGCTTGAGAAGTGACCCAGTTTCAGTGCAGCTAGATTGGCCACATGGATATAGCCTATATATGTTAACCTGAGTGCAGTGTGAGAGCTACAGGCCTGTGTGCTAACCTGAGTGCAGTTTATAATCAGTTCCTCTTGGCTCCCATCAGTTTGTAATTTTGCCTAACTTATAAGCACAGACTGCAACTTCATTGAAACGGGGTTGCTTCTGGCCTTTCATAATGCAGTATGTGCTTGCGCTGTTGACATGAGCGCTGTTGGGTGGTAGCCATTTTCTCAGGGGCCAGCAGTGATGCCTCTGTGACTCACTTTAAGCACCAACAGTGTTTCATCCCCTGCCGAGGCCATCCACCAATTTGACAGCTGGGGCATGGAAGAGTTTTTTCACTAGTTTCACTGTATCATCAAGAGGTTAGGTGTTATAGAGGGGCTTGAAATCTGGAACAGTAATTATGATCATTTTTATCGTTAAACAAATGTGTGTTTACACTGATTGAAATTATGTAAACATTTTAAATGCCGTTAGAGTATCTCGGAGACCTTGCAGGGTGAGTGACACACAGGATGAGCACAGAAAGTGTTTAGATGAGTGGATGCGAGGCATGGGGGCCGGGCTGTCCCCGTGTCTCAGCGGGGGGGGTCGCTCGGGGTGATTTCACCCGTCAGAATGAGAGTATTTCACTATCACGCTGAAGGGGCCAGGGCAGACCATCCACACAAAGCGCCTACTGCAGGAAACTGGCCGAGGGCATCCTGGAATGCCAGCTCTGATTACGGCCAGCCAGCTGAGCCCGGGCCAGAGGAGCACCCCACTGCCCCTCCCCCCTGGCCCAGGGAAGTTTCTGCTCCCACCCCCAGTAATCGAAAAGAGAAATTGGATTGTCAATTACCATTTGTGTAGGAATGTTTTTTGAGTAAATGCTTTGCACCCCAAGTGCTTTCATGAGTATATGACAGGAGTTCATCCTCTTCCGTTTGCAAGGAGCCATGAGCACAGCGGTGTATTCATTTTGCTAAGATCACAATAATTACCCATAATCCTACAGGTTACCCATAATCCCTCAGGGCTGCAGAAGCTTCTGGATTTACTGTACCCCTCCCCAAACATTGTTTGACTGAATCAATTATTATTCTTTATCTGACCAATGTGGATGTCCTGGAGTGCTCTCAGATTACAGTGTAGCCCTGCCCCTCACCAGAGTGTTCACAGGTGAGCAGTTACCTGCAGGAACTCAGTACACAGCTCAATCCCTCCTGAAACCTGATTGGCTGCCAGGTCACTTCAGTCACCTTGACATAGCAGTACAAAGGGATCAAGGAGGGGGTAAGATCAGCCCTGGATCTCCAGGCGAGGGTTACAGGTATTCATTCCACCTGAGCTCTGAATGACTCGAGCGAAAACCATTCTACTCTTAATCAGAGCTCCTGTGAGCTGTTTTTTCCAAGGTGTGGGAGTATTACAAGCCTGCCTGCCTGTCCAGCAGCATTTCATTAAATCACATTCATCGTGTGTGAGCTGAGAAAAGTGACAGGGACCCACACTCAGTCTTTAAAGGGCATTTCACTTCAGCTCTACTGATTCTTTACCTCTGGAGTATCTTCATGAAATGAGCTGGAATCATTTTCTGCTCTTTCTGTGCTCCAAACAAATCTAGGCAAATTTTGTGAAATGGCCCGACCCAAATGGACTGGCACAAGACATTTTTTTCAGAGCACAGGGTTAACAGAAAAGGTTTCTGCCTTTTTCATATAGACACACCAGACGTAAAAGAATTATTGAGCTAAAGGTGTTGCCAAAGTGAATGGCCTCTTTAGCATGCCTGGAGACATTCACAGCCACCTCAAACACGGAGAAACAAGATGGCAACCGAATGTCATCACAGGAATCCAGATATCCCAGAAAGAGCCGGTTACGGCACACCAAGAATGGATCTGTGTGGTGATCACTTTGTTTGTCCACCTTTTTGTGGACTGGAGGTGTTTGTAAGAGCTACCCTCTGATTGGCCACACAGAGAAGCACAAGCCAACCAATCAGACATCAACTCTCTGTGTGTGTGACAGTCTTGCACAAATGGCAGCTGGAATTTAATTGGTATGATGACGTCATCCCTACGCCCTCAGAGCCGCTCTGCTGTGTGTCGCCATGGGGATTGAGTTACTAGATCAGTTTCAGCATTCTACTTGATATGTATCTCATCACTGTATCCATTATGGCGAACAGACCTGCTCAAAGGGAATAGCTGTCACTCCGCCCACTTACCTCATACTCCACAGCCTTTGAAGCCCATTCACAGCTGATACGGTCACATTTTAATGTCTGTTGTGTTCAGACACACTGCCTGACTCTCCTGCGTCATGCGGCATTCACTTTAAAGGCACATTCATCCTTGGACTTGTTTTCAGGGTTGTGTCGTAACTGAGTGGCTGTAATCTGGATTATGTAACCACATTACCAAATAATCTGTAATCAGCCTATGCTACAGTTCTCTCTTAAAGATAACACTTAGGATAATTTGATAAAAATAACAAAATTTAACATGTGTAGGGGCCGGTTGTCAAAGACACATTCCCATGAGGTCTTTATGTTCACAGCACTGCTGGCAGTGCTGAGTGGTTGAGCCTCTCTGCCCTTCTGTAATGCCATAGTGATTGACTGTGGTAGAGATTTCTGTTCAGGGTTTTGGTGATGTGAGATGATTGGCTGTTCATGATTTCTGTCATTTTTTGGTGATTCTTTGGTACTTATCATTCAGGTGATTGGTTGGTTCCTGCAGGGTTGGTAGGTGTTCCTGTGGCTGATTGGTTGGTAAGTGTTCTACAAAGTGGAAGTCATTTTGTCCCTCAGAGACAGCTTCAGCTCATTATACCAGATGACATGAGTTATTTGAGTTTCTGTCTGAAATGGGAACATTGGAATAAGCACTAAGCTTACCTTCCTCTCTGAATGATTTAGACTGAAAGTTCTCCAGCCAGCGAGTGCTCCACAGTGGACAGGCGTATGTATGGCCCAGGTGTGGTGTTGCACCTGTACTGGGGAAGGGTGTGGCTGGACCCCCTACAACCCATACCGGGCTCCTGTAATGCAGTAACTGAACACTGGCCCCTCCTCCAGGCTCAAACAGCAGGGGGTGGGGCCTATGCCCAGCATAAAGGGAGAAACATCGCTGTCACAATGGGATGACATCACCCTGGAAGGAGAGAATGGGGCACAGCAGGGATGAATCAGACAGAGACGTGCTGGGGTGTGTGTGAATGAGAGCTTGTGTGCCTTTGTGTATTAGTATGAGTGTGTGTGTGTATGTGTGCGCACTGGGGCGAGTGGTTGCTCTGGAGGCGATGTGTTTAAGTGTGTGCTTTGAGAAGGGACCAGTATACAGCAAAGACCCACAGTGTTACTGAAAGGGAAGGTGCTGACAGAATGTGTGCCTTCATATCTGTGCCCATTTTGTTAGAGTTTGAAATGCTGGTCGTATCTCTTATGTAGCACATTTGGTAATATTTTTCTGGTGTTGGGGCAAAGCAGCGACTTTTAGGAATTTTTAGGTTTTTTAGGAATGGGTCTTGCTCTGGGGTGTGTTCCTCTGGATCAGAGGCTAGGGTCATCACATCCCATTATGTATTCTTTTTTCGTCATGGCACCAAAAGTCTGTCTCTATGGCAACGTGCAGGTGGATGCTGGCTGGTGACATAACAGTGGAAAGTCCCATTTGGAAGTGTGCATGTCCTGGCCTATTTAGTGTGAGGCAGAAGGGTTCTGGCTCAGGGGCACTGACCCTGGATCAGCACAGCTGCTCCCTCCATTCAGTCCCAATTAAAGCTGCTTCCCCTGACAGTCCTGATCACTGTAATGTCAGCAACATCCTGTCCTCCCCAAGGGGTCTCCAAGGTGATCTGATTTAATCATACTCATCTCTGTGACCTCACACACACCAGCCATGATGGCTGCTGCTGACCGTCAACAGCTGGAAATGTGCACTAATCGCTGTCTCTACCTGATTTTACACTTTTATTTCTGGCTTATTTGTGTTTTAGGCTTATTTGTATTGTTTTCTGGTGGGTTTTCATATGTTGTTTTATTGATACTGTTGTGTCTCCAACCAGATGTAATGTGTTGTGGTGTGCGTAGTGTGGACCTCTAAGGTCGTAAAAGATGATGAGCTTTCTCCTTTGTGTTTTTAAGGGGTTAATTAAACAAACACAGAGTGTGTTTGAGTATGTGTGCGCATGTGCGCTGGTGTATTTTTTCCGCAAATTAGAAAAACAGCACCCTGGCTTGTGGTGGGGCCAGGGGAGGGGGAGTCTCTCTGGGGCTTTTCCTCGTCTTCACTGTTCTGCTCTCCTCCACCTGCTCCCTTCCAGAAGGCCCACGCGCACACAGTATTCCACAATTACAGTCACAAACGCACCTAGCCGCTCCGTGTCACACCTCACCTGCAGCTCCTCTGCTCCTATTGGCCCAGCGTGTCTGCGCTCGGTCACTGAACTCTGTAGCTGATTGGCCCTGGGGAGCATGTGCAGCTCAGAGTGTCTGAGGATCTAAACTTACTGTGCAGGTTTTTGGGGGTGTAGAGGGAGGCAGCGTAACTCAGTGCTCAGAAATATGAACCATATTCTTCCATGCCTCACCTCTCTTAAACAAGGCATACTTAGCAGCTGCTAATGTGTTGCTACAGTCACAAGTTATTAAAGTACGTATTCAGACATACATCAATACAATTTAGGTGTAATTTATTTGTTGATATTGCGCTGGTCTCCTCAGAAAAGATTGATGTACTGCTGTCAGCCATTTTGACAGTATGCTGTGTTACGTTTGGACATCAGATTTTAGCGGAGAAAATGTTTGCAATGTTTGGAAAAGACTTGTATTCAGATAAATAAGATACTATTGCTTGTTTTTCTGTACGAGTGTCAGAGAGAACCGCAGCTGCTGTACATATGAAAACCAGGTTTTAATCAAATACTCAGCATTTGTTGGGGCTTGGAAACAACTGTCACAGGCTGTGGCTAAAACACATGTAGAATGTCCCAATTTATCGTTTGTTCTGACAGAAGCCTGTTGGAATTAAGTTTGAGCTCCAGGCGTAAACCTGACCTGGCCCAGTGCATGGACTTCCTCTGTCAGTCACAGTGAGGCTCCCGTCTGATCCCTCCCCCACCTCCCTCTCTGCACCCCCTCCCCCCACCTCACCCTCTCTCTTTCGTTTTCTCTCTGTAATTGGGCTATTGTGGAATTTTTGCTCTTTTTTGACACCTGTGAAATTAAAAGCTTTTAAAAGTCAGAAGACAGCTTTGCTCTCTCTCTCTCTGTCTCGGGCCTTGCTTTCTTGTGAGCATGAGGCTGTGATTGGGGTTGCCTTGCTTTCTTGTGAGCATGAGGCTGTGATTGGGGTTGCCTTGCTTTCTTGTGAGCATGAGGCTGTGATTGGGGTTGGTTTCCCAAACAGCCCTGCTTATGATGAGAGGAGACAGTCAGGATGGCGCGGGGTGCAGAGCTCCTCCTTCTCCTGGTGAGGAGAGACAGCACAGGGAGGAAGAGATCCCATAGCGAACAGCGCTCTGCTCTTAGGCTCCAGAGCGGCCTCTCCACACACAGGGCCCATAATCACCAGGCATCTCAGAGCAGGTGTGCTGATCTTCGATTATCTTTGCCGTATGGCTCATAATGGATTAAGTTAGGATATGGATGGGAGAGTCCTCTGCCCCCAACCCCCCACATTCCTGCTCCATCCTCTGCCCCCAACCCCCCACATTCCTGCTCCATCCTCTGCCCCCCCCACATTCCTGCTCCATCCTCTGCCCCCAACCCCCCCACATTCCTGCTCCATCCTCTGCCCCCCCACATTCCTGCTCCATCCTCTGGCCCCAACCCCCGCATTCTTGCTCCATCCTCTGCCCCCCCCACATTCCTGCTCCATCCTCTGCCCCCAACCTCCCCACAATCCTGCTCCATCCTCTGCCCCAACCCCCCGCATTCCTGCTCCATCCTCTGCCCCCAACTCCCCACATTCCTGCTCCATCCTCTGCCCCCCCCATCTCAGCACAGTGCTGGGGCGGGAGGCTCGGTCTCAGAGGTCAGTCACTGCAGTCAGACTATCAGAGTCTGCATGGCTGGGCCCTGTTTTGTGCTGTTTGCAGGTTCTGCCAAAAATGCGACATCGTGCTGGTTCTGAAAACTTAAGAGATCAGAGGAAAGTGGCTGCACTTAATTTTGCATAGAAATTTGCTAGTTACTAAGCAAGGATATGGATGTGGTTGTTAGGGACTAATGACTAATGACTACAGTCAGTTAATCTAAGGAGATGGTCAGATTCATACTGTTCAGGTTTCAGGTTGATGGTGAAGGTTCGCACTGTTCAAATGTATCTATATTTACTGGCTGTACACAGCATACGCCAGGGGTCTGTGGAAAGTGAAAGCCATACTGGATTACACAGCACAACTCTACTGCCCTAGCTAAGTATGTACATCATTTTGTGTAGTTTCTTTGCCTCACCAAGCAAAAGATAGCTAAATGTATAAGAGACTGCACCTCGTTTTCCTGGGTAATGTAAGCCTATCACACTTCACAACATTTAACAACAGTAAAATAAAATAAAATAAAAAAATCATATGGAAATTTTTGATGAGATATAGTGTATGTTGGAAGGAATGCTGATCATAGCCAAGCCTTGTCTGTCTTAAATTCTTACGGCTTAATTTGACCACTTATGTAATTAATATAATACCAAACCATTTATATATATAATTAATATAATACCAAACGCATATGATAGCTTTAATACCACTGCAGGAAAAGTGTCAATCCTGCCATGAGCAGAGGATTATGTTCCACACAGACAGCACGTGATTAGGGTCTCAGTGCGGAGGTGAAAGGGTGATCCTCTGCCCTGTGGAGCCTCAGAGCTGAGGAACCTCTGCGATGGAGCCCGGTGCACACAGTCCCTCTGCGTCAACACACGGTTTATGAGTGCTGGGAGACCGAGCTCCTCCCCCACCCTGGAGACCTCTCAAGTATGGAGAGCACTGGAGGCTGCAGATGGTCTGGTTGCATTGGGGGCGTTGGAGGCGGAGCTGGAATTTGGGTCCAGAGCAGCAGGATGCCTTGGCCTGCCTCCAAACAGGGCGAAGGAAGGACGGTCTAACCGAGAGACAGCTCCTCTGAGTCAGGAAGGACACCTCAAGCAGCTAGCCAATGAAAAGAGGTCAGCAGGAGCAACACTGCAGCTAATTAACTTGCATGTTCCACTGTGCACATGATGTATGTTTGATTCAGTCCAGTTTCAACAAGGGAACATGTGCAGTCTGCTTCTGTAGCTCACATTAGAGGATATACATGACTGGCTTATTAAATAATTAAGAGCAGGAGCTGGCCTCACAGGCCTCAATCACACACCCCGTCCTAATCTGTCATCTTGTTTCTGATTTGTTTCCATTCAAATAAAATCCACATATCCAATCAAAATCTCGGCTGTAAATATAAGTCAGGTCAGATTGTAAGTGGAGTAAGTGTGGGATCATGCAGGAGTATATGGGAGTTGGTGGGAGTATATAAGAGTGTGTAGGAGTTTGCAGGCGTGTGTAAGAGTGTGTGAGAGTGTGCAGAAGTGTGTAAGAGTGTGGTGTGCAGGATTGTGCAGGAGTATGTAAGAGTGTGTAGGAGTGTGCAGGAGTATGTAAGAGTGTGTAGGAGTGCGTAAGAGTGTGCAGGAGTATTTAAGAGTGTGTAGGAGTGCGTAAGAGTGTGCAGGAGTATGTAAGAGTGTGTAGGAGTGCGTAAGAGTGTGCTGGAGAATGTAAGAGTGTGTAGGAGTGTGTAAGAGTGTGCAGGTGTATGTAAGAGTGTGTAGGAGTGCGTAAGAGTGCGCCGGAGTATGTAAGAGTGTGTAGGAGTGTGTAAGAGTGTGCAGGAGTGTTTTCCTGTGGCTGGGGTGAGTGGGGCTGTGCTCAGTGTATGCCTGGCTCAGTGCGCTGGTGTGGATGTGTGGCTTACTCCAGCAAGCGCCATGATTGAGTGTCCTTCTCTGCTCTCCCTCTCCCATCCTTTTCTCCCTCCCTTTTCCCATTGTGATAGATCACCCTTTCAAAACCCTTCACCAAGTCTCCATGGTAACGCCGGGCCGTGCCAAGAATATCTATGAGTGCACTCGTAGCAGGGCTTCCCTCTCCCTCCCTCCCTCCCTCCCTCTCTCATCTTCCTGCTCTCAGCAGTTATTCTCAGGATCCTTGACTAGCAGGGTCCTCTTATGTTTTCCGCTCTGTCTCCCTCTCTCACTCTCCACATTTCTTCTGATTTCCATCGTTCAGCTTCTATAAATCCCCCTTTTTTCCCAAGCTCAAAGTCCCAGCCCATATTTTTTCCCAGTGCATTGCAGGCTGTCCTGATAAGATAGACTCACACACACACACACACACACACACACACACACACACACACACACACACACACACACACACACACACACACACACACACACACACACACACACACACACACACACACACACACACACACACACACACACACACACACACACACACACACACACACACACACACACACACACACACACACACACACACACACACACACACACACACACACACACACACACACACACACACACACACACACACACACACACACACACACACACACACACACACACACACACACACACACACACACACACACACACACACACACACACACACACACACACACACACACACACACACACACACACACACACACACACACACACACACACACACACACACACACACACACTCAAATCCCTTTTTTCCCAAACAAAGTCCCCAGCCCATATTTTTTCCCAGTGCATTGCAGGCTGTCCTGATAAGATAGACTGTGTTGTTTTGGTGCAGGGGGCTTTTTGATTAAAGTGTAGAGCAGTGTGCTCAAAGCGAGGCAGCCCGAGCGGTGCCCCTCTCCACCTGCACCCCCTCCCTGCTTAGCATTCCTGGCACTGCTGTGATCCAGACGAGCAGCGTGTGGAAATGGTCCCCATCAGCAATGCATCATGGGAAATTAAATTACAGAACAAACACTGGAGCAATCTGGACAGCTGGAGGGTAGAGATGGAGGGAAAAGGAGGGGAGGGGTGTTTGCATCTGTTTGTGCGTCCGTGTGTGTGTGCGTGTGTGTGTCTTTGTTTGTTTGTTTGTTTGATTGTTTGTAGCTTTGGCCTGCCAAAGTGAGGAAATGGCTCACAGAGGGTGCTGAGCGTTTGCAGCAGTGTTGTGAGGTGTTGTTGCGGGAGAGCAGATGATGCTCACGGTCCCAGGTGATGTTTTACAGAAGAACACAGTGTCTCACCTGCCTGGTCCCTGTCAGGCCTCTCTACTGCCTCAATGCTGACTGAGAATGAGTCTCCTCTCACTTCTGTAGTGCTGACATCCCTCCTTCTTAGCCGTCCTTTTCCGCCATATGCATTGCTTGGCTCTTACCATATTCTGTTAATATTCTTTATCTCAACTGGCTATTCTACAGAAGCCCAGCCTTCTTTCTGTCCTTTGGAAATTCCTGTGTTTTGTTCCTGCAGTTTGCACTTAGTGCTTTAAGTGGCCTGTAATATGATGTCCACCTAATTTTCAGTGTAAAGTTGGAGTGTGTGAACGCTGTGTTAAGTGTATTAGGTCATATTTGCATGTTTTCAGTGATTGATATGTTCATGGTGTTCTGTCCCCTGAGAATTTAGTATGTTTAGAAAAATAAGCTTTTCATTCTCTGGCACGTTTAGGTGACACAGTGTGGATCTATGGCAGGATATGACATCATTCAGTAGGCGGGTGTAATGGCTTTCAGAGTGCAGCTGGCAGGATGAGAGAACATTAGTACGCAAGTGGGTTCAGAGTGACTCTAATCCACTGCACTGGCACGGTCTCTCACTTCACATAAAGAGAGCGCACACAGCCAAAATACTCACACACACTCTCACACTTACACATACACACACACATCACACACCCTCATACTCACACACGCACACACACACACACACACTCTCACATAAAGGCCTGTTCTGATACATTGACACAGGCCTTCGTGGTAAAACAAAAGGACAGTCTGAGCCAAAATGAAACAGTGAGTGTAGCTGTGGAGAGTTTGGCTGGGGGTTGTGTGCGAGCTTTGTGCTTGGTGCCATTATCTGAGCCAGAGCAGTAATGTCACCGCGTCTCTCGGGCCCACCCCCATGGCCCGCACCCCCGCACCCTGCCCGCATCCTCTCTCCTGGTTTCCGCCGGGCGGACTGGCCTGACAGAACACAGAATGTGTGATCAGAACATTTCTTCCCGTTGCCATCCAGTCTCGGGCTTGATGAAAAGTCAGTTTTATGACACCAGAACTGCGGAATGACATTGCGTTAGCAGAGCGAGGCTCTACAAATGCAGTTTTATCTTCCCATTTGTCACAGTTTGTGGCTGAAAGTCTGTGTCATCCTCGTTTAGGAAAGCCTTTTAGGAAGGCGGGATTGACAAAGCGTTTCTCTCGTTGTGGTTTTAATTCTGTTTCCTCTCTCTTTCACACAGGTGACCTGGATCTACCCCTTACTGTTCTGCCAGTGTTGTCTCCCTGCCCGGCCCCTCTCTTGGCCCTGCCCCTCCCTGCCCTGTCGGCGTTGCCATGGCGCTCTGCTCCTCGCCCCTGCTCCTGCTGCTCCTCCTGCTCCCCCTGCCCCAGCCCTGCAGCCTGGAGTCTCAAAGGGAGGCAGAGGAGCGCTCCTTCCCCTCCATCTCCCCCGTGACCGCGCTCAACAGCTCTGCGGCGGGGGGCAAACGGGCCTGCGGGGGCAGCTCCAGCTGCAGCCCTGGCACCCTGCTGCCCATGTGGGAGCCCAGCAGCTCCAACCTGGGGGACCAGGTGGCCCGCGCCGTCGTCTACTTCGTCTGCCTCATGTACATGTTCCTGGGCGTGTCCATCATCGCTGACCGCTTCATGGCCTCTATCGAGGTCATCACCTCACAGGTGTGGCGACGTTGTGCACCTGCACGCTGCAGTCCGTTCAATCGGTGTCTCACACTTAGCGATTGAAGTAAAATCAATTTGTTCAGCATTGCACTCTTGTCAAATGAAGCTGGTTTGATTGATTGCCCCTGGCTTGTTGAGCAGAATCCATTTGCATGCTTATGTAATGGATATCGATTGAGTTGATTTGGTGGTGTCACTTGCCTAGTGAAGTATGTTCCATTATTTTGGCGTCTAACTGCTGTTGGGTCACTGGTCTTCTGTCAAACAGGTGCTGCATACATACTGAATGAAAAAAATGTATTATTTATGAGAATGTAGTAATTCATCAGAATGATAATTTGATTTATTAATTCCGTGTCACACACTTAATTAAAGGAAGTCAGTTTGATTAATGTGCTGCCAGCAGCTTATAGGAAGTGTGTCACACAGCAGTGGTGTGTTATTTAGTTGAGTGTCACACAGCAGTGGTGTGTTATTTAGTTCAGTGTCACACAGCAGTGGTGTGTTATTTAGTTGAGTGTCACACAGCAGTGGTGTGTTATTTAGTTGTCAGCAGTGGTCACACACAGCAGTGGTGTGTTATTTAGTTGAGTGTCACACAGCAGTGGTCACACAGCAGTGGTGTGTTATTTAGTTGAGTGTCACACAGCAGTGGTGTGTTATTTAGTTGAGTGTCACACAGCAGTGGTGTGTTATTTAGTTTAGTGTCACACAGCAGTGGTGTGTTATTTAGTTGAGTGTCACACAGCAGTGGTGTGCATTTAGTTGAGTGTCACAGCAGTGGTGTGTTATTTAGTTGAGTGTCACAGCAGTGGTGTGTTATTTAGTTGAGTGTCACACAGCAGTGGTGTGTTATTTAGTTGATTTGGTGTGTTATTTAGTTGAGTGTCACACAGCAGTGGTGTGTTATTTAGTTTAGTGTCACACAGCAGTGGTGTGTTATTTAGTTGAGTGTCACACAGCAGTGGTGTGCTATTTAGTTGAGTGTCACACAGCAGTGGTGTGTTATTTAGTTGAGTGTCACACAGCAGTGGTGTGTTATTTAGTTGAGTGTCACACAGCAGTATTTAGTTTAGTGTCACACAGCAGTGGTGTGTTATTTAGTTTAGTGTCACACAGCAGTGGTCACACAGGTGTGCTATTTAGTGTTGTCACACAGCAGTGGTGTGCTATTTAGTTGAGTGTCTCACTTTAGTGTCACAGGTGGTGTGTTATTTAGTTGAGTGTCAGAATTATCAGGTGTCTGTGTGTCTATGTGGAGTTAAGGACCCTGCAGGTATTCACAAGCGGATTGACAGACACATGGCCTGTCTGCGCACTGATCTGCGTATCATACAGCCTGTCTGCGCATTGTACAGCCTGCCTGCACATCGTACGGCCTGTCTGCGTATCATACGGCCTGTCTGCGCATCGTACAGCCTGTCTGCGCATCGTACAGCCTGTCTGCGTATCATACGGCCTGTCTGCGCATTGCACAGCCTGTCTGCGCATCATACAGCCTGTTTACCACGTGGGCCCCTGAAGCTCTTCCTGGCTTTAATAGCATCACGGTTGCATCCATGTTATCCTGTCTGTTCTCCTGTTTTTGGCTGGTTTAACTGATATTGAATTAAATGTGTGAATGTGTGTTGCTCTGTGTTTTGGCTATTTTGACTGATGGTACTAAGGCCCAAGGCCGGTCCCCAGAGCCTCCCTCCCAGGGCAGCACCAGCACTCAAACACAGTTTCTTCACAATGCTGAAACTGAAAAGCGTTTCTTATCCAATATTTTACACAAAACTGACTTTACAGTTGTTTTTGCATGGAATGAAACTGTTTAGAACTGAAAGCAATGAAAGCAAGTCTTGTTCATTGGGGGGCACGTGTGCATATGTGGGTTTAATAAAACACATTTGACCTGCAGACCTGGCTCATGAGTGGATGACTCCCCAGAGATCTCCCAGTATCAGTAAAGTGTGTTAGTGCTGCTCTGCTTCTCTGCCTCTCCACTTAAACTGGTACAGAATGAACAGTATGCATCCTGGGTAATTCTGGAGAAACTGTATCGATGTGTATTGCTCTGTGAAACTCCCTGTGGAAGTTTCAGTGGTTTGGAAAGGACAAGGTGAACATAATCATTATGAGTATCTAGTGTGTACTCAACTGCTTTTCTTAAATGTATATTCTTCTACTCCTCTGTTAATGTTCTTGTGTAATGGTTAGAATTGTGGTTTTGCTGTTCTTGCGCTGTAGGTTTAGTTCCCATGTAGGGCACCTCTGTCGTGTCCTTCAGTGGAAACCTGCTTCAGGGAATAGCCTGCTGTGAAATGTGACTTTGCGCAGGAGAATATGCTAAATGCTAAATGCATAAAGAGTTCTGCACATATGTGGCTGTTTGTGACAGAATGCATGTTGACCTGGTACTTTTTTAATATTTTGCCACTTCGTCATGAAATACTTTGTGCCAGACTCCCATATATCAGTTTGATACATGGCTGTGCTCTGTCAGTGTAGCGATCCCTGCTTGTCTCTCTGCCGCCGCCCTGTAGGAGAAGGAGGTGACCATCACCTTGCCTAACGGAGAGACATCAGTGGCCACGGTACGCATTTGGAACGAGACGGTGTCCAACCTCACCCTGATGGCATTGGGCTCCTCCGCCCCCGAGATCCTGCTGTCCGTCATCGAGGTATGCAAGCGACACGTCCAACAGGCCATGTCCCTTTGGGAATGATTAGTGGCTCCTCTTCAGAGGAGGTGGCAGGGGTAATGTATGTGTGTGAGAGTGAATGTGTGTGTGTGAGGAGTGTGTGTTAGAGTGAGTGAGTGAGAGTGAGTGTGTATGAGAGTGAGTGAGTGAGAGTGAGTGTCTGTGTGAGGAGTGTGTGTGTGTTAGAGTGAGTGAGAGTGTGTGGGTGTGAGGTGTGTGTGAGTGAGTGTGTGTGTGTGTGTGTGTGTGTAAGGAGTGTGTGTTAGAGTGAGTGAGTGAGTGTGTGTGAGAGTGAGTGAGAGTGAGTGTCTGTGTGATGAGTGTGTGTGTGTTAGAGTGAGTGAGTGAGAGTGTGTGGGTGTGAGGTGTGTGTGTGAGAGTGAGTGTGTGTGTGTGAGTGTGTGTGAGAGTGAGTGTCTGTGTGAGGAGTGTGTGTGTGTTAGAGTGAGTGAGTGAGAGTGTGTGTGTGTGAGTGTGTGTGAGGAGTGTGTGTTAGAGTGAGTGAGTGAGAGTGAGTGTCTGTGTGAGGAGTGTGTGTGTGTTAGAGTGAGTGAGTGAGAGTGTGTGGGTGTGAGGTGTGTGTGTGAGAGTGAGTGTGTGGGTGTGAGGTGTGTGTGTGAGAGTGAGTGAGAGTGAGTGTGTGTGGGTGTGAGGTATGTGTGTGAGAGTGAGTGTGTGTGGGTGGGTGTGAGGTGTGTGTGAAAGTGAGTGTGTGTTAGAGTGAGTGTGTGTGTGTGTGAGGAGTGTGTGTTTGTGCTCTAGGTCGATCTCTCAAGGCTAAAACTAATACTCATGTTAAAGAGCAGGGAGGGTTAGGGAGGGTAGCAGGTTGTTTTTATGTATATTTGCAATTCTCAACTTCACTTATTTCACAATTAGTCCAGTGGAATCTCTCATGGTTTGCTGGCTTTATTTAAGTGTAAAACAAGCAGAGCGTTCCTTTGTAAGTGTTGGGTAAATACATATGTAAAATGAGAACTTCAAATAAATGTGCTTAAATTAACATCTTTAAAATAGTTCAAATACATGTGCTTAAATTAACATCTTCATTAGCATCTGCAGTAGATACCGCTGTTGTCAGTAGTGCAATGTAACCAGCTATTATACTGAACAGCCTTTGGTAAGCGAACCTAATAAAAACACATTAACAGAAATCATACAGGGGAGCTGATATTAACTATAGTCTGCTGCACTACAGTGGGCTTGACAGTCAGTTTAATTAAACTTGTGGAGAAAGCAGTGGCACTTTGTGCTGATATGAGGACAGCTTGTTCATTTGCCAAGGTTTCCACATGCAGGTGAAATAAACAAAAAACCTGCAGTGTTTTGGAGCGGTAAAGTGTAGGACAGAAAGCACAGCAGTGATGCACAGGAATCATGAAGGATGTTGTTATTAAATTTTTGGCATCTCAGCATCTGGCTGATATTAAAGATAACATCTGGCTAATGAGAGGAGGCAGATCTGCATGCCCAAAGAGAGCTCTTCCAGTCTCATATGGGCATGCCAGAGCGAGCTCAGTCTCACATGGGCATGCCAGAGCGAGCTCAGTCACACACTATGCATAGCTCTGTGTTGGTGTTTAATGAGAGCGGAGAGACTCAGAGACACAGTGGCTCCTGCACCGAGCAGGTTTGTTGGTATGTGAGTGTGTGACTGTGAGACTGAGCTCACTCTGGTATGTGAATGTGAGACTGAGCTCGCTCTGGTATGTGACTGTGAGACTGAGCTCACTCTGGTATGTGAATGTGAGACTGAGCTCACTCTGGTATGTGAATGTGAGACTGAGCTCGCTCTGGTATGTGAGTGTGAGACTGAGTTCGCTCTGGTATGTGAGTGAGAGACTGAGCTCACTTTGGTATGTGAGTGTGAGACTGAGCTCGCTCTGGTATGAGTGTGAGAGACTGAGCTCGCACTGGTATGTGAGTGAGAGACTGAGCTCACTTTGGTATGTGAGTGTGAGACTGAGCTTTCTCTGGTATGAGTGTGAGACTGAGCTCGCTCTGGTATGAGTGTGAGAGACTGAGCTCGCTCTGGTATGTGAGTGAGAGACTGAGCTCGCTCTGGTATGAGTGTGAGACTGAACTCGCTCTGGTATGTGTGTGAGACTGAGCTCGCTCTGGTATGAGTGTGAGACTGTCAGTCTGATTACTGTAGGTGTAGGCACTGGCAAATCTGAAGCTAGCTGTCTGTAACAATTATGAACTGCTCATTGACAGTGCACAAAACTGGTATAAAGACTGCTATTAAGCTTAATAAAGTGACAAAGTTTAAGTCACACTTAACAAACCAAGTGACAGACTTAAAAAAACAAATGACAGAACTTGTGCAAACCATGACAAAATTGAGAGCATTTAAGTTGGCTGTCCAAATACAAGGACAAAGTTGTCAACCTTCTCTGTAGCCTGGCTAATGGCAGTAAGCTTATTTTGCACCACATAAATATAATGCTCTTTTAATTCGACAAATGCTCTTTTAATTGGCCTAAATGTTACAATATTTGACATCTTTTTAATTACGTGCACCTGAACATTTTGATAAAAGCTAGCTTTCGGTAGCTAGCTAATCGAGTGCATCCATTCTTTCCTTCATAATGACCCTGGTTAATGCATGCCAATATGAATGTAATATTTCTGTAATATTCATGTGAGATAATAAAGCGAGCACATTTATATGTGTAAGCTGTGTTACTGCTCACAGAGCCCCCACATGCACTGCACAGTCCCAGACAGCAGCGCCATGCTGACACCATGACACTAGGGGGAGCTGAGGAGCATCCCTACATTTTGTGTTTAGACAATAAAAAAATCACCCTCCTCTCTTGACTTTTTGTATGTGTTTGTACAGTGCAGAATATTGTGTTCTAATTATTCTAATATAACAATGCTAACGTTGTAAAGTGGAATGAGGTAAAGACCCTTCTCTCGCTTTCTCTTCCTGTCAGATTAAATTCTGGCTGCCTCTCTGTCTTTTTCTCTGCTTTTCTGTCTCTCAGCTGTGCTGTCAGTCTGTCATTGAGTATTTGTCACTCGCAGTCTGTTAAACCCAGAATGGTAAAGCATATATAATGCATCAGGCATAAGTGTTTGTTGGATAAGAGGGACTGTAGTTAATATGCTGAAAGGCTTTAGCTGGAGGTGCTGTTGTGTTTGGGCAGGTGTGTGGGAAAAGTTCAAGTCGGGTGAGCTGGGTCCGGGCACCATCGTGGGCAGTGCAGCCTTCAATATGTTTGTGATCATCGGGATCTGCGTGTGGGTCATCCCCGACGGAGAGACGCGGAAGATCAAGCACCTGCGTGTCTTCTTCATCACCGCCTTCTGGAGCATCTTCGCCTACATCTGGCTCTACCTCATCCTGTCTGTCATCTCGCCTGGCGTTGTGGAGGTCTGTTTGTCTGACTGTCTGTCTGTCTGTGTGTCTGTCCTGGTGCCTGTGTGTTGCAGTATCAGTGTGTAGATGCGTATGAGCAGCTGTGTCCTGTCCCTGTGCTGTGCTGCAGGTGTGGGAGGCCCTGGTCACTCTGCTGTTCTTCCCAGTGTGTGTGATCCTGGCCTGGATCGCTGACCGCCGCCTGCTCTTCTACAAATACATGTACAAGCGTTACCGTGCCGACAAGCGGCGGGGCATTGTCGTGGAGACCGAGGGCGAGATGACACCTAAAGGTGGGGAGGTGATGATGGACGGAAAGTTCCCGCCACGGGGAGGTGCTGTCGGTGCCATGCCCGCCGAGAACTGCCAGGAGGGAAACGGCACGGCCGGAGCCACCGGCACCGGGGGACTGCCCACTTCCAACAGCACCACCGTGAACATGGAGAACAGCAAGGAGCTGGACGAGAGCCGCAAAGAGGTTAGCACTGCGAGAGGGAGGGGGACAGGGAGTGGGGGAGCGGGGTCGCTGGAGAGGGCATTAGCGGTATAGTGGCAGTTACAGGGTCTTAAGCCCACAGTGTATGTGTTGTTGTATAGGGCAGCCAGTGAAGACCATGGTTCAGTGCTGGAAAGCTGCCCCTCTTACAGGATTTTCACCCCCCCACGCTCAGGTTATCCGCATCCTGAAAGAGCTGAAGCAGAAGTACCCAGATAAGGAGCTGGATCAGCTGGTGGAGCTGGCCAACTACTATGCCCTGCTTCACCAGCAGAAGAGCCGGGCCTTCTACCGCATCCAGGCTACGCGCATGATGATCGGCGCAGGGAACGTGCTGAAGAAGCACGCAGCTGACCATGCACGGCGCGCCGCTGCAGCCGAGGACGCCCCCGAGGAGGACGACCTGGCCACCTGCAGCCGCATTGCCTTCGAGAGCGCCCACTGCCAGTGCATGGAGAACTGTGGCACACTCAGCCTGGCTGTCACCTGCCAGGGTGGCACCGGAGAGAACACCTTCTACGTGGACTACCGTACAGAGGACGGCTCCGCCAACGCTGGCTCTGACTATGAGTACAGCGAGGGCACACTGGTCTTTAAGCCAGGGGAGACCCGCAAGGAGATCAAGGTGAGTGACAGCCTGCCTATGCCCCTCCTAACCCTAACCCAAACTGCCTGTTTGCCCCTCCTAACCCTAACCCAGACCGCCTGTGTGCCCCTCCTAATCCTATCCCAAACCGTCTGTGTGCCCCTCCTAACCCTAACCCAAACTGCCTGTGTGCCCCTCCTAACCCTAACTCAGACCGCCTGTGTGCCCCTCCTAACCCTAACCCAGACCGCCTGTGTGCCCCTCCTAACCCTAACCCAAACTGCCTGTGTGCCCCTCCTAACCCTAACTCAGACCGCCTGTGTGCCCCTCCTAACCCTAACCCAAACTGCCTGTGTGCCCCTCCTAACCCTAACTCAGACCGCCTGTGTGCCCCTCCTAACCCTAACCCAGACCGCCTGTGTGCCCCTCCTAACCCTAACCCAAACTGCCTGTGTGCCCCTCCTAACCCTAACCCAAACCACCTGTGTGCCCCTCCTAACCCTAACCCAAACTGCCTGTGTGCCCCTCCTAACCCTAACCCAAACCGCCTGTGAGTGTGTAAACAGGGCCGGGCCGAGGCCTGTATCTGTGTCTGCATTTCCTGCCAGGTTCTGCTCCTAATTACTGAATTAGCCCAGCCATTTGTCTGATCCCACATTTTAGATAAATTTGGTGATAAGTCCATGTGCTGCAGCCAAACACCGCACTCGTGCCATGGCCTAATCTGCCGCTAAATCAGCACAGAGCATGAGGCTAATCAGCTAATTGAGCTGAAGGAGAAACAAAAGCAGCACCAAGTTTGCCCAAACGGTCTGAGGAGATGGAGCTGGAACTCAGACACAGCCGGTGCTGCCGAACGCCAGACCTCAGTGAAAACTGAGCCTGCCCAAAGATCACCTGGCTTCAGTGTAGTGCCACACTCCACACTCACGTATCACGTAACTGGGATATTATCAGGGTCCTAACAGGGCTTACACCAAAAATGTCAAGAGAGTTTTCTGCGGATGTAGAACAAGAGGAAAGTAAATGACTCCAGCCCACAACATAAACCCTTATGGGACACAGATGTTTAGAGGAAAATGCAGCTGAAAATTTAACAACTCCACACAGGCCCACAATAAATTAGCATCCGGCTTTTCTTTTGATAGTAACTCCCCTCTGAAATCAGAATGAGCGTTTTAGCAGTGCTTCATGTCTGCCCAAAAATAACTCAAGTGGAGGGGTGGGACCTTTTCTTAGATGCTTTCACTGATTGTTAAGAAGCAAGAAAACAAGCTGGCAGTGAGTAATTAAGACTCTGAGCAGTGTGATTGTGCTGGAAAGAGTCTCTCAGGTGTTTAGCTGTGTAGTAAATACTCAAGTGTGTAACTGCCTGTCACAGTACTGTCTGAGAAAAAATATTTCTGTATATTTAATCAAATATAAATATAATTGAAAATGAAATATGTACAATCATATCAGTCACATTATTGTTGTTGTTATAATTATTATTATTATTACACTGTGGTTGTGCACCAGGTGGGCATCATCGATGACGACATCTTTGAGGAGGACGAGCACTTCTTTGTGCGGCTGCTGAACCTGCGCGTGGGCGATGCGGAGGGCATGTTTGAGAGCGAGGGCGCTGGCATGGCGCCCAAGGGCCGGCTGGTGGAGCCGCTGGTGGCCACCGTCACGATCCTGGACGACGACCACGCAGGCATCTTCACCTTCAGCGAGCGGCTGGTGCGTGTCAGCGAGAGCGTGGGCACCATGGAGGTGACGGTAGTGCGCAACTCGGGCGCGCGCGGCACTGTCATTCTGCCCTACCATACCGAGCCTGGCAGTGCCCGCGGCGGAGGGGTCGACTACGAGGACACGCGCGGTGAACTGGAGTTCACCAACGACCAGACCACGTGAGTGTTCCCCACAAGCAGCCTGGCACAGCCAGCCTGGCACAGCCAGGGCACCGCAGCGGGAGAAATGCTCTGAGAGAGGTGTGGGCGGTTAGCATTCTGATGAATGCGTGCGGGACATTGTGAGTTTCCTCATTGGAAACAGCACACACAGTAATGCAGACTGTGATTGGATCAGTGTATCCTCAGCACACAGTAATGCAGACTGTGATTGGGTCAGTGTATCCTCAGCATTGGGTCGTGTAGTAATGCAGACTGTGATTGGGTCAGTGGATAATGCAGACTCAGCACACACAGTAATGCAGACTGTGATTGGGTGAGTGTAATCAGACTGTGATTGGGTCAGTGTATCCCACACAGCACAGTAATGCAGACTGTGATTGGGTGAGTGTATCCTCAGCACACACAGTAATGCAGACTGTGATTGGGTCAGTGTATCCTCAGCACACACAGTAATGCAGACTGTGATTGGGTGAGTGTATCCTCAGCACACACAGTAATGCAGACTGTGATTGGGTGAGTGTATCCTCAGCACACAGTAATGCAGACTGTGATTGGGTGAGTGTATCCTCAGCACACACAGTAATGCAGACTGTGATTGGGTCAGTGTATCCTCAGCACACAGTAATGCAGACTGTGATTGGGTGAGTGTATCCTCAGCACACACAGTAATGCAGACTGTGATTGGGTGAGTGTATCCTCAGCACACAGTAATGCAGACTGTGATTGGGTGAGTGTATCCTCAGCACACAGTAATGCAGACTGTGATTGGGTCAGTGTATCCTCAGCACACAGTAATGCAGACTGTGATTGGGTGAGTGTATCCTCAGCACACACAGTAATGCAGGTGTGTTGAGTTTATACGCAGCAGATGTAAAATCCTATTCTGTGATATGTAGCATGCACAGTCAAACAATGGGGGAATGAATGTACCCAGCTCACTGGACAGTGACCTCGCTCCGAGCCCTGGGGCCCTTCTGAGTTACAGGTTCAGCACAGACACATGAAGATCGCTCCCTGTTGCTACGGCATTAAGTGAGTGTCATGAGAATATTTTGCACAACCCTCTTGCTGTCTGCCAATCACAGGGGAAAAGAGCACCCCTAGTGGCCCCATGGGTGTGTGCTGCAACAGTGAGGCAGCAAGGATTGCGGTGTGACTCCGCCCTCCCTTCCCCTAATCTCCCAGCATGCCTCACAAACTGCTACATTATTCATCAAGGCCAAGCTTATGTGAGGCTTTGCCTCATCCATTTTTACAAGCGTTGAGTTTTTGCTGGAGCCAGCAAAAAGGAGAAAGAAATGGAGCAGAGCAAGTAGTGAACGCAACGAGGTGTGTTTGTCTGTACGCTCTCACAGGGCAGTGTGTGTATCTGTATGCTCTCACAGCGCAGTGTGTGTTTCAGTATTTCCTCACAGCACAGTGTGTGGCCCTGTGTCACCCGGTTAGTGTGGCCCTGTGTCACCCGGTTAGTGTGGCCCTGTGTCACCCGGTTAGTGTGGCTCTGTGTCACCCGGTTAATGTGGCTCTGTGTCACCCGGTTAGTGTGGCCCTGTGTCACCCGGTTAGTGTGGCCCTGTGTCACCCGGTTAGTGTGGCCCTGTGTCACCCAGTTAGTGTGGCTCTGTGTCACCCGGTTAGTGTGGCCCTGTGTCACCTGGTTAGTGTGGCCCTGTGTCACCCGGTTAGTGTGGCTCTGTGTCACCCGGTTAGTGTGGCCCTGTGTCACCTGGTTAGTGTGGCCCTGTGTCACCCGGTTAGTGTGGCTCTGTGTCACCCGGTTAGTGTGGCTCTGTGTCAGCCATTTTAATGTCATTTGATGGTTGGCGGGGCCGCTGCTCCTTTGCTCTTTGCCAGCTTTCACATTGTTAAGTGTGGGGTTCAGTGTGACTGCGGCCACATCTACTTTACCTCACATTAGGGGAATGTGCCGGAAGCCTCGTAGCTCTGACAGCTGGAGGAGACTGACCTTCATGTCCTCACAGTGTGTTCTGATTGGCCAGTGCTGAGGGACTGCTCTGTGATGTCAGGGCCTGTTCAGCCTCTCCAGCCCAGGTTGCTCCTTTGGTGCGTTCAGGGTTATTCCCGGAACATTCTCTTTCCTGACACGCCGCGCAGATTGTGCATTAGCCCGTGACAGCGGCATTACAACACGACAATGTGACAAATGAAGTGAGCGATTGACCCTGGCATCCAGCACTGTGCTCAGGCCTGCAGCCTAGGCTCAGGAGAGAGCAGCTACTGCATTTGCATGTTCTCTCATGCGCTCCTCAACATGACAGGAAATCAGTACTCCAGCCCAGCAGGGTCTTTATCAGGAGACTCCTGCAATCTCATTCCCCTCCGTGAGGAACGGGTGAACTGGGTTCCAGGAAGGGAGTAAGGGGCACTGCGTGACTTCCATCCCAGTGACATCCTTACAGTGTGTGTTGAAGCCTGTCTCTGCTGGGCATCCACCCCGTCTCTCTGTGTGGTCTGAGCTGTCAGTGCAGCTCTGAGCTGCTCCTTCTGAATGGCTCTGAGCTGCTCTTCTCAGTGCGGCTCTGAGCTGCTCCTCTCTGAGTGGCTCTGAGCTGCTCCTCTCTGAATGGCTCTGAGCTGCTCCTCTCAGCGCAACTCTGAGCTGCTCTTCTCAGAGTGGCTCTGAGCTGCTCCTTTCAGCACAACTCTGAGCTGCTCCTTTCAGCGCGGCTCTGAGCTGCTCCTCTCAGGGCGGCTCTGAGCTGCTCCTCTCTGAATGGCTCTGAGCTTCTCCTCTCAGCGTGGTTCTGAGCTGCTCCTCTCAGCGCGGTCTGAGCTGCTCCTCTCACTGACAGGAAAGCAGGTAGCAGCCCCAGTGTGGCTGCCTGCGCTGCGCTGCGCTTTGTGTACTGGTGTTGCCAGGTAGATAATATGCTGATGTTAAAAGCTTGATTTCCCCGAAGGAGGATATTTAAGAATATTTTCAAATGACAAATTGCACATGATTGTCGTTAACTTGCCTGGATTAACTCTGATAGACACAAATGATCATATCTCAATCAGTTCCCATGTTTCTATGGAAGCCAGGGTTTGGGAGAGCAGTGTGTGCCAGGGTTTGGGAGAGCAGTGTGTGTGTGTCTGTGTGGCAGTGGTAGCCAGGGTTTTTGTATGGCACATCAGATGGTAAAATATCTCACATTTGCCCTGGGTCCATGTTAGGGTTTTTGTGGCACATCAGATGGTTATCTCACATTTGCCCTGACAGAATTGACACCACATGAATTGACACCACATGTTTGAGTGTGTGTGTGTGTGTGTGTGTGTGTGTGTGTCGGAGTGCGTGTGTATTATTGATGTAGCGGTATCTGTGCTCTGACTGATTGCCTCCCCATTAAGGTTTCACCCTATAGGGTGCAGAAAGAGACGCTGTGTAAATAGAGTACTTAGCAACAGACAGGATAATGGGGAGGCTCACAGCTCTGTCCGTCTGCTCTGCTCACTGCTGGAGCGATCTGCAGTGCACTGTGCAACACTACATTAGGCTACAGCACACAGCACAGCGCAACACTATGCAACATGCTCTAAGCTAATACACACAACACTGCACAACACTGCGCTACACTACAGCACACAGAACTACATTAGGCTACAGCACACAGCACAGCTCAACACTATGCAACATGCTCTAAGCTAATACACACTGCACTGCACAACACTGCGCTACACTACAGCTACATTAGGCAGAACTACATTAGGCTAATACACACTGCACTGCACAGCACACAGCACTACAGGTTATGCAATACACACTGCACTGCACAACACTGCATTAGGCTACAGCGCAACACTATGCAACATGCACTAAGCTAATACACACAACACTGCACAACACTGCGCTAGGCTACAGCACACAGCACTACATTAGGCTACAGCACACTAAGCTAATACACACTGCACTGCACAACACTGCGCTACACTACAGCACACAGCACTACATTAGGCTACAGCACACAGAACTACATTAGGCTACAGCACACAGCACAGCTCAACACTATGCAACATGCACTAAGCTAATACACACAACACTGCACAACACTGCGCTACACTACAGCACACAGCACTACATTAGGCTACAGCACACTAAGCTAATACACACTGGACTGCACAACACTGTGCTAGGCTACAGCACACAGAGCTGCACTGCTGTAGCGGTGGTTCCCTAAGGCATACTGCACCGTGTGTGCCAGCCAAGACCCGTGCTTTACAGCGTTACCTCAACATACACTGCAGGAGGTCAATCCCATATGCTACAGCAGAAATAAAAACACAGTCACACTCACAGTGCTGACCTTTAAAACACGTGTTCCCCTGACATGCAGTGCGCAGAGCTGCACCACCGCGCCTGCCCTGAGGAAGGGTGTACATGTTCCGTTGGACACACTAACTGCTGTACGTCACCGTCCCACACAACATCACACCTGTCCATGCGGCGGTAGCCATCGTGGCCTTCCTCTTACCTGCCTGAGCGCAGGAGCATGGGCAGTGAAGCTGCTCCCTGTTGAGCTCTGACGGAAATAAGGGCTTGAGACAAACAGGATGATCTTCAGCCGTCTCCCTGATTTTGACTCTGTCAGAAAGCCAGTTTTTCAGTGGGGTCCTGCGGCTGAGTGCTTGAGCTCATTACAACCCCACCCATTACCACCCTGCTTAATGCCTGCCCCCTGCCTTTCACCATTACTGCCCTTGTTACCACCCTGCTTATTACCGCCCCACCCCTGCTTACTGCACCCTGCTAGTACTGCCCCGCCCATTACCACCCTGTATATTACTGCCCCGCCCGTTATCACCCTGCTCATTATCACCCTGCCAGTACCGCGCTGTATATTACTGCCCGGCCTGCTGTTCTGTACACTGCCTTACCTCACAGCTGCCTAACAGATTGAACATAATCTGACCCTCTCAGTTTTACATTCACTATCCAGTGACAGTAATCTCCATCATAAAATGCTTTAGAGTTTTGCCATTTTGTCACCTCTATGACCATACCTGTCTGGACACTATCAGGGCTGTTGCCAGGGAGATATCACTGTGCCCCTCTCACACGTTAGGGGTGGTTGTGTGAGGCTTTGGTTTGCAAAGGAGGTGAATAACAGCCATGGGTTGCTTCCTGTTCCCCATTTTCTCCTCTCTCCTCCCTGTCTGACTCACAGCATGTTTCCATATTTCTCTCTCTCTCTCTTTCTCCCTCCCTCTTTTCCCTGTCTCTCACTTTTATGTCACAAGGGGCTGAGTTTCCGTGGAGACCCTTCACCCACAATACCCTGGGAGACTCTGACAGGAAGACAAATATTGTTGCCTGAGTGAGGAAATGACTGCCTCCTCTCCTCAGCAAGAGCTCCTCTGCCCCCTCCACCTCTCCCTCCCCACCTCCACCTCTCTACCTCTTCCACTTCACCTCCACCTCCCCACCTCCACCCCTACACCTCTCCCTCCCAACCTCCACCTCTTCCACTCCACCTCCACCCCTACACCTCTCCCTCCCCACCTCCACCCCTCCACCTCTTCCACTCCACCTCCACCCCTCCACCTCTTCCACTCCCCCTACACCTCTCCCTCCCCACCTCCACCCCTCCACCTCTTCCACTCCCCTCCACCTCTCCCTCCCCACCTCCACCCCTCCACCTCTTCCACTCCCCCTCCACCTCTCCCTCCCCACCTCCGCCCCTCACCTCTCCCTCCGCCCCTCCACCTCTTCCACTCCACCTCCACCCCTCCACCTCTCCCTCCCCACCTCCACCTCTCCCTCGCCACCTCCACCCTTCCACCTCTTCCACTCCACCTCCTCCTCTCAGTTCATTTACACTGACATCAAATTAACTAAATAAAAAATATGCAATCAATAGAGAGTAAGCATAGTAATTATGATTTTTTGTTATGAACTGTTACAATACAACTCTTAGAGATGTATATACATTTATATCTATATATTTAGATCAATTTTTTTATGATTATTATTTATTATATATGTATCTTTCTCTGTCCTTCCCTCTCCCTCTCTGTCTCTGCTTTTTCACTCTGTCATGCCTGCTCCAGCTTGCCTTGCACTCCTCCCCTCTTCTCTTGTTCTCTGTCTCCCCATTTCTGTCTCGGGTCCCTTGGGGGGGCCCTGCACTCCTGTGATTGGCTTGTGTCCTGTGGAGGACCCCATCCATAGAAGACCCCCACTACAGGGGGGTGTGTCTCCTGTCCTGCCCACCCATCATGCCCAGGGACCAGGGGGGAGTGGTGGGGTCGGGGCAGGGGAGGGACTAGCGAGAGGCCATGCTCCCAGCTCACCTGCCTGCAGGAAAGCTCACAGGAGCCGGTGTGCATGTCTGAGGCTGAATTATTCAGCCTCCCAGCGATGAAATATTGAAGCAGCCGCAGTCTCTGGAGTGATTTAAGTGGCGGCTGTGTGTTAATATTTCAGAGGGCGTGAGGGGAGGAAGTGACTGTTTGTCTCACTTTGTGTGCTTCCTGAATGAATTCCCCGACATCTATGGACTCGGGGCTGAGGGGCAGCGATGACAGAGGGCTGAAAAAGGCTGGAGTTTGGAGCGGGATGGAGATGAATGACATTAAACATGACAGAATGAGCCAGGCGGGGGTGGGATCCACTGTTCACCTGAATCCACAAAACTCTTTACTCTCCCTTTTCATGTTTCATAGTTATTATTTTCAGTGCTTTTAAATAATGTGTCAGTCACACAGGGCCTCTATGAGGCTGGGGGCTGGGCATGGTCCCATCTTCATGCGTATTATGACTCATATGTTTTCCTTTCCCCTTTGGCATTATCAGGGGGAATAGATGTCTGTGTGAGTGTAATGGCTGCATTTGGCCCTGGGAGAGAACAGCCTGTGGCTGCACTGTGGCTGTATTCAGTCAAACCCCTCAACTTTCAGAGCAGAAAGGAGGTTGAAAATGCAGGTGCAGCTGAGTGTTTCTGTGTGTTTTTTCTCCGCAGTCAGACTCTGCAGGTGAAAATCATCGATGATGAGGAGTACGAGAAGCATGAGAACTTCTATGTCGTCCTGGAGGAGCCCCGGTGGCTTAAGAGGGGGATATCAGGTGTGTGTGCACGTGTGTGTGTGACTGTGTGTGTGTGTGTGTGACTGTGTGTGTGTGCACGTGAATGTGCACGTGTGTGTGTGACTGTGTGTGTGTGCACGTGAATGTGCACAGAAGAGTAAAGGAGTAAAAAATATCACCATTATAATTGCTCATGTAATTAATGTGTGCCTCTATGGGGTGTGTTGTTACAAATGTTCATCGCCTGTTGCTGCACAATGCCAATATATTGTAGCAGATGTGTATTGGATGTGTTTCAGTTTATTCCCATTATTCGATCTAAGCAATATGTTCTACTTGAGTTCAAGTTTCAGATCAATAACACCTAGACAGCAAGAAAACAAACTGGGCCCTGCTCTCCTTTTCATTGGCAATAATGACCACAGGAAAGAGCTGATGTTTGGAAGAGATTTTTGTAGCAGGGAGAGCAGCTCACGGCTGATTGGTCTTTGTTCAAGGGGCATAAGGCAGGGGGCACAGTCTGAGGCTGCAGTCCAGATCAGTGACTCTGCAGTGAGGATAACTCATAAAAAGGCCTACCTTAATGCAAGTGAGATTTACTGAATTGCTCTGATCCTGACTGTTTTCTGTTTCTTGATTGTTTGTAATTCTCTCCCCGCAGCTCTGCTCCTCAACCAGGGTAAGAAAATGACCACAACAACCCTCATCTCCCATCACCATGACAACCCTCATCCCTCATCACACGACAACCCTCATCTCCCATCACTACTGTGCATGGAGTCAGTGCATCTATGCATGCAAAACACACACACACTCACACACACACACTACACACTTATTCGGAAAGATTTACAGTGACTCAAGCATAAATATGGACTGAGCTAATCACTGATGCTCTGTAGAGAAATGTACGGGGCACGAGGCAGTGTGAGTTCACAGAATCACAGGAACATTTTGCAGCTGCTGGCAGCTGGTGGCTGTAATTAGAGCTTCAGCAGCTCAGTAACTGGAGCCTGAGAGAGCGCAGAGAGACAGGCTGAGCCAGAGTCGCTGATCCTCACCCACTGACACAGCCACGCAGGGGCACGAGCACGAGGACAGCCCCTCTCCACCGCACACCCCGCCTCAGCCCGGAGGCAGTGGATAAGCAGCAGGCAGGACCAGCTCAGCCAGCTACAGTAAACAGGACCAGGAAGAACTGATTGGCACACAAACCCATGATTCTGCTTCTGGGGTGTGCTCTGTTTCTGGGGAGCGCTCTGTTTCTGGGCTGCGCTCTCCAGTGCATACAGCCTTTCCAGTGTGTTCAACTGTGGAGGAAATTGATTGAGAGGCAGCAGATCACATGACTGAGCTCTCGGCTCTCTCTTTCAGTTTATGTGGATTAAAATGACTCTGCTGCCCAGTTCCGTTAATGCCCAGGCATGAATAGAGTTAACTAACTCAGCAGTGATCAATAAGAGAGAACCTATGGATGGCAGCCAAAAAAAGAATATTCTTTATCGTAGGTATCAGGAAAGGGGATTTATACAGCATTCTCTGGATGCCTACTTGTTTCTTCCACCCTTCATCTCACTTTGTTTCTGTCCTTTCCTCTCCCTTTTATTTCCATACTCTCTCACTCTGTACTTTCTCCATCACTCAACCATGCCATATATCTCTTTACCCATGCCCCTCCCTCTCTTCCTGCCCCCCTCTCCCCCAGAGGATCCAGAGGGGCAGATGAGTGCGGAAGAGGAGGAGGCACGGCGGATTGCAGAGATGGGGAAGCCCATTCTAGGGGAGCACAGCAGGCTGGAGGTGGTGATAGAGGAGTCCTATGAGTTCAAGGTGTGAACAACAACCTCACGTTACAGCATAACAAACTCCTTACCCCATTATAGCAGCTGGACTTGTAGCTCAGAGGTTACAGTGTAGTGTAATGGTTAGGGAGCTGGGCTTGTAGCTCAGAGGTTACAGTGTAGTGTAATGGTTAAGGAGCTGGGCTTGTAGCTCAGAGGTTACAGTGTAGTGTAATGGTTAGGGAGCTGGGCTTGTAGCTCAGAGGTTACAGTGTAGTGTAATGGTTAGGGAGCTGGGCTTGTAGCTCAGAGGTTACAGTGTAGTGTAATAGCACACATTGCTCTGCTAGCCTGTTAGCTCTGAGTATGTGTGCTCTGGATCCTCTCTGCTCAGCATGCTCACACGCCTCTTACAGGCCAGAGGACTTAATGTCACTTTTTTAACTGAAAGCTGCATTCAAGTCTTTGGAAAGGTGAGCTGAAGGTATTTAATTGGTACCAGTGCCTGATGCATAAGCGAGCTAAGTGCCTGCTTAGGGCCCCAGTGGCCACCAGAGGGCCCCCAAGAGGTGAGAGGCCTCAAATCAAATTGTGCTCAGGGCCCCTTAAAGGCTTGGGCCGATCCTGATTGCTGATGAGGATGTTTAGCTAACATGTACACACTTTCACTCTTTCTTAGTTAATATGCTAAACTCATAATGAAAGGGAAATGTAAACAGTGGTCTCTCAGTGCCTTGGGCCATGGGGAATGATTGGGTATGTTGTTTTTGGTTTTTTAAAACATAAACAACGTTGAGGTTATTTTTTAACTTAACTGTTTTCTGTATTTATGAGAGACAATGGATGGTTTTTATAACACCATTTTGTTTGTCACTGTGACATTTTAAGGGGAAATGTCAGCACTACTCAGACTGTAAGACTGTAAATAACGTAATGACTGCCTAAGGTTTTAATCAGAGGATGCAACCAAACCTTTACAAAACTCAAGTTTCCTCTCTATTTTTTTTTTTTTACATTAGAAATGTCAATCTGCTGTTGTTTTTGGGTGCATCTGATGATAATTTTATGTTGTACAGAACAAATGACAGTAATTAGTGTACAGAAAGCAGTGATGACTGAGCCGTGGTTCTGACAGGCCAGTGCTGTCTCTGAGATCATGTGATCAAGTGCCCACAGTGACAGCAGGAGGATGAGGCCTGACTGAGCAGTCGCACGGTGCGCAGTTTCTATGGGCCCTGTGTACAGAAAGGAGCCCCGCCTGGCTCTGGGGCTCCTCTTAAAAATCAGAAACAGATTCAGGCTAATGGATGAATAAAGCTCTGTGCAGCGAGAAAAGCCAGAGCACCCTGCAGCTGCGCAGGGCCAGGGCTGCCCTGCACCTCCCACACAGTGTGCTCAGTGCAGAACCCACCACCCACTCTGCCCCCTCTCGCCCGTCAGATACGACAGGGAATGACCCCCAATGGGATCCTCAACCCGGTAGGTGCGATCAGCCCAGCTCTGTGATTGGACAGGGCCTTTGGGTGCACTTTGAGAGACCTTCTCTGATTGGACTCTGCTGACAAAGCTGAATACACCTGTCTCTCTGACTTGGCCCGCAGCCAATCAGAGTGGTGAAGCCTCTTCATGCATATCCAGTGATGTTCGTTTGGTACCATAATTTGTGGAAGTAGGGCATTGGCCTGACCAACAGGAAGGCATTTTAATGTGGCAGGACTGACCAATAGGAAGGCATTTTAATGTGGCAGGACTGACCAATAGGAAGGCACTTAAGTGTCCTGGATATGGCTGGACTGGATGTTTTCTCTGATTGTCTTTTTTCCAGATTGAGTCCTAACATTTCTTGTCTTTTGGCAAGACAAAGCTATCTAGTTTTAATTTACCAATTTTATTATTATTACTGCATGTGTGTGTCTTGATGTGTGGGCGTGTATTTTAAAATAATGAAAGCATTACTTTGTCTTAATAATAAGAATAAAATAATGCCTTTGGTGTCATCTCTTTAATAAGGCCTGTGCATTGTTTCCCATTTCAGATGCTATTTCTCTGAGCCTGTCTGTGACCTTTTCAGCACAGACATTCATATCTGGCAGCCCACTACCTTGTCTTTGTCTGCAACTTGATACTCATGTTGTTCTCTGACTGTGATTGGCAGAGCACAGTGGACAAGCTCATTAAGAAGACCAACCTGGCACTGGTGATAGGCACACACTCCTGGCGGGAGCAGTTCATCGAGGCTGTGACTGTCAGTGCAGGTTTGTGTGCGTGCGTACGTATTCACAGACACATCATAAACCGTTGTGTTGATAGAGGAGAAGCATTGCACCGTGTGTGTGCGTGTGTGTGTGTGTGTGTGCGCGTGTGTGTGTGTGTGTGTGCGCGCGTGTGTGTGTGTGTGCGCGTGTGTGTGTGTGCGTGTGTGTGAGTGTGTGCGTGTGTGCGTGCGTGTGCGTGCGTGCGTGCTTGTGTGCGTGCGTGCGCGTGTGTGTGTGTGTGTGTGTGTGCACCTGTGGGGACAGCAGTGTGGCATAATGATTAGGGTGCCAGGCTTGTGACCCCCAAGGAGACAGACTCATCACCTGGAAGGGCAGTGCTGCCACGCTCCTCAGACACGCTGCTTAACCAGACCTTCTGCAGTGCAGCTCCAGCCCTGTAAATGGTTCATGGGTCCCTTTGGATAAGAGTGCCTGAGAAGTGCTTCTAGTGTAAATGTGTGAACGTGCTTCTCTATGTTTAAGAGACCAGGCAGTTCAGAGCGGGGTGACGGTTTAGTCATAAGGTAGCTGAGTCTCCACAGAGGAGCGTTCACAGGCCCGGGAGATGAGCGCTGTGTGCTGGTGCTGTGGCGCTGTCACAGGGCTCCCCCTTGTGGACAGATGGCCTCGGTAAGGTAGTACAGAGTACCCACACACTGCCGTCGCCTCTGAGTGTGACATTTTATTGCATAATCAAGCACAATGTTTTGACTTCAGAATTTTGCAAAACTATTTCCTTGTTATTTATTTTGTCTTTACCTTGCAGAATATTCTTTTAGTTAACCTGGAACTTTTACCTCACTCTAAGGCATTTACCACATTCATCCTGACTAATCCACTTTGAGTTATAAGTCGCTCTGGATACCAGCATCTGCAGAAGGCATGTAATGTAATTTAAAGTAAAGTAATGTAACATTGAGCTTTGGATTTGTTTAAATAAAGTTTTAAATTCTTAATTTTAATTATTCACAATAAATATAACAAATTAATTCTGTGTCACACAATTTGGGACATTCTTTCAACAGCATTTATTCTGAATTTACAACCAAATGAGCCCCTCTAGATTACAGTCTTTTCCCAATTATGACCTCGTAACAGACTGGCTGATTGCTCAAATCCAACTTTTCTCAAATTTCTCTGCCAAATTTTCCAGAAAAATTTCAAGTGTCTTTTTTCAGGGCTGATCTCCTGATATTTCTGTCCCTGTTTGTTTTGATTCAGCTCTGAGTTTGTAGAGTTTTCCCATGCGAAATCAGAATCAGTTAGGAAATGACACAAGTGCATGTTCCAATGAAACAGGCCTACGCAGCTGGGCCACGCCCCAAGATAGAAAGTGGAACGCAAATCATTGTATAATATTTACTGATGCCTACAGGGGGGTCTGTGGTGTAGTGCAACCTGCACTGGATTTATGCTCAGATACGCACAACTTATCAGATACGTGTTTTCTATACACCTCTGAAAACAATTGTGTTAATCATTTGGTTATTTTATTACTTAGCAGGTGAGATCATTTGTAATTCAAATGAATGTGATGTCACACATTTTTGAGCATGTTCTGTTGTCTGACGTAGCACCACTTTGAGCATGCCCAGGATGATGTCACCTGCTGTGTATTCTACCTCTACCTGCTGTGAACAGATGTTTTTATTCGTTTGTGTGTTTCTGAAGAGATTATGATATTCTTGTAATTGTGAGAGTGTTTCTGATGATGGCATCAACAGGAAGAGGAAGTGAGTGGAGTGTGTGTGTGTGTGTGTGTGTGTGTGTGTGTGTGTGTGTGTGTGTGAGACTGAGAGCATATATGAGTGTTTGCATGTATGTTTATTGTGTGTGTATGTGTGTGCATGTTAGTGTTTGTATGTATGTTTATTGTTTGTGTGTGTGCGTATGTTAGTGTTTGTATGTATGTTTATTGTGTGTGTGTGTGCGTATGTTAGTGTTTGTATGTATGTTTATTGTGTGTGTGTATGAGCATGTGTGCCAGTGTTACATGGATGGTTGTGGTGGCAAATTTTACAATGAGGCACCGGAGCGACAGGAACTAGTGCAACCCAAGTGGGGTGTTTATTTACACGGTGTCAAGTGAAGACAAACATATTTACACAATTATATATACAAAAGAACAATACTCACAATAATCACGACTTCAGGTCTGACTCAACCACCTACTGCCAACAAACAACTAACAGCAAATGACCTGCTTAATTAGACCACACCAATAGCAACAACAAAATCAATTACTTTCATAAAACAATGAACTATAATGACATTTTTCCTCAATTATCGCACATATTTATTTTATCAGTTCCAGACATTTCAGACTTGTCATGGTTTTGTATATGTGTGTGAGCATATGTGAGTGTTTATTGTGTGGGTCCCCTCCTTCTGCAGGGGACGGTGAGGATGATGAGGAGGAAGGGCGAGAGGAGCGCCTACCCTCCTGCTTCGACTATGTCATGCACTTCCTAACAGTGTTCTGGAAGGTCCTGTTTGCGTGCGTGCCACCAACCGAGTACTGGAACGGTTGGGCCTGCTTTGTGGTGTCCATCTCAGTCATTGGCCTCCTGACCGCCATTATCGGAGACCTGGCCTCGCACTTTGGCTGTACCGTGGGGCTGCGCGACACTGTCACAGCCGTGGTCTTCGTGGCGTTGGGCACCTCCATCCCAGGTGAGCAACTCACAAATAACACAGAGCACAAAGGTCACACATGTCACAGGATGGCAGGTAAATCACATGACTGAAGGGGGTTAATGCAGCGTTGGCACGCTGGGCTGTAAAATGTGCACACCAGTATAAATAGCACAACTAGTTCAGCTTCTACAGAGAGCCGCGTGAATGACGACAAACATGCAACATCTCACCTCACCAGCACCAGATAATACAGCACCACAACAACATAACCAGCGCTCAATTGCCTTTATCGAGGGCAATGACAATAAATAGGTAAAAGTACATAAAGAGAGAAAACAGTATCACAGTAAACATCTGTGTAGGAGCCTGTTTTTATTTCTAGGTTTTCATATGATTTTCTAGTTGAGTTTAGTGTAGAGGATGTCCCTGCAGCAGTTTCTGTTCCGCACTCACGCTGGCACAGCCTTTAATCTGCCACCTTTTCTCATGGCTGTGCTCACTGAGTCTGTACTCTGTTAAGACTTAGTCTTGTCTTATTCTTCTATCCATTAGTCAACATTGTCAAGTAACCTTCCTCTCTCTCTCTCTCACGCTCCCTCTTCCCCGCCAGACACGTTTGCCAGTAAGGTGGCAGCCACGCAGGACCAGTACGCGGATGCGTCGGTGGGGAACGTGACGGGCAGTAACGCAGTGAATGTGTTCCTGGGCATCGGCGTGGCGTGGTCAGTGGCGGCGGTGTACTGGCGGGTGAAGGGGGAGCAGTTCCGTGTGGATCCTGGCTCTCTGGCCTTCTCCGTTACGCTCTTCACCATCTTCGCCTTCATCTGCATGGCCGTCCTGCTGTTCCGGCGCCGGCCCTCCATTGGGGCGAGCTGGGGGGGCCGCGGGCGGCGCGCATCCTCACCACCCTCCTCTTCTTCGGCCTCTGGTTCCTCTACATCCTCTTCTCCAGTCTGGAGGCCTACTGCCACATAGAGGGTTTTTAAACACAGAGAGGAGATGCACACTTACACACATGTAAACACACACACACACACAAACGCACACAAATACATGCAACCACACTCAAACATACACTTTCACACGCAATTATACGCACACGCATTCACACTTACATGCACAATCTCTCACATGCTAACACACACACGTGCACACACACCCATGCAGATATGCAGACATACACATGAAACTGCACACACACATACATGTATACACAGAATATATTTCTACATATGTAAAGCCTGGTGACATCTCAAATTGTTTTCTCTCTGCAACACACTTTTGAAGTTTTATTGGCGCATATACACAAACACACATGCACGTGCACACACACACACATCTGTGCTGGATATTGACAGAAGTGCAGAAGGAGAGAGAGAGAGTGCAGAAGGGAGAGATTGACAGATGGAGAAAATGATATATTTGAGAATGCAGAATCAGGGGGAGGTAATGGAACAGAATGTAACCGTATGTAGGGAGATAAAGAGAGAGAGAGTGGAGGGAAACAGGAAGTCCATTCAGCACATAAACATGGCACCATGGTGAACATTTTTTGGGAAGGGCCGGCCTCTCCTTTGACTCCAGTGCTGGCGTGGCCCTCGGGGCCCAGGGGGCCACAGGTGAGCTGGACCCAGCCCCCCTGTGCTCCATGTGGCTGTTTGCTCCAGAGGAACAGCTTGGGTCTGGATGTGGCTCAGTGATTTGACAGCAGACGCAGAGTATAGATGTGACATACACAAAGGAGAGATGACCCCCGCCTCGCGCAGCTGAGCGGACGCCATGGCAGCACCACCGCGTTTTCCCCGACACCCAGACCGCCGTTGCAGAGCGTTCCTGCTGATGTCACAGCGTCCATATGCCGCATCAACGAGGAGCCACGAGATGCCAGACCTGCGTCGCAGTCACATGCTGACTGAGCGCGTGTGTGTTTCTGCTGACTGAGTGCGTGTGTGTTTCTGTCATTATCCACTTATTCCAATAATACGCTTATGGCTCTTTCTGAAAACGTGAGAAAGGAAGGGTGTTCTTTGGGTCATGCTCCACTGCTGGTCATAAGGGCCAATAGCACTGATTTTGAGATACATATATAAAGTGAAGATCACTGTCTGTCTGAGCATGGCGAGCCCCAGTATCTAAAGGGGGACAGGGAGCCCCAAGGCCTCAGGACCAGGTGATGCAGTCATTGGATTTGTAGTGTTTATCTGTATGGTGTGGGGGAGGTAGGAGAGAAGGGGGCTCCTCAGCTATTTATGGATCCACATAGTTTCACTGGAAAAGATAAGCAGAAACACGTCAGACACAGGACATGGTGCATAGTGTCCCTGTGGTCAGGGGCGTAGAGCTGGATAGTGGGGTGGGGAGGGGGGGCATGGCTTGCTAGAACTCATTTAGAGACATTAATTACCACAGACCTGTTTTATTGGGGGAAATAGCTGGCACAAATATTGGGGGGCGCGTGTCCCCCCCGTCCCTCCCAGGTCCTCCATCCCTGCCTGCAGTTTTGCCGTTATCTAATCTTGAGCTCTGCTCCTGTTTGTATGGCTTCCATTTTGCTGTTTTCTAAAACCTGTGATTGGTGCAAAGCAAATGAACTGCATCTATGGTTTGCTTGCAGTGCTAGTGAATGACAAGTCTAGTGTTCGCCGATGCTGATTGGTTGAGGGACAGTGTTTTGGCTGGTGTTTGCTGATGCTGATTGGTTGAGGGTGTTTTGGGTCTGAGTGTTTACCTGCCACCTTGCAGCTCCAGTAATGCATTGCAGAGTTTTCTGGAAAGGCTTTCTACCCCTGTGCGTGAGCAGGTGAGATCACTCTGGCCCAGAAACCAAATACCAATCACACGCTGGATTCCCTCCCTCAGTCCCGCCCTCCTCGCTCACCCTGCTGGAAATGGGATTCATTCTTTCACCCCAGAATGCAAATCTGATTCAGCACAATGAACATGTTAATGTTAAAAAGGGTGATTCCTTCTGTCGCCCAGTTCTGTATCTAGATCTGTAACTGTTCTGTACAATATTATTTTACATTTCATATTTGTGTCACAGGCACTGTTGCACTGGATAACTTGGAGGTGTAAATATATTTCCTGACATATCTGACTGGTTCTCAGCTTGTGCAGCTGGGTAAGCGCACTCAGTGAGGCCTGTCCCTGGAGCTCAAGCTCGTCTCCACACTGTCAGAAGACCCATCTAAGAGGTGCATTCTCAACATTTTAGCACTTTTGCACAGAGGAGGTGAAGTGAGCTGATTGGTTCATCAGTTAATTGATCCACGAGTGATTGGCTGGCCAAAGGCTGAGACAGCAGGAGAATGCTGTACCACAGAGAGGAGGTTAAAGCTGAGGGCCAGGCATGGGAGTGTAATCAGATGTTAATGTTCTCGTTAAATGGATAGTTAATATGTCTGTCTTTGTGATAATCTGTAGTTTGTAACATTTGACTTCACAGCAGCTGAGTCTTTCTGAAATGTCAGCTGACCCTTTGCTATGATGTAATAGTGATGCATGACAGAGTAGTGGAGCACGGATACGGCATGGTCACATGTGCATGGACAGTGACGTTTAAAGAAACATTATTCATTTTTCCTTCTTAGTAAAGACAGTCGCACCAGCCTCCCAGGAGGTGCTGATTTCAGTGTGGCTCAAAGTGGCATTGTGGGATAGCTCACACAGCACAAGCGACAACAAGCTGGTGTGTGTTCACCTAAAGCTCTGATCCAGGATCAGTTGATCTCATTCTGAAGGCTGAGTGTGATTCCTGATCAGTGTTTGGGTTCACCTAAAGCTCTGATCCAGGATCAGTTGATCTCATTCTGAAGGCTGAGTGTGATTCCTGATCAGTGTTTGGGTTCAGTGTCTCTCCACTAAGCTCGGTGGGAGCAACTGACTAAACAAGCAGTAGTTGAGGTGGGGAGTTTGGACAGACATGTGCCTGTCCTGCCATATCCTGCCCCATCGCGCCCCATCCTGCCCCATTCTTCCCCATCCTGCCCCATCCTGCCCCATTCTTCCCCATCTTGCCCCATTCTGCCCCGTCCCACCCCATCCTGCCCCATTCTTCCTCATCCTACCCCAATCTGCCCCATTCTACCCCGTCCCACCCCATTCTGCCCCATTCTACCCCGTCCCACCCCATTTTGCCCTGCCCCATTCTGCCCTGTCCTGCCCCATTCTACCCCATCCTGCCCCATCCTGCCCCATTCTGTCCCGTCCTGCCCCGGGCCCCTCTGACACATCCCTCTCACAACCAACAAAATCAACAGACTGTTCTGTGATAGTTGCTGAATGTCCTGCTGATTCCTACTTTGAGGTACTGTGCCCAATTCATATGCCTTAAAATTACTTATTTATTAATTTATTTATTCATGCAGTCATATTCAATATTTGTGTTGTAATTTATTGTGCAGTTGTATTTGCTAATAGCAGATACCAGACACCAAAATGTTTTAATGAGTTGATGTGCAATAGGCTTCCCATGCAGTCTTAGTAAAGTCAGCAGCGTAGCAGAAAGCAGCGCTACACCGGGAGCATCTGCTGAGAGAGGCTACATGTCCCCTGCATCCTCAGCCCCTCCAGCTCTGTCACAGTGGGAGGAGCTCCGTGCATGCGGGAGGCGGAGTCTCAAACAGCAAGAAACATTTAAAGTGAAAGTGCAATAAAGCAGTCGGTGGCAGATCATGCGAATGAGACAGTAAGTGACTCTCTTCTGCTCGGTAACTGCTAGACCTTTGGGGCTGCTTCCTTATGCTGATTCCTTTGGAAAAACTAAGAGACAGTTAAATAATATAAATTATTTATTTTTGCTCACAAAGTTTCATTTTCTTTGAATTAAACTTTTAAAAAGTGTATAACCATGGGGCATAATGGCTGTTTGAGACGGACAGAAGAGGGAGAGTTTATGGTCCTACGCTTATGGAAAGCTGTGGGAAAGCCCTTATATTGATGCAGTCAAAGGTGATCCCAGTCTTTTGTGATGCGACCTGGATACCCATACGCTTCCTCCCCAATCATGTGCAATGCCCGAATTCCCCATTGCCCACCATTCACATAAGTCAGTCTACTCAAGGCTACCCCCTCCAGGGGAGCTCAAAGCAGACAGCCATTTGACCTGGTAAATATGAAACTCATTTGTTTTACAGTGAAAATTCCATGGGAAATAGGGGATCTCCATCATTCATGATTGATGTCACATGACAGGGAACCTATTCACGTACTGACTGCCAATCATTTTGGGAGGCTTTTTAAAGAACATTGCACCCACAGCTGCACAGTGGAATCTGTTTCCAAATCTGGTGTTTCTGTTTACTGGTCTGTAACTGGAGTATGCATTTATTACATTCTACTGTATTGCAATCCAACTTGCACATGAGTAAATCAAAATTTAATTTGAAGTGGGATTTTGTGAATTAGCACGAGATGAATGTGATATAAATATACTTATTTATCTGAAGACATACATATATATTTAAATTGGCATACATGTATAAATATTTGTTGTCTGTGTTATGTGTCTTTGGTCTCTTTCTGTGTTTGATACTGGTGGACTACAGGAACATGTCCAACCATCTCATTTTTATGGTTACTCATGTGATAGATACAGTAGAAGATGATTTTCTGTGTCATGGACTACTGCGATTTTGAATTTGGTCTCCTTCGAATGGCTTTGTAAACTTTTTAAGTGCTTCTTTCTATCTCTGCCTCAGAATACACAAGGGTATTTTTTCTATTTCCAAACATAGAGTATTGCAAGAGTACTGATTATAGAAACAGCTGTTTAATAACAAAGAAGAAACATTTAGATATTTTTCTAAGTTTCTACTGAAAAGAGAAAATTTTCTTTGCTACTTTTGTTCATTTTCTGTTTTTGTTTTTTTTTTGGTAGCTAACATCTTAGTGTGACCTTATAGATTTGTACCGCCTGTACGTACTGTATGTCTTTACATTTGATCATTTCTTAGCCCGTTTATGTGCAATACCATCCTCCTAAAGTTTTTATTACCATTTTTATTTACATATTTATTAGTTATTTATTTTGCTAATGATTGGTGACTGTTCCAAACGCTGCACTCTAACTGAAACTATTGTCTTTAAATCAAAGGACTTGATCACTGGAAATACACAGGGGACTGTAGCCTGTAGTTAAAAACAGCAAAAATCTACATGCTCTAGAGACTCTGTTAACAAACATGTCAGCTGAGTCCTCACCACATTCTCTCAGCGAGGAGCTTGCAGCTGTGCGTTTGGTGTCTATTGTGTGTAAGTGATCCGTGTCGCAAATGGGCTCGCTGAACTTGTGCAGAATTTCCTCTGAAATGGACACTGTGTTGCTGGGGTAGATTACGACCATCCTTCTTTCCAATGAGCTGCCTGTAACTGTGCCGAAATATATTCGCTTTGTGTTTACCCCCAACTTTTTGGACTACACCATTGCTATAAATGAGTGCAGTATAGTGTGCTTCTAACGCATGACCCCCCAGTGTCTGAGCATGCTCTGTTCACGATATCCAGGTCAACATTTTGATTGAGGCAGCTCTCGTGTGGCAGACAGTTCTCCTGTGGTTTCATGGAGCGTTCAGCGGAAGCAAAAGAGAGGCACATCACATCAGCTGGGCCAGAACTACCCGGAAAAGAACAGCAAACGCTGGAAAACCCCAGACCCCAAAAGCAAACGCAGTCCCTGCATGTAGCCATGTGGCAGAGAGCGCATCTTTTCCGGCTGCACTGCTGCGCAGTCCCTGCAGTGCTGCTGGCTCATGCACACAACACACGCTAACCTAACAAAGCTTGACTCATTCATTTGTGTTCTTTTTTAATTATGTTGAATTATTTATTATACATATGCAAAAAGCTGTGAACAGAAGAATTTCAGTGTCCTTGTTGTTGTGTTCCCCTCCTGGGTTTGTTAGTTTGTTGGTGTATGCTATCTGTGTCTGTGTTAGTCTTCCCTCCCATTACTGGGTGCTCTGCTCCAGAGTCTTACTCACTTGTGTATTTTTGTGTAAAAATGATCTGTGACCCTTTCTCTCTGCCTGATATTTGTAGGAATAATGACTGATTTAAGAAAATAAATATACATACAGTACTGTAATAATGAATAGAAGAGAATATTAAAGTTTTTTATATTAAAGGAAAAAAGTAAGAAAAAAATGAAAATGAGGATGATGACTTGTTTTGGAGAACATGGCATGATGTGTAATGTGAGAGACTTGTAATAACTCCAGCTGACTTTATTAAATATAGTTTATTTATTTTGAAATCTTGATGTGTGAGTCCTTATTGCTGGCGAAGAGAGGGAGGAACACACACACACACACACTGCATTATGTACCAGCCCATGAAGAACCCACCCCCATCACTCTCACATACACACACTTACAATACTATCATGACTACCCTCCACTGTCATTTTAGAGTATTGCCTTTGATGAAAGCTCAAACAAAGCAGTTTATTAACATTTTATTCCCTGAACATGTGCAGCACAAATTTGATAGCTGCCTTGAGCTCAAAATAATTGGGAATAATTCCATAAAAAAACCTCTTGAAAATGTAAAACAAGCAACTCTTTGTTGCCTGGTGTGATTATCCCTTAAGGTGTTGCTTGTGATGATTATTTAGAAATATCAAACACAGTTAAAACTGTGTTAAAACTAAAGTATGAAATGATAACTATTGCTATGGTTTTAATGTATCTATGTAGCTTTTATGCCAAATATTAGAAATACTGTATATAACCCATCTCCCAGTAGTGTAATATAAATGTGAATATGACAACAAAAATAATAGCCTATTTCTAATTTAGGATCAAAACTTGAACTAACCTTTGGAGACAGTGTTGGGGGCAGGTCCAGATTGCTTGTTCCCAGAATGTAGGTTGTTGTCTATCTCTATAAAAAAGTTTATCCCTTGGAAACAGAGAGTAGATTATTCTAAGCAAACAACAATTACTTTCAGCAGGCTTGGCGTGCATTGCAAACCCACTTCAGCCAAACTCATTACACTACTGCACCAGAGCCATGTTCCCCTCTGCACCGCACGATCAAACTTCTGCTGCCCCGCGTGAATAAGGGGCGTGTTCACCGCCCAGCCCCTGCAGCTCCGCTGAGGAAACCCCTCCTTTCTCTCGAACCCAAAGGCGGTTGTTATAAAACGCGCATGTGCGACAATTACCCGGGTTGGTTTTGCTTTCGCAGGGCAGAGAATTACGGGAACGAAGTGCTGAAAGAGGGAGGTGAGTAGGCCTTGCGCTACAGGGACAACCTCGGAAATCTGCCACGCCGAGAGATCGAGGCAAAGTTACCTTATCGTTCTCTTTTTTTCCATTGAAAAGGTTTTCGAATTTACTATTGAGCTGTGGGAGTGGAGAACATACCAAGGCGTTATTAGCTCACGAAACGGAAGGCACTGGCGGTAAGAGTGGCGGCCATTGTTTACCGAGCCAGACTAGCGACAGTACTGCTATTACACCTCATGCTTTGGCCTGCTAGCAAAACGGACGAGATTAGCGGAAAACGCGCACTTTGAACTGAACAGCGATCCATTTTTAGTGTTGGCTCAGGATATTAAGCCAATGAGTATTACATTTGGTACATAATTTAAGTGTAAATGTGCAGTATTAGAATGTTATGATCAGATTTTGGGCCTGTTCTCCGTAGCAATAGCTAAGTGGATATCTGGACTGCCTGACTAGCTGAGTGGGATAAATTCAAGTTAAGTGGTTCTCTTTGCTGCCTTTTCTTCGAATTGGTTAACGGGGTGTCTTAGCGAAAGTTATGCATTGTGATAGTTTATAGTTATCATATCCAGTACAAGCCAGCTCGTCTGTTAAGATTCAGGCAACTCACGCATTCGGCCTCCTGGCAGATCCATCTTGTACTTGTTGTAAATAAACTTTTGAGTAGTTGGATCGTGTCCCAAGTGTACATGGACTTCTGACCTACGGCGAAAGTCGCGTAGCATGTGACAGTGTTGACCCGTTATCACATGATACAGCGCACTGAATGCTAACTGTAGTCCGCTATCAAACGTGAACGCGGTGCAGAAGGAGGCTCCGGGTAGCCCTTTTTACTGTAACCTTGGGTAGTTGCTTACATTAGTTAGGGATATGTTGTGTGGGTGCTGGGTGTGATACGGGGAAAGGCCCCTGGACTAGGTTGTTTTGACCGATCTCTCTACTCCCATCCATGTCCTGCAGGTTGCAGATGTCGTCATACTACTCGTCGTCCTCTCGCAGCACAGACTGCAAGGTTTATGTAGGGGATCTGGGTAACGGAGCAGCCAAAGGCGAGCTGGAGCGCGCCTTCAGCTACTACGGCCCTCTGCGCAGCGTCTGGGTGGCCAGGAACCCCCCCGGCTTTGCTTTTGTTGAGTATGAAGACTCCCGCGATGCCGAGGATGCTGTGAAGGGCATGGACGGAAAGTGAGTGCGCAGCTAATGTTATTCCTTACGGTCATGAACATGTTTGCATTAACGTTCAGTCAGTTAACTCTCATACAGCTTCCAGTGTCATGTTCTAGTGTAAATGACTCTGCGAAGACTAAGGTAGAAATGGCATGACGGGAGCCTTGTTTGTGTTTTTGTGCTGTCAAAGTTCCCGTATGAAACGGCCTTTTGTTATGAATTGCTGCAGTTCCACACAGTAAATCTGTAAAATGTTATCACTGCCTCTTTCCCAGAGTGCTTTGCGGGTCTCGCATCCGTGTGGAGCTCTCCACAGGCTTATCTCGGAAGACTCGCTATGGCCGTCCCAGCCGCAGGCACTTTGACCCTAACGACCGTTGCTACCAGTGCGGAGACAGGGGCCACTATGCGTATGACTGCTACCGCTTCAGCAAGAGAGGGGGTAGCCGCCGCAGCAGGTACTCAACCCCCACACACACACACACACACACACACACACACACACACACACACACACACACACACACACGAGCGCGTGCGCACACATGCATGTACATGGGTATAGTCTGAAATTCACTACCTTTCCTGCTTTCAGTGTCTGCACCATTTTGGGTTCAGAGTTCCCTGCATGTTAGGCCAGCATCCAGGCCTCAGGCTCACATTTGTGCCTGGTGTAAAATGTTCTCCCCTGTCTGGCTCAGGTCCCGGTCCCGGTCCCGCTCTCGCTCCCGTTCCAGGTCCCGAGGACGGCGTTACCGCTCCCGTAGCCGTAGCAACGACCGGTAAGTGTGGCAGTCAGCTTTCTGGCATGGTTTCTGTGGGAGCCTGTGCTGTTTGCTGCCTGTGCTGACAGACTGTGTCTCTGCCTTCTCAGCAGGTACCGCTCCCCATCCTACTCTAAGCGCAAGAGCAGGTGAGTGACTGAGCATGCTCTGGACCTGCAGGCGGTCAAATGGGGGCGTTATTGCAGCTTTATTGCTGGCATCACATTTCTGATAACTAGTTTCACTGGAGTGGGTTTAAACAGAGGGTGCTGATTGTAATTAAACACTTTACAAGTGGCACCACCAGAAAATGTTTTTGGTTTTAAATGTCTGTATTGTGATGTCGGCCATGTTCTGTGTGATTTATGGGCTGAAGTAACTCTCCTGTTTGATGCCCCTCTGATGTAGGTCTGCCTCTCCAGCTCGTTCCAGGTCCAGAACTCCAGTGCGCAGGTAAGAGTCCCACCTGTTGCAGCCAAGCTAGGTGTGTAGTTGATAGCCGGTGTGGCTGTGCATTTTCACAGTTAAAGCTCCCTGTTAAACGTGACAGTTATTTAGATGTGTAAATTAATGTCTACGAACTACATGAAAATAAGTAAGCATGCACAAAGAGCAGATATTATTGCGGTTTATGTCTCTGCATGAAATTGGCCAGATTGCTTGTCATAATACAACTAGATTTGATACTAAGACTAGTTTCTAATGAGAAATGTTTACAGTGAACGAGGGCTTAACACACTGTATGTGTGTGATCAGCCTTGGGGTTATGGGTAGTCTCCCACCGCCCCCCCCCACCCCTCTGCTCTTTGCATTCATTTTGTCTTTCTCATTCTGTAGCCGCTCTCGCTCCCGTTCTCGTTCTCGTTCCCGCTCCCGCTCTGCGTCGCGGTCTCGTTCTCGGTCCAGATCCCGCTCCAGATCCCGCTCCCCCAGCCCAAAGAGAGATGGGTAAGTCCCCAGCAGCCTGACCAAAGCAGGCTGTTCACTGCTGCTGCAGTTATGTATGGAATGAAGTGCAATTACATTTTATATGCTTAGCCTTAGCCTTATGGATTACTCCAGTAGTGTTAAGCTTGATTCTTATTTGCAGGAATGTATGCAAATGTACAAATGACAGCATGAAATTCAGAGCCTACACACAGCTTATTTTCCCCTCTCCCTTCTGTTAGCCAGTGAGGAGTGCAGGCGACCGTAGATTTGGCCCTACACACAAACGCCAGCTGATCCAAAGGTAGCGGTTGGAAAGCAGTGAGGAGAATGTAGAGCAGACACCCTTTCAGCTCTGACCGCCTCGCGGAGGGCAGCTTCCGTCGGTCCCAGAATGCACTCTGCTACTGAGTGGATATGGGCTGCCGGTGGGGGTGGGTCAAGGAGGTGAAGCTGGGGGAAGGGGGGAGGGGTGCAGGAGTCAGTGTGGGCAGGGAGGTTCAGTCGCACATTCGAGGAAGAGAGTATTCCCCTCCCCTTTATTTTTATTATTTTTTTTTTTTACCAACACCTGATTTGATGTTCTTTTCTCTTGGAGGTCACCCATCCAAGAATGACCTGGCCAGACCTTGCTTAGCTTCAGAGACACGCACAGAGCTGAGAGATCAGCCTCCGGGGGGCGCTGTTTGGGTGAAGGCTGGAGGCCCCTCTTTGTTTTGTTTGTTTTTTTCCTTCCTTCCTCCCTCAGATCCAGCCTCCCTTTTGATTAGCTTCAGAGTGAAAACAAAAGCCAAAAGAGAATCAGACGTGATCAGACTGCAGTGAGGAGAACGCTGCAGGCTGTTTTTTTGTAGAGAGTGGGGAAGTCGACCAGCGCCAGGTTCATCCCTTCTGTTTTTAACGCTCCGCTCCGCCAGGGAAGAGCGCTGAGGGCTCTGCCTCCGCTGGCTAAAGAGGTCGTCCAACGCACGTTCTGACAAGACACTTCCTGCGCGCGCACACACCGCTGTTCTCCCTCCCTCCCACCCCCACCCTTTCATGTCCACCCTGAACGCTGCGCTGAGATCAGTCGTCCGCAGCCTTTTATGCCCCGTCCAAAGCTCCAGCCTCTTGCTTAGCTTCTGAGAGTGTGCGAGGAGCGCTGACGAGAGATCACACTTCAAGACCTTCCAGTGTGTCTTCAAGTTCTCGCGTCCGTCGAGTCTCTGTACATGTTGTTTCTGCCACTGTCTCCAAAGGTAACCAATTCAAGAGTCAATGTCATTTATGATCAGAACCCAGTCCTGAACGCATTTTACTCCCAAGACTACTGTAACAAAAACATTCTGTACACTTTCAACTAGCATATAGCTTTTTTTTCTACATTCCCCACCAACCTCCATAATTTGTTTCTGCTTTTGTATGTAAATTTATAGATAAGTATCTGTTGAAAGGTGGTTGCTCTGAGTAATTGCCTGTGGAAGAGTTGTATGTATATTATACTCAGTTAAACCTACAAAGCATTTAGCTGCTGTGCTCTGTAGTCTTGGGAGATGCAGCATTAACACACTGCTATATGGACATTACTCTGTGGCTTTTAGTGGTTAATTTGAGCTGTTTATTCTCAGACACGTTTGTGAAGTAGGTTGGCCCATGTGTCGGGCTGAATGGCTGGGATTTGGGCTCCCTTACTCCTGGGTTCTGAATCTAACGCGTATCTGGAGCTGTGCTGGCGCAGAAGCGCGGCCTTTCTCCTCGAGTGCCAGGTCCTCAGGATTCATGTGCCTAAAATATGTTTGTTGGAGGCAGACTTGTTTCCTTTTACCCGTTCGATGGAGTGAGTTTGAGGGGTGAGCGAGAGCGTGCGTGTGAGCGTGTGTGTTGGGTGGGGATGGGACAGACCCCAAGCTCGGCCCATGGCTCCTGTCCAGCTCCCAGCCACTCCTGTGGGGTAGGGTGGCGTTCGCACCTCAAACGGCCCCCTTTACACCCTAACCCTCCTGCTGCCATATGGCCCATTAGTTTCCTTTCTCTGTCCCTGATCATGACTTTCGCACACCCCCTTGTTCTTCTCATTTGGAAAATTTGGGTGCAGCTTCCTCCCACTGTCCAGTGTTCCTGGTCCTCTTTTTATGAGGCTCTTGGAGGCAGTCGTGTCCCTCGGAGTGGGTGTATTGTGGTTTTGTATGGAGCAGGCCGGGGGCCGGAGCAGGAGCTGGAGCTGGGGTTTGGGGGTCTGTGCTGGAGGCAAGGCTGCTTTGGATGGATGGGTGGCCCATGCCACCCTGTAATAATTCTGCTCTCTGTCCCTTTCAGCCGTTCCAGGTCAGCCAGCCAGAAACGGAGCCCCACTCCCAGCGCAGACTGAAGGGAGAGAGGAGGACCCCTCCCCCCTTTACCCCAACCCTTCACCCTTCCCCCTCCTCATTGGCCCTGCTCCCACTGGAGCTCTGAAGGCTTTTTAGTTCATTTTCTTTTTGGGTCATGTTTCATTTTAAGTACACCCCCGTCCCGTTATTTTCTACAGCAGTGCAAGTTTGGGTCCTGCAGGGGGCCTGACCCAGCCTCACGCTGCGGTCCAGACGGCACATTCCAAAACTGCCTGTTCAGATGTTCCTTCTCCACCCCATCGTCACTTTTTTAAAAGAATTAAATATTTAAATATTTTAGCTATAATTTTTCAGTTGTCAGACCCAGTTTGCCAGTCTTTTTTTTTTTTTTTTTTTTTTTTTTTTTTTTTTAATATATTCTGAATACTCCGTGTGCCAGTACAGCCTGCTGCACACGGAGGTCTGCTCTGAGTTGTAATGTGAGGTTTGTGTAGTTGCTGGACCCTCTTATCCAGGTGACATGGCATCGGAGCTCAGCTGGAAGCAGGATTTGGTTTATTTTTTCATTTGAATATTATTTCATGGAAAATGAAAATGCTCATTTGGATTTTTTTAAAATAAAGTACATGTACACACATGGTTTCCTGTCCTTATTGCAAATGTTTAATGCAGTACATGCAAATAAGGAGCTCCGGGGAGGAGCAGCTTGGGGAAGGGGGGGTGATGGTACACGCATCAGATATGCATTTCAATACTTTAAACGGTGATGTACTTTAGCTTCTCGCAGGGACAAAGATGTGCATTTTTAATGGACCCTACAGAATTTGACTAAACATCACAATTACAATTTACCTTATTGATACCCAATTTTTGTGGCATGCAGTCCAAACACTTGTATGACCTCAATGAACAAACCAGTAAAACATGGGAAGTCACTGAATGCCTTGTCATTCATTGAACTGGAGAAGGCATTACCCCAGCACAATTTAAACATTTTGTAGGCCATAGCAAAACCTGTGCACGGCATAGAGCAGGCAGTAGCCTGTGGACACGAGAATGTTTGTAAAATTGCTGGTCAATGTAGTCTTTGGATTAGTTTTCAACGATTTGTTGAAGTACCCGGTAAACTATGCAATTGATGCACTTACATATATCAGCTATGCGGGATGTAATCGGTAGCCGCACTGTCAGTGTTTACGTGGTTTGTTGCTGCACGCTTTTTAGAACGTTGGAAAAAGCAGCAAATGAAGTTCGCCGCAGCCTTTTAAAGTGTCTGATTGGCTGAAAAATAAACAGATGTATCCTTAAGAACTTGGTGGTAGGCTACTTGTTTCTACGCAATTTCCACGATTATATGTATTTGTGTTCAATTAATTTGTATCTTTGTTATAGTAAAACTCAAAACGTACTTGATCTCGTGAGGGGGAGTTGTTTATATATAATCATGATAGGTAAATGTTCTGCTCAATTTTAAATCATAGGGACTAATAAACCCATAGAAACTATTACAGCATAGGTAGTTCATGCATTTTCACAGAACTAGTAAAATTCCTTTCAAACTCGAACAATTCAATTGTCCCACACGCTGCCGGAAATGTCGTCCATGGACTACAATCCCAAATAAGATTATCCAATTATAGTGTTTCGTGGGCGTTGCAATCAAAGACACTGGATCATTGGCTTGATACGATTCAAATCTTAAATCCTTGTCTGTCCAATCCTGGGATACTGGTTTAACTGTCCGATTGTCATTGGTTAATATTTGATGTGATTTTGAGATTGACGGGTAGCTTCAACCAATTGGAGATCGCAAAAATACTACCCAGCCTATACGTCAAGTACTTCCTTTTTCTTTCGTTTTCCGTCCATCTCGTTTCACCGTCATCTCTTCAGAGGGGTTTTAACTGGGACAACATGGCTGCACAGACGGGTCGCTATTATAACGAGGGCGGAAGGGCAACAAAGCGACAGAAAACTGATAATAGCGACGGAGGAATGGCTACGGTAAATATGACGCCATATATTATAACATTGTTTTCTTTAAAACGTATTGAACTATATCGGTCCTTGTTCATAATTATTAATCTGAACGTGAGATGTAGTGAGGGCACTACGGCTGGGTAGATTTTCTGTGCGCGGGCTTCCAACTCACTGGATTGTTTTAGTGTTTCGGTGCTGGATAAAAACAACTCACATATTTTACCTCTGAAAGTTACGGGCGCAGTTCAATGTTGAACCATTAGCTATGTAGTTTAGGAAGTACAATACGATCGACGCTGTCGCGCATATATCCTTTGCCTGGTAATTACCCCGGTAACCTGTTCGAGCTTGTAGAATAGCTAGCCTGCTAGCTAGCGAGACGCTTTGAATGAATGACCTGGAGAAAAGGCCCGACATTATCACACATGCATTTTGTTGTTACTAGGCCGGGCGAACTTCTGGTAACTTTGGCCGGTTACACCACCGCCTACAAGTAAACATTTCAAGTAATTCTTTAGTTATATCTGTTAATGTGCTGAAATGGACGTTAATAGGTTATATTCGTCGTGGAAAACATTCGCATGCGTTTTCCTCATCGCATGCCATGAGCAGCAGCTAACCGCTCCATTAGTACCCTTCACATCTGTGTCCTTTGTTGCTAACGTTAGTGCCGAAGGTAATGTTCGCCTGTTTGCCATCTATCTTATAGTTAGAGTTGCTGGTACTCGGTAGTAAGTAGTTATGGTTGAAGTGAGGCCTGGCTAGCTATCTCACAGCTTCGCTCGCAAATGCATCCTAGATAGCCAGTCTTTTGTTGGTGGGCAGCGTTACTTCTGTAGATATGCTTGGTTTTTAGAATGTACGGGTTGGTTTGAGTTACCAAGCGATGGGGAAGCAAAACTCGTGTAATGTGTGAGAACTCATTCGGTACATTCATTGTCCAAGGTGCCCTAGGCAACGTTAGTGTACAGCAACAGGAACCACTTAAGAACGAAATATGGTTGCAGAGAAATCCGTAGGGTTATATTAAAATTAAATAAGTTCGTTCTGAATGAAAATGTTGATGTATATCTGAAACACATGTAAATCACTTTGAAATGACTATTATCGTCTGTTAAATGACTGTGCCTGCAGGAGGGCTACGAAGACCCGCATAAGACCCTTCCCTCCCCAGTTGTGCATGTGAGAGGGTTGGTTGATGGCGTCATGGAGGCCGACCTGGTGGAGGCGCTGCAGGAGTTTGGACCCATCAGGTAGACTGTGTGAATCAGCTCTGCTGCTCTCTGGACCCTGGCACAGTGATGCAACCTTTGTGGCAGCTGGTTGTATTTTCTCAGCTGTTGCACTCTTACCAGAACTGATCATGGGCTATAAGATGCATCCTTGTGCTCTGTGATCTTCTGGTGAATCCTGTGAGGCCTGTCCTACTGCTCCAGTATAATGACAGTGCATATCTGCCTTTATGTGTCCTACTGCTCCAGTATAATGACAGTGCATATCTGCCTTTATGATTCGTTATTATTCAGTACCTTTCAGAATGCTTCCCTAGCTTGTGATGACAAGAGCAAAACCTCTTAGCAAATTACGGTGTGATTAGCCGTTTCAGTGCTCTGGGCTGTCTCAGGGTATGCCATGGCTTTTATAGTGCATTCTGTTGAACTGTTCATGTTGAATGTGTTTATCTGTTATTGATGTGGATGGCAGGGAGAGTACTGCGAGGAGCTCATCTACAGCTGAACGGGCATTGTCTTGCTTTAAAGTGGCCTGCATGTTTTTATTCTGGTTCTTTATACTGATGTGTCATTATGAGGTTATGAAGGGAAGCCAGCCTTCTCATTTCTGTGTCATGCATAAGAATTGAAAGTTCTGGCAGACCTATGCTTGAGTGATAAATCGTACATGTGAAACCTGTTTCTCGCCTCCCAGCTACGTGGTGGTGATGCCCAAGAAGCGCCAGGCTCTAGTGGAGTATGAGGACATGAACGGCTCCTGCAATGCGGTGAACTACGCCTCTGACAACCAGATCTACATCGCCGGCCACCCCGCCTTCGTCAACTACTCCACCAGCCAGAAGATCTCCCGCCCTGGAGACCCAGACGACTCCCGCAGCGTCAACAACGTGCTGCTGCTCACCATCATGAACCCAATCTACCCTATCACCACGGTAACTATGCACCTAGCCTGTCACCATGGTAACTGCAGTCCTCACCCACAAATCCTCTGATTTGGAGGCAAACTATAATCACTCATCATTTAGCTTCAGATGGGTCAGCAAGTGGAGTTTGAGTAGTGCCAGTTGTAATAGAAGCAGATGCAAGTTGTGTGAATGAGTTCAATATGGCCCTAAATTAGGCCAGTAGGACACCGTAGAAAAGTATGCGTGTTCAGCGCAAGCCCTGTGAAATGTAGATGAGGAAGATCTCTCCTGATCACACTGATTGAGTACAGTGCATTTGTGTTTGGAATTTTATCCTTTCATTGCAAATCTATTTTATGCATGTAAATCTTCCTGGATGTTTTTTTCTAAACCTTTCTCTGGGAAGAATCACACCCACTGCACTTCCTTCTGCATTCCTCATGCTGCTATCGGTTTTTGCTGTATGTCAAGAATTTAGGGTGGCTGAATTTTTAAAATGGTTGGCAAAGATACAAGTACTGTGGCAGTCCTGTCAGATTGCAGTTTGTCTTTACCCTGGGTACTTATGTATTATTTTACATTTTTTTTGTAATTCAGTAAAGCAGAACCTCTGACATTACTGTGATATGAAGTAAGCTTTATTGATAAAATATATTCATGAACACAGTCTCTCTCTCTGGTCTGCCACTCATGCTGTGAAACTCTTAATTCCCCTGTCTGCAGGATGTCCTTTACACAATCTGTAACAACTGTGGCCCCGTCCAGAGGATCGTAATCTTCCGCAAGAACGGCGTGCAGGCGATGGTGGAATATCCTTTATGTGTGTGTGAAGTGTAATGGTTAGGGAGCTGGGCTTGTAGCTCAGAGGTTATAGTGTAGTGTAATGGTTAGGGAGCTGGGCCTGTAGCTCAGAGGTTACAGTGTAGTGTAATGGTTAGGGAGCTGGGCTTGTAGCTCAGAGGTTACAGTGTAGTGTAATGGTTAGGAGCTGGGCTTGTAGCTCAGAGGTTACAGTGTAGTGTAATGGTTAGGGAGCTGGGCTTATAGCTCAGAGGTTACAGTGTAGTGTAATGGTTAGGGAGCTGGGCTTGTAGCTCAGATGTTACAGTGAAGTGTAATGGTTAGGGAGCTGGGTTTGTAGCTCAGGGCGTTAGGTTACAGTGTAGTGTAATGGTTAGGAGCTGGGCTTGTAGCTCAGAGGTTACAGTGTAGTGTAATGGGCTTGGCTCAGAGCTGGGCTTGTAGCTCAGAGGCAGTGTAGTGTAATGGTATAATGGTTAGGGTTTGGGAGCTGGGTTACAGTGTAGTGTAATGCTCAGAGGTTACAGTGTAGTGTAATGGTTAGGGAGCTGGGCTTGTAGCTCAGAGGTTACAGTGTAGTGTAATGGTTAGGGAGCTGGGCTTGTAGCTCAGAGGCTGCAGTGTAGTGTAATGGTTAGGAGCTGGGCTTGTAGCTCAGAGGTTACAGTGTAGTGTAATGGTTAGGGAGCTGGGCTTGTAGCTCAGAGGTTACAGTGTGTGTCAGGAAAGTCCTCATTTTGTGATGGATGTAAATAACTGTGTGAGAAAAAGCAGCAGCGTTTCTTTCCCTTGACCGGCCGCACGTTCGACTCTGTGCAGAGTGCTCAGAGAGCTAAGGCCTCCCTCAACGGGGCCGACATCTACTCAGGATGCTGCACCCTGAAGATCGAGTACGCCAAGGTGAGGGTGCGCCACGGTCCTGTCCCCTCTGCAGCGCGCTTGCTGCCTGCGCCGGCTGGGGCCCAGCGCTCAGTGCTGATGACTGTGATTGGCTGGTTAGCTCTGGCTCTCTCCCATGAGCCTCCAGTGCAGAGCCCGATGGAAAATGAAAATGTCCTTATTTACTTTTTATTGCTTTGCTGCAGCCGACACGCCTCAACGTGTTCAAGAATGACCAGGACACCTGGGACTACACCAACCCCAACCTGAGCGGCCAAGGTAACCCAGCAGCCGGGCTGCCCCCTGTCTCTCTACTCAGCACCCTTACTGCCACTGTGGGGGTGGGGGGTGGGGGGGGGTAGGGTATGTCTTCAGTAGTACTGCCACTGAGTTCAGGGGCTGCCTGACGCAGCCACTGTATGCCCCCCCACCTCCAGAGTGATTTGACACGATTGGAGAGTGCTAAAGTCAGGGAGGTGGGGGTGTGCAGCGAGTGAGATTACTTGTCTCGGTGGCGTTTCGGCTGAAGCGACCCGCGGTGTGTGGTCCTGTCCTCTGTCTAAAGCCACACTGCAGCGCTCTGCTCAGACACACCACAGGGCTGGGAGGAGCAACCTCGGGCCTGCACCACGCAGGCACACATGCATTCACACGTGCATGTGTGCATACACAGCACCGCCCGCCCCATCCTCTCGTTTAGACACTCCTGCTATCGGACCGTTGCGCACTGTATGTTATGGCTGGCACTGTGCCGTCCTCCTTTAGTGCTCGTGTGAGGGACAGGGGCTGGTTTATCCCTGGTTTACCTGCTGGAACTGGCTTGGTTTGTTTCCTCTCTACCCCAGGGGGCGAAGCGTCAGTTAGGGACACTGAAACTCATTGAAATTGTGACGGTTGGCTCCTTTGTCTGTAGAGAGAGGCTGTGTAGCACTGAGGGAATGATTGGAGTGATTTAAGGACTTGACCTTTATTTTGGGCTGTGTCTGGCTCTACTTGGTGTGCTTTGGTTTGGGGTTCACATGGGAAGGTCCTTGCTGCAAACATGCTCTTAAATTTAGTAAAAGTGTAGTGTTTGTGGTGTCTGCTTCTCCCCGTCCCAAACGATCAGAACTGTGTTCAGTTGGGCTGTTTCGTATCTTTTGTCTTACTCAGCCGAGCCCATCTTTTTCTTTGTGGGTTTGAGTAGTTTAGTGGAGAATTTCACTGCAGGTGGATGGTGCAACTCTGCTTTTTAATCTTGTAAACCAGATGTACGAAGTTTTGAATAAATACTCCTGAATGTTAAAACACATTTTATCATTGAGAATTCTATCATTTACTCTCGTAGACCCTACTGCGGAAAGTGTATAGCAGTAGTTTTTAAAAACCTTCAGTTAAGGTATTTCTGCATGTTAAGGAGCCTTTGGAATAATGTTTCTCAGTGAGCTAATTGTGTATGGCAGTCAGGCTGGATGTGACTGAAGGCGAGTCAGGTGCAGGAGGTAGGGGGCGTGATTTTTGGCTGAAGTGTGCTGTATTCGCTGCTCAGTGGAAGGCTGGTTGCTCCTCTCACCCTCTCCCAGCACATATATATATAAGTATGCAGGCAACTCAAAGCAGAACACCAGCCGCTACAGCTCAGCTGGTTGCTCGGTAACAGCGGAACACTGGGGCATCAAACATTCCGCACTGGCATCGGGAGGCACACTGCTGCGAGTTACACCCTCTCCACACCTCCACTGCGCCTGCTCCCGCAAGGACAGCATTTACGCGTTCCTCTTATCAAACAGAAGATAAAAATACCCTTTTCGTCTCAAGACAAAAGGGGAGGGATAGAGACACCACCAAGACCACGAGAACAAACATTCCCATCCTCACTCCACAGACATGTATGTATTTCTGCTAAAACTGACATTCCTACTTCATCTACTACAACAGCACAGCTACAGTGCCATGGACAAGCGACAAAGCCTACCTGTTCTCTCCACACCACATGTTTCTCTGGGGGCAGGGGTCAGACGTACGTTGGTGCTAAGATAACCTTTCCCTGCCCTCCACTTTTGCAAGTCCCAATCAGGAATTGACTGATTCACACTTATTCTCTGAGCCTCTTCCACCCGCGATCCGCCCCTCCCCCTCAAAAAAAATCACACCCCTGAGCCGTCACCTCTCTGCCGTCAGAGGACCTTTTGCCTGACACCCATCCTGAGAAGGGGAATCAGAGGGAGGGGACCAGAGCTACTCACACTGAAAAACCAATGAAAACCACCGACACAAGACACAGAGGGTGTCATGACATCACACAAAGAGCCTTCTCTGCTCCTCCCCCCCTCGCCTTGGGGGTGGGGGGGCTGCGGGACGCGCTCCTGCTGAGCGCGGCAGAAACACGCCGACACAGTCCACCACTCCCACCCCGCCCCACCCACAGACGAGACGCCGTCCCACACCGCGCCACCACCGGGGGGGCAGAGACACACGCGTGGCGAGCACACGGGAAGGAGCGCCACAAGTTAAAAAATAAAGATAAAAAAACAAAGCAAACGGGGATATTGAGGAAGAACAGACATGACAAGCATACGCACAGACAGACAGAGGCAGACAACAGACAAACTCCACGCCTTTCCAAACCTCTGCCTTACTTCATGGAATCAGGTGCTTTTTTCCCCCCTCCCCTCACCCCACCTCCACCTGTTCTTGTAACTTCCCTCCGTCCCTGTGTTGACCCTCTCCCCCTCTCCTGTCCCTCTGTCCTGCATTTCCAAAAGCAGTTGTCTGTTCTGAATACAGCGTGTGTGCTTTTGAGCGGTCTTGACGCCTGTGTAACGCCTCCCATGTGATGCAGGTTTGGCATTGTGTGTCTGAGGACATCCGTGCAAAATGTCTGCTATGCGGTTGAAGCACGGTAAGCAGATAACTATTTTCACACAAACAACTGTCTGCCACCTCCACCAAGAGCACCAACGGCAAATGCCAAAAAAAACCTGCTTCCTCTACGGTCAAGAAGAGCCAAACATTTGCTTAAACTGATAAGTGGAGAGGAGGATGGAAGGAATGAGGAAAGAGTGAAATGAAAGCGGAGTGAAGGTGGCGCAGTCCCAAACAGCCCTCCAAAGCTGCAATCGCTACTGCCTTCACCCTCTGCCCATATAATCTGTGCTGTAAGTAACCCCCAAGTTCTGTCTAAAAAATCACTTCTCCTGTTGTGTGATTCTTATTTTTTGTGACTGAATACTCTGTAAATGTGACCTGGCTGCTGCGGGAGTCTCTCTCAGTCCTTTTCGGGTCCTCCTGCATCAGCACTTCTCTCAGGTAGCTGGTGTCGGAGGCTGTGCGTTTCCACAGCCAGGCCAGAGCAGAGCGAGCCCGCCTGCAGCAGTGCGCCGAGCGCGTCACAGCCTGTCCCGCGCACCAGTGGCACTTCCCTCGTGCCGTACCCGCACCTCCAGCCTGGTCTAACCCACCGGTCCTCATCAGACCGCTTGGAGTTAGGGGGGTTCCCCCTCCCACAGCCTGCCACCAGAGCGTGGGTGTAACCTGCGGTCTGTCTCCCCTAGAGGGGTTGAATCTGGACTCCTGCTTGTGCCGGCCTAACGGCTGACTGGCAAACTCTTGGGGCTCGGACTGGTTGGCCTGGCTGTAGAAATGCACAGTGTTTTATTTATGATATTTATATTCTGTAAGACTCTGGTCCTGTGACTGACACAAATAAAGACCGCAATACTTTTCCTGTCCCACTAGGTGGTGTCAGATCTGTTTTTTTTAATTCTGTGTTGCTGCTGGTGGGATGAAGTGAACATGAGCGAGCCGTTGCCTCTTACTGTGTGTTAGAAAGTTGCCATGGCAGTCCAGTGTGTTCCACGTGTTCCACGTGTTCCAGTACCCCACTGTGATCCCATCTGCATCATCTGTACAAAATGGTGCTAAACTTTGGATAGAAAATCTTTTTCAGCGGTGTGTCAGGTTCAGCCTTGCTCTCTGCAGGTCCTGTTCAGGGACGGGATGCCGTCACTCTTTCACCTAAAGAATGGCACTGTCTTTGTTACTAGTAATTTGTGATAGTAAGTTAAGTTTTATTTTAAAGTGTAAATTTTACCAGCTGTGTTAATTGGGAAAAATAATATCTGTTGTGACAGTTCGAAACTGTTGGTATAATATTTGGATATTTAGGTGGTCATGTTCATGATTCAGAAGACCCATTTTAAGGTAGGATCATGTTGGTTTGGGCTAGCTCTGGTGCATTGCTCAGGTGTAGGTAGGTTCATGTTGGTGTGGGCTAGCTCTGGTGCATTGCTCAGGTGTAGGTAGGTTCATGTTGGTGTGGGCTAGCTCTGGTGCATTGCTCAGGTGTAGGTAGGTTCATGTTGGTTTGGGCTAGCTCTGGTGCATTGCTCAGGTGTAGGTAGGATCATGTTGGTTTGGGCTAGCTCTGGTGCATTGCTCAGGTGTAGGTGGTTTTCTGGGTAAAATCCTCTCGCTGTTGAGGAAAGACCTGTGATTGGATGCTGGCAAGGTGGGGAGGAGACAGTACGGCTTTGCAGCTGCCAGTCCTTAGATACAGGTACATATTACATTTCTGTTGCGAGGCTGAGTGACGTTTGGCCCGCTGGAGCTTAAGCTGTGCCACAACATGGCGGCCAAGCAGAGTTTAATGGCACAGTCTGACAGGCGTCTGCTCGGCCCCTGCCATTGTGGGGGTCACTGAAGGCATGGCATAAAGGGTAAACCCAAGGACTATGCCGTCATGTTTATCGCTGGCTGAACACAAATGGCTCGATCGTCAATCGAGCCATTTTGGCTGTCTGCATGTCGGGAAGAGCGTATGGCGTAATGTTCCTGCAGTGCAGAGCTGTCTAAAGATCAGCAGCATCTCCAGCGTTCAGCAGGCCTGCTGTAGCTGCTGCTTCAGGAGCAGGTGCCGTGAAACTGAAGAGCACAGGTGGTGCCAATGGCAGGAAAGGTAAACAGTGGGTCAGTGCATGGGAAGGGTCACGGTGAGATCTGTCTACAGTAACTCCTCACAGGAAATCTTTAAAGCATCCAAGGTTTTAGTTCTTTTTTTTTTTTTTCCTTAATCTGTGGGGCTTTTCAGTTTCTTTAAAGCCATATGTTTGCAACTGTTACAACGTTTTGGTTGTATTTGTCCAAATAAAAGGTTTTAAACTAACGTAGGTTGTACTGCAGGATTGCACTGTAGGCTTTTCCTTTGGGTTGTTGATTTGGTGCAGAGTGAACATGACCCCCTGAATGCCACTGTAAAAGGGAGGGTTCTGCTGGTGTAAGGCTGGCCCCGCTGCGTTTGACGTGTGTGTGTGTGTGTGTGCCTACACAGATGCAGAAGGAGATGGAAATTGGAGCAGTGCTCAAGGTGTGTGGCTGTTACTAGTATTATATCCCCTGCCCCCCCCCTGCCCAGACACACTGAGGACCTCGGAGGCCAAACCGTTAAACAGTCCCTGCAGCCTCTCTGGTTTCGGCTTTGCCCCCTACCCAGTGAGGTCCAACTGACCCTTCTGCTACTGCTGCCTTGAGCAGGCGTGGTTTAGACCAGCCGCACTCACATGGAGCCTTAGGTGGGATAGAGAGGCATGAGGCAGGGAGGTAATGACCCCACAGCTCAGTATCATTAGCATCCTCAGTGTGCTTTGTGAAGGATCCTTGAGTTTTTGAAGGATATTTAGACATAACTTGACCCTGCAACTTCAATGTGCCTGCCACCTTCCTTTGTATGTTCTCTTTATTCTTCTCCTCTCTCTGTCAGTCTGTTTCCTCAAGCCTTAAATGGAAGTTGACTGCTGTTGCAGCTGTTGCAATCTTTTGTTTTTCCTGTCGCTTCTCAGCTGTTTCACCTGTCGCTCTCTCTCCTCTTCCTTTCCTCCTCTTCCTCCCTCCCCCCTCTCTCGCCTCTCAGATATGAATGCCAACTCCAACAAGCGTCCGCGGCAGCCGGCTCTGCTGGGAGACCACCCTCCAGAGTATGGTAAGGCTCTCGAGGGACCAGTCCTTCACGCAGAGACCCTGCAGTCACACACGTTCACAGAGCTCACAGTCAGCTCCCTATGAGATGCAGCAACACACAGGTTACAGTACAGTGGCAGCAAGGAGGTGCTGTGTACCTTTCCCTCTATAAAGCTCTTTGTGTGTTAGTGCGTACCCTCCCCGCCCTGGGGCTCTGTCCTACAGTGCCATTAAGGAGTTGTCAAGCTAACTGCTGAATATTTGGAAGTGGTGAAATTTGGACATTTCCATAATATTTGGTAGAGCTGACCGTCTCGGCTCCTTAATCCTGGTTCAGGGGCAGATCCCTGCGTAGGGGCTGGGCTGGGCTGGTCCGGGGGGGGACTGACTCTGTTTATATATCTGTGCTTGTGCTTTTCCTGCCCCCCCTCACCCCCCTCTCTGTGCTCTCTCCTGCAGCTGGCCCACAGGGGGGCTACCATGGGCACTATCATGATGAGAGCTATGGCCCGCCTCCACCCCCCCACTATGAGGGCCGTCGCATGGGGCCCCCCATGGGCGGCCCCCGCCGGGGGGGACACAACCAGCGCTATGGGGGCCCCCAGTATGGGCATCCCCCTCCCCCACCCCCTCCCGGAGAGTACAGCCCCCATGCTGACTCCCCAGTGGTCATGGTGTACGGCCTGGAGCCCTCCAAGATGAACGCTGACAGGGTGTTCAATGTCTTCTGTCTCTATGGCAACGTGGAGCGGGTAAGTAGCACAGGAGGCTGGGCAGGGAGCCAGGCTGCAGGTCACAATCCTAGCTCAGGTTGCTTAGTTCCTTCAGTAATATAAATGAAAGAAACTGTAAACTTGTAAACGTTTTGTCTGAAGCATACCCTAAACAGAATAATGAAATACTTGCCCGCGCTCAGGTATTGGCAGTAGTGGTAACACCTTCCTTCACCTGTCTTACCTGTACAGGTGAAGTTCATGAAGAGCAAGCCGGGCGCGGCCATGGTGGAGATGGGCGATTGCTATGCTGTGGACCGCGCCATCACACACCTCAACAACAACTTCCTGTTCGGACAGAAACTCAATGTCTGGTGAGTTTCCTGCAGGGACAGGCCCGCTGCAGGCACTTGCTCTGACTCCTCAGCTGAGCAGTGTTAAATGATGCCTTTCCACCCGTATCCCTGAAGCTGTCTAATGGAAATGTTACCACAATTTCGTGTTAAAATCAGTCATACTCTAGTGATATTGTGGTTATGGCTGATTACTGGTGTGTGTGTTGCTGTAAAGTGTGTAAAGCTGATGGCAGCCTGAGTCAGCCAGCGTCCCTCTGCAGTGTGTCTAAGCAGCAGGCTATCATGCCGGGTCAGTCCTATGAGCTGGAGGACGGCACCAGCAGCTTCAAAGATTTCCACGGCACCCGCAACAACCGCTTCACCTCCCCAGAGCAGGCAGCCAAGAACCGCATCCAACACCCTAGCAACGTCCTGCACTTCTTCAACGCCCAGCCCGACGTCTCCGTGGAGATCTTCACACAGGTGTGTTTTGAGGCCTGTGCTCTGAAATGGCTGCCGGCTGCCTGTGCTCTGAAATGGCTGCCGGCTGCCTGTGCCTGTGCTCTGACATGGCTGCCGGCTGCCTGTGCTCTGAAATGGCTGCCGGTGTAACTGCACCGGCTGCGCTCCTTGCAGGGCCTGCGACCCCCTACTTCCGCTTCCATCAGCAATATGATGTTTCACCCCCTTATTTGTTACAACGCTATCACATCATCACACATGACCCTGGACAGTTATGCGCTTGTGTACATTTAAATACACATACGCTGCTTGCGTAAGTAGCTTGTGAGCTATCAAATTTACCGACGTAGGCAGCGGGGGGGTAACTGGCTACCTAGCAGTTGTGAGTTACAGCTAGCTAACGTTAGCTAGCTAGGTCGATGCGCAAATAACACACATAATCAAAAAATTAAGATTGTGTAAAGTTCGGCAAATAGCTATTACAATCATACATCATTATCAACTCAGCTATAGTGAGTAAGAAAATATAACGCTAGCTAACGCGCTCTCTCACTCTCTCTCAGATCTGTGAGGATCTCGGGGTGAAGAGTCCCTCCAATGTTAAACTGTTCACCGGAAAGAGTAAGTACACCACCCAAGCTCTGCTCTGTCTAGTCTGTTAAATCTTCACTACCCCTACTGTGCGCACACGTGCGCGAGAGTGCATGTGCGTGTGAGAGTGCATGTGTGTGTGAGACTGTGTGCGTGTTGCCTCTTGGTAAACAGGCCCTTTTCCCGCCACACAGGTGGGGGTCCAGGTGAGCGCAGCTCGTCCGGGCTGCTGGAGTGGGAGTCCATCAATGACGCCATGGAGGCGCTGGCCATGATCAACCACTACCAGATGAAGAACCCCAGTGAGTAACGCAGTCTGGGGCTCGGTTACGCAGTCTGGTGCTCGGTTACGCAGTCAGCTTGACAACCCCTATCTCTATCCTGCCCACTCCTCAGGCCAGTGGTAACGGTGGTTCATGATTTTCATTGCTGAGGTGGGCAGTGGGCGCCCCTCTCCTTATTGAAACGTCACAACGTCACGGGGAAAACATTTCGGATCAGGGTCAGAATTAGTTTTTGTGCCAAAAAGCTGTGTAGAAAATTGTGAAATGCTTTCATCACCATAATGTGCAGTTTAGCCAGTCCTGACCAAGTGGTATAGTGACCAGTGAAGGGTTTATTATAATTTTGTATTTTTTTTTTTCTTTTTGAATAGCGGCTTTTTTTTCTTTTTTTTTTTTTGTGTAATGGATTTGTTTTTGCATTACTGATTTGTAATGTTGTCTTCCTCTCTTCTGCAGATGGCCCATACCCATACACGCTGAAGCTATGCTTCTCCACTGCGCAGCATGCAAACTGAACACCCGGTGTCGCCATGGAGATTGCACCCATAGCAACTATGTCATCGCCATAGCTGGCCCACCCTCCCATATATATCTGCCCTTAATGTCCATAACCGCAGTATGTGTGTGTTGGTCCCTGTGGCCTTGTTGAATTGTCTTTATTCGTTAGTGAAGCTTTAGTTAGTGAAGGTTGGACGAGAGAATGACTGATGCTGATGGAGAGAAAAGAAGCTTTTGTACCAGTATTTTTTTGCTTTGAATTTTTTAAAATTGTGTTTGCCATTTTTTTTTTTTTGAAAATTTGTTCTGCTGTGTTCAGCACTACAATTTAAAAATATTACCTTCTAAAAGAAGGAAAGAAAAACATTTTGTTCTGAAAGTAAACGTTTGTTCTGAAATAAAAATGAGGAAAATGATTACTTGTCTTGTGGATTATTTTGAAAAGTTTTTTTTTTTTTAATTATTTTTAATGTTTTATTCATAGAAGGTGCCAGAAACATTTTAACATTAAAATCGTTAAAGCTTAATTGTACTGTGCCAGTTCTTCAAGCAAAATGGATGGAATCTGTGATCAGACAATGGAGACTGATGTATTTTCTGACACATCTGGCATATTGAGGCTGTAGGTACACACAGTGTCCCTGGTGATGGGATGGACGTTGGGGATGTGCTGTTCAGCACTTACAATATATGAAATTGTCAGCCTTTACTACAAAAGCCTCTTATGTGTCCTGCAAATTTACCTGAATAATTTGGAGTAAAATGTAATGTATTTCAGTACAATATCTGCATTTGTGTAATTATCCCTTCTAATGGAATTGAACTGGAAAATGGCTTTGGAAATGCTAAGTTTGCTGTTTTAAGAGGTGTCCCATCCTAAGGGTAAATTTTCAAAAAGTAAGGACTGTGTGGCTTTTTAGGATTTAAACAAGTGTTTAAGGATAACCTTGTTGGGCTTTACCGAAGATCAGGGTGATTGTTTTGGGTAAGATCAATATCCGTATACACGGAGCCTGGAACGGCTGTCACAATTGGACCTCTTCGACCACCGTCGAAGAGAATTTAGGGACAATCAAATAATTAGTAAAGGGTATCAAAACGAAAGAGTCACCACCGGCTGCATTAAATCCACGAATATATATGTGCCTCTTAGGTGTTATGTGGAAAGTGGAGCAGGGGGGTTGTATCAATTTTAGACGGTTTAATCACTTCGCTACATTATCAACAGGAATAGAATTTTTACCGTACTTGGGGACACTCCCTGCTTTCGATGTTAGTCTAGTTGGTATTCAGAGTCGATAATTTGACCGAAGGGCAATGGCAGCGCTTCTCAGGTCTATGTTCATGAAAAGTAAGTTTCTCTCACGCATTTTTATGTTGTTTGTAACTACGTACATTAGTTAAATTAACGTAAATCGATAACAATGGGGAGCTAATAGCCAAGACTTCCCAAAGTTAGTAACGTTAGCTAGATAGCAAACGTTGAATAACGAAAAGGCATGCAAGCTATCTTTGATTTTGTTTTGGCTAGTTTTGCTTTACCAAGTGCTAGCTAGCGTTAGTTTAACTGACACGGAGAGACCTGTTACATGCAAAGTACTGCAGACCAGCAGCCACGGAAAACTCGAAAAAAAAGTCTTTAGTGTGTAGCGTGTATGCTGGTGAATGTTATTTAATTACATAGTGATGGCTAACTAGTTGGTTTACTGCACAGTATTTACCACCACATTGAGAAATAGGATACCGTTTGACGGATGAAAGTTGTGGAATTTGCTGGCGGTCTGAGCTCTTTTGGGTTTGTTTTGTATTTTGCATTTGATTTTGTATTGTACCTCATCATAAATAGGTGAAAGGTCAGTTTGAGTGTCGACTGTTTTTATGCTGTCGTGGTGTGCAGAGGACACTTGAGGGCAGTGAAGAAACATTTTCAAATTAAGAAAAACTAATTCCCACTCTGTACTCGTCGTTTCCGTAGTGAGCTAATCAAGCACGGTGCATTTCAAACGGCTCTCCGCACCGCTTGACAGCACAGGTTTGTTGTAAGCTTGCCGCACACGTAGAAGACGGTGCACGATCGCTCAACACCGACACACACTGGGCTGCACTGAGTGGAGACGGCTGCAGGGCAGGGAAGGGCAAGGAAAATGTAATCGTTCCTGGAATTCATGCCAACTTCAATCCCTAAATATTTTTTTTAGCCAAACCGTCTATGTAATCTAACATTTTAGTTACATGTCGTGATATGCCCATCTGTAGGTTGCTCTTCTACCCCTGCATGGAATGCTGTACTGTGGTTTGATCTACAAGCGGAAAGGCAATTGTTTTTACATAAACCTAACTAATTAAGTAAGGTTAATTGGTGGAAACAAAAATCTGTGTGCTCATAGGACCACCAGGAGTTCCCTCCTAGCTTCATGACTAATCAAGGCCTGTCTTTCCTCACCCACCCCCTCCCCTTTTGGGGTCGCCCTCTGTCAGACAGGAGCCTGTGGCAGCCAAGTTTCTGTGCAGTAAGAGCAATGTCTACGTCGGGGGGCCCCACACCCCCCTTCTCCACGCTGTCAGTGAGCCACCCAGCCAGTGCCGTCACCCACGTGGAGCTCCACCGGCCAGAGAAGCGCAATGCCATGAACCGAGCCTTCTGGAGGTAGAGTGACTGCTCTGTGTCTCTCCGCACATTTTATGTGAGTGTTGAATGCTCATCAATGTCGGTATGACAGCGGTGTTCCCAATGCACAGCGTTTTGAGCCATGCCAGGTTTTACTCGATGCCCGTGAGTACCCTGATTGGAAGCTGCCTGCTGATGGACTCCACTCAGTGTACTAACTTACCTCTGATATTTCTTGGCCTAGCAGGTCAAGTTTTTTAATCATCTACAAACACATTTTATTAATGGTTTCTCATGTTTTCTGTCACATTGTCTCTGTCTTGCACGCTCACTCCCTCCCCTGTCCAGTGAGATGGTGGACTGCTTCTCGCAGATTGCCCTGGACTCAGAGTGTCGGGTTGTTGTGGTTTCTGGAGCTGGCAAAATATTCACAGCAGGTATAAAAATGGGTTTTTGCTGATAGTTAATGAAGTTGTATTCTCTTTTGCCATGGAAAAGATTAGTGTTAAAATGGATTCATACCATATTTTTCACTGAGTTTTTTTTTTTGTCATAGTGAGTGTTCTGTGCTTTCATCACCACCTGTCCTGACTCTTTTCTTACCCCCCCCCGGCCCGTCCAGGGATCGACCTGATGGACATGGCCGGGGATGTCCTGCAGCCCCAGGGGGACGACGTGGCCCGGATGTCCTGGAACATGCGCAGAGTCATCGCTAAGTACCAGGAGACCTTCTCCGTCATCGAGAAGGTGGTACAGCGTACCTGAAAACCTCCCCCACTCTGTTCTGTGCACACAGATCCGCACCCCTAAGGGGGGTTGGGTCATTGCTGTGCCACTCAGCCTGTGGCCTGCGCAGTGTGTGTGGTAGAGCTGGGCGTGTCTGCGCAGTGTGTGTGGTAGAGCTGGGCGTGTCTGCGCAGTGTGTGTGGTAGAGCTGGGCATGTCTGCGCAGTGTGTGTGGTATAGCTGGGCGTGTCTGCACAGTGTGTGTGGTAGAGCTGGGCGTGTCTGCGCAGTGTGTGTGGTAGAGCTGGGCATGTCTGCGCAGTGTGTGTGGTAGAGCTGGGCATGTCTGCGCAGTGTGTGTGGTATAGATGGGCATGTCTGCGCAGTGTGTGTGGTAGAGCTGGGCATGTCTGCGCAGTGTGTGTGGTATAGATGGGCGTGTCTGCGCAGTGTGTGTGGTAGAGCTGGGCGTGTCTGCGCAGTGTGTGTGGTAGAGCTGGGCATGTCTGCGCAGTGTGTGTGGTAGAGCTGGGCATGTCTGCGCAGTGTGTGTGGTATGTCTGCGCAGTAGATGGGCGTGTCTGCGCAGTGTGTGTGGTGTGTGGTAGAGCTGGGCGTGTCTGCGCAGTGTGTGTGGTAGAGCTGGGCATGTCTGCGCAGTGTGTGTGGTATAGATGGGCGTGTCTGCGCAGTGTGTGTGGTAGAGCTGGGCGTGTCTGCGCAGTGTGTGTGGTAGAGCTGGGCATGTCTGCGCAGTGTGTGTGGTATAGATGGGCGTGTCTGCGCAGTGTGTGTGGTAGAGCTGGGCGTGTCTGCGCAGTGTGTGTGGTAGAGCTGGGCATGTCTGCGCAGTGTGTGTGGTATAGATGGGCGTGTCTGCGCAGTGTGTGTGGTAGAGCTGGGCGTGTCCCTGTCATATATCCCAGTGCTGTAGCAAGGCGTCATACAGAGGTCTGTAGAATTTAAACAATGCCATTTGTGAATTTATTCGTCTTGTTATGAAATCCCGCTTCTGAAATGTCTCTCTCTCTCTCTCTCTCTCTCTCTCTCTCTCTCTCTCTACCTCTACCTCTACCTCTACCTCTACTAGTGTCCAAAACCTGTGGTGGTAGCAGTACATGGAGCATGCGTGGGAGGAGGTGAGTGTGTGTGTGTGTGTGTGTGTGTGTGTGTGTGTGTGTGTGTGTGAGTGAGTGTGTTTGTGAGTGTGACAACGGGCAAAATGGTGTGGCTGAGGACTGAGACAGTGTTTGTTTGCTTTGGCAGGTGTGGATCTGATCACGGCCTGTGATATCCGGCTCTGCACACAGGATGCCTGGTTCCAGGTGAAGGTAGGTATGCACTCGGCATGTCTGGGAGCTGTGCAGGGGGCCGCATTTGCTGATTGGCCAGATTCATACTGCGAAGGTTCACCAGAGGAAGGTGTTCTCTGTGTGAACTGCTGTCCTCGAGCTCCAGCCTTCACCTGTAACCTTCGCTGAGCTGGGGCACTAATGAGCTCCAGTGCAGTCTGTATTCGGAGAGTGACACACGTTTTATTAAACTGTACTCCACCACATGAAAGGACTACAAGGATATGGTGCTGCCTTTCAGTTTTCATTTGTGGGTGTTCACATCCATATTGAGTGAACAGTGTAGGAACTGCACCCCTTTTTGCACCTAGTCCCCCCAAATTATAGGGGACCAAAAGTAAATCAACAACTGACTTCTCAAATGCACAAAAGAGCTAGAGAAGGTGTGGTCGATTCTAGGCGTCAAATTGTTTTCTCAATGTGAGGACCAGTAAAGCGTCACCAGGGAAGACACCAAGTATTTGGTGAGGTCTGTGGGTCATAGACTTCAGACAGCCATTGAATGCAAGGATTTGCAACCAAATAGTAAGCATGATGACTTCATGTTAATTTGTCTAAATTTGGTCGCCTAAGACTTGGAGACTGTGTATTAAAAGGGCTGCAACTCCTACACAGTTCTGCTGACATGGATGTCCTGAAAGCAGGCGAGTTAATCACTCTGAACTGCTTTTGCCAGGGTTATAGCAGGGTGGTAAAAATCTAGAACACAAAGCTGGCTAATGGGTATTTAACTGGGCATGGGTCTTTTGCTGTCTGTAGTACCTCTGTTTGACCACAAGGTGCTCCCATCTCTGCCAAGTGCTACGCACATCAAGACTTAATCGGCAGTGTAACAGCATCCATTCTACCGGTTTCTCAACGTCATGATGTCACTTCCTATTGTCCACAGGAAGTTGACATTGGCCTTGCAGCGGATGTAGGAACTCTACAGCGTCTTCCCAAAGTTATAGGGAGCCGCAGGTGAGAATAATGGAGTCGCATGCAGTCGCTCGTATTGCCTTGATCACTGCAGTTACCACAGTGATGCTCGGTTATGTGCAGGTCTGTAGTGTGAAATGGGGTTTTGCTGCCTGCCTCGCCCTGTGTGGGTCATTATTGAGTCTGAGTGTCTCAGCATGGGATGAACTCCATCACTCTGTGTTCCAGTCTGGTGAACGAGCTGGCACTCACAGCCAGGAAGATGTACTCCGATGAAGCCAAAAGCTGTGGACTGGTCAGGTACAAACTGTGTATGCGTATGTGTATGCGTATGTGTGTGTGTGCGTGCGTGCGTGTGTGTATGTGTGTGTGTATGTATGTGTGTGTGTGCGTGTATGTATGTGTGTGTACATGCGCGTGCGTGGGTGATATAGCCCTGTGCACGTATGTAATGTGAGTAACTTGGTCTGTGTGTAGCCGGGTGTTCTCAGACAAGGAGGCCATGATGGCGGGGGCCCTGGAGCTGGCGGGGGAGATCGCGGCCCGCAGCCCGGTCGCAGTGCAGGGCACAAAGATCAACCTCCTGTACTCCAGAGACCACAGTGTCCCAGAGGCTCTGGACTACATGGTGAGCAGCCCGCTGTGCTGGGCAGACAGTTTGGAGTAATAAATCCAATCTTTATTCCAGGGAACCCATTCTGAAGGGCCGGAGTGTGTGTGAGTGTATGTGAGAGTGTGTGTGTGTGTGTGTGTGTGTGTGTGTGTGTGTGGCTGTGTGTGTGTGTGTGTGTGTGTGTGTGTGTATGTGTGGGCTCCCTGCAGGTTTCATTCCCAGCCACACAACCATGGCACAGCGCAAGCAGTCTACCCAAAACAGGGTTACAGATCGGCACAGATCCTCACTGCCCTGTTCTGTGATGCTGCTCGTCTCTGTGAGACGCTGCTCCTCTCTGTGATGCTGCTCGTCTCTGTGAGACGCTGCTCGTCTCTGTGAGACGCTGCTCCTCTCTGTGATGCTGCTCGTCTCTGTGAGATGCTGCTCATCTCTGAGACGCTGCTCCTCTCTGTGATGCTGCTCGTCTCTGTGAGATGCTGCTCATCTCTGAGACGCTGCTCCTCTCTGTGATGCTGCTCGTCTCTGTGAGATGCTGCTCATCTCTGTGACGCTGCTCCTCTCTGTTTCAGGCCACTTGGAACATGAGCATGCTCCAGACGCAGGATGTGGTGAAGTCGGCTCAGGCCGCCATGGAGAAGAAGAGCCCAAAAGAAGTGCCTTTCTCTAAACTCTGAGAAACCCTGGGGAACGGGGAGGGGGGCCAGAGACAAACTGTGGTGGGGGGAGGAGAGAAGGCTAGAGCCCCCTGTTAGTCTGCGGCACTCCTGTGCCTGTGACCCCAGACAGCCCCCATGAGAGTGTGTGACAGGCTGTAAGAGGTAGCATGGAGATGACAGCCTCGTTCTGCCTGTGCCAGTGCCTGAAAGCAGCAGTTTGACGGGGTTTCTGTGTCCGATCAGAACACAGCTCCATGGTGACAATATTCCTCAGTGGTTTGACACATGAAATCCTCATGCGAGGATCTGTATTTGCTGAATCAGATGTCTTCTTGACTAATTGTTTTTGGACTTTTGTTTTCAAAGCCTGCAATGTGAAATGTTTTCCAAATAAATTACTTGGTTAATTGTACACTCTAATGTGGTGGGTTATTTTTGAGGTGCTTTTTTCGTTCTTGAAGTGTTTTCAGTGTTAACTACAGTATTTGACGTTTCATAAACGTGCCTGCCTAGAGATATCAGGCGTCATGTTTTTTTTTCCTCCAAGAAAAATGTTTTAACTTGAAGGGATAAAAAAATGTATGTAGCTGTAGTTCCGCAAAATGAGTGGCGTTTAAAATATTCATGTCAGCAGTTCCAGGAAAGTTGGGGCGTATGTTCAGGCCATGTTGGCGTGCTGAATGAATCCAGCTTCGCTTGTATTTGGAGAAGCTGAAAGATAGCGGCAGACGCGTGAGGTGCACTCCGATAACACGCGTTTGGAAATGATCGACTCCTTAATGCGCCCTTGATATAGCTGCTCAAGTATTTGTCTTGTACCTTCAGTCGTGTGCGGTTGTTGAAGGGCTACAAGGTATCACGAAGCAGGTGACCAGCGACTGATTGTTCTGGAGCGTGGCTTCCTGTCACAGCTGCAGTTCGCCTACACTGATTTCCAAGTGACAGTTGTTTGCAGCCGGCAGCATGCATCTCTCTCTCATACGGTGCTTCTCCTGGCTCTTACTCGTCAACTTCGCCTGCTCAGGTGAGTCGTTACTCAGTTAATTTTAAAATAAAATAAAAGATAATCTGGCTAAGATACTGGTGACAGATTGTTACATCAGTTATTGTTCCAGTTTCGTTTTCACTAACGTTAAGGACTTTAACTTCCCTTTTTGCATTATTACTTTGAACGCAATTCTATATTGACTATGCCAAAAATTTTATTTCAACTTTCCTTTAATGGAAATGACCAAATATACACAACTTTGAGTCCTTACTCCACAGAGGAAACTTGTATCCGTGTATTATTTCCATCTAAATATGAGGACTATTGTCCAATGTAACCAGAAATAATCGATCAATTAGTTACTTGAAGGGGCTTGGAATTGTAGTTGGCCAGAGCTTTTCCCCAATTCTGTCGCAAATTTATTAATAATGTAGAAACACTTGACTGGAAATCCTGTGAAAATACATAACTGCGTGTGATGGGAAGGTAAATAAAAACACGTATCCAGTAACGCGTGGCTAGCGCAGATAGTAGCTCCAGTTGAGTTGGCTGCCTCTTATCTGCTACAGACATTAAAACATTTTACATGTTCTGAAATACTGCCAATGCACGCAGCGGATTCTTTGGATTCGTGACAACAGAGATAGGTTGTATGCAAGTTTAAAACTGATAAAATGTTTTTAAATGATCCCGTTTTGAGAGCTATGAAAGGCACGTTATTGCACATGCCAACAGGCGATCCATTGCCTTTCTAATGAAAATGGTTTGATAATTCATCATTTCATATGCCCTTCGTGAAATCGATATCTTCATGTGAAACCATCATTCCTGTCTTTCAGGCCGGGTTATGAGAAAGCTGAGAGACCATGTCCATCGTTTCCAGTACCAGAGGGCTAAAGAGCACCTGCTTACGCGCGCGGTGTCCGGTAATCGGCTCATGAGTGACGTGAAGGAAGGCGTGATCCATCAGCGGCTGGACCACTTTGACAGCCAAGTGACTGAGACAATTCCTCAGGTACACGAATGCAGACGCACACTACGAGGAAAAGTCTTTTCCATCTGCCTGGTTTTCATAAATTTAAACCGTATTATCAGTTTTTTTATTTTTTAAATCGTGGCATATCTGCCTCTTCAGCCAGTGTGCTCGCAGACTCACTCTGAGGGCAGGGGCCAGAGTTACAAACAGCCGTGCTGGCCATGGCTAGGGCCAGGGAACTGCCTGGCACACCACACAAACAAAGAAGCACTCGCACAAAATCATCTGAAATAATTTAATGTGAAAATAACAACAAATGCAATAATCAGACAATAATCCTATACTTTCTCTCAGTGCTGAAGACACGCTCAGTGATACCCACATACAGCTATGGCCAGCTCTGCAGGAGGCTTTGAGTCCTGTGCAAGGTTCACACACATCTCTCTTAAACATGCATCATACCAGCAGGAATCAGAGCATACACCGTACTGCTGCTCTCACATCCTCCTGGCTAGCTATGGACATGCTCATGTTAAAAACATGTTACTACCAGTAGGTTTTTGGAAACTTATTTTATAACACTGACTGGTCTGAAAAATTTAAACTCAAAGAACTGATAGCATTTTTCAGGTTTACATCTGAATAATTATCCATATTCTGCATGCAGATGCAGGCTCACAGCATACTTTGTGTTTACTTTGTTCTTTTGCTGATTTCTAACGGCTCGTTCACTCTCTGCAGGGAAGTAAAGATCTCTTAAGGAAATAATGTGATGTCTCTCTCTCTCAGAGGTTTTTTGTGAACGAGGAGCATTGGGACCGTCCAGATGGGCCCGTGTTCCTGTACATCGGAGGAGAGGCTGCCATCTCCATGATGGATGTGGTCACAGGTGTGTTTCTTCCTATCATCCAGTATCCTCCTCCTCTGTCAGAAGCCCCCCACCAGCACAACATGGGCAGCATACCTGTGTCTGTGGTGTGGCTTACAATTTCCTCCCCCAGAAGTCAGCATTAGATGGTTGCTTGCTGGAGACCAACAAGTTCAGGAGCAGGAAAAATTGGGAGGAAAGAAACATAAATTCCAAAAACATGGTGTTCTCAGATCACCATGTGGACATGGCAGCACACACATTACACAAAGCAAAATGAAGTGGAGAAAAGCACTTGTATGTCCTCCAGTATACTGTGGATGAGATGTGCTCCAGGCTGGCCAGGAAACTGTAGATGTGTGTATTTTAATTGTGTGTGTTGTAGATCGGTGCAGTGTGATGTAACTGTGTCCTTCCTGATTAGCCAGTGAGCCGTAGCTGTGTGCTTCTTGATTGGCCAATGAGCCATATCTGAGTAATTCTTGATTAGCCAGTGAGCAGTAGCTGTGTTCCGCTGTCTCACCCTACTCCCAGGTCACCATGTGGACATGGCAGAGGAGCATGGGGCCCTGCTGCTGGCCTTGGAGCACCGTTTCTATGGGGAGAGCATCAACCCCGATGGGCTGGAGACCGAGCAGCTCAGCTACCTGTCCAGCCAACAGGCGTGAGTCTGGCAGAGGGAGGGAGGGAGGGAGAGAAGGGTGAGGGGAGGAAAGGAGCTGTTAAGAAGGGTGAGAAAAATGCACAGGAGTGAGGGAATGGGAGAGAAGAAGGGGTGTACCAGGAGAGATTTGGAGATCAGGGGGAGGACACAGTGCAGGGGCTAGAGGAGACCTGCCCAGTGGCAGAGAGTGTTAGGGGGACGAGCTGGAGAGGAGAGGAAACACATCTCACTGGAGATCCCTCTCCCAGTGATGGGAAAAGCCGAAGAATTAAAATGCTTCTGGTGAGGATGAAGAGGGTGGCTCTGTGCTGAAAGGCCCCATGTTCTTCCTCACAGTCTGGCAGACCTTGTGGCGTTCCACCACTACATCAGAGACCACTACGAACTCACCCATAAAAACACCTGGATCAGCTTTGGGGGGTCCTACCCTGGCGCCCTGTCTGCCTGGCTCCGAGGCAAGGTACAACATAACCAACTGTGAGACATATTCACATTCAGATCAAACTTCCACAATCATGGATGCTATGCTCAAAATCAGCATTTTAGTTAGTATGCAATAATGCAGTGAGACATCACTCACACAGCGCCTCACTCAGTCACACAGCGCATCATTCAGTCACACAGCGCCTCACTCAGTCACACAGCGCCTCACACAGTCACACAGCGCCTCACACAGTCACACAGCGCCTCACTCAGTCACACAGCGCCTCACAGTCACACAGCGCCTCACACAGTCACACAGCGCCTCACTCAGTCACACAGCGCCTCACTCAGTCACACAGCGCCTCACACAGTCATAGAGTGCCTCACACAGCGCCTCACTCAGTCACACACAGCGCCTCACACAGTCAACGTCTCACAGTCAGTGCATTCCATCAGTAGCAGGTGGTCCATCATCCCAATGGCACTAAAACGTGACCTTTAAAAACCTGTGCATTAGACCAGGTGTATATGGTACTAATCTATGCAGCTGGGTGTTCACCTCTGCTAGTGACACATTAGCAGCTGTCACCTACATGGTCAGAGAGCCTCTGGATGATTTAAAGGCACACTAATGATTGACGCGAATGCTTGTTCCAGTGTGAGAGTGGATGTCTCTGTCAGTGCAGGCTGTCATGGCCTCTCCGATTGTGTTGTTCCAGTTCCCACACCTCATCTACGGTGCTGTGGCCTCCTCTGCTCCTGTCAAAGCCAAACTGGATTTCTCCGGCTACAATAAGGTACAGCGCAGCTGGACGTCCACAGTCAGGCAAAGAGAGTAATGGGTGATGGATTTACTTTATGGGTTTAACAAAATGGACATTGTGTTTCAGGTTGTGGGTTTGAGTCTGATGGATGAAGCTGTTGGGGGCTCAGAGAAGGTAAGTGTGTGTGTGTGTGAGTGTGTGCTTGCACAAATGTGCATTTCCCTGTGTTCCAGTGAATACTAATACCTTGTATTAAAAAATATGTTCATATTTTTCCATCTGTTTCCACTGCAACAGTGTGTGTGTATGCGTGTTGACACTCTTCCCCACTCCCCAAGTGTGTGTGTGTGTGTGTAGTATAGGGGGTGTGTTGACGCTCTCTCTCCCACTCCCCAGTGTGTGTGTGTGTAGTATAGGGGGTGTGTTGACGCTCTCTCTCCCACTCCCCAGTGTGTGTGTGTGTAGTATAGGGGGTGTGTTGATGCTCTCTCTCCCACTCCCCAGTGTGTGTGTGTGTAGTATAGGGGGTGTGTTGACGCTCTCTCTCCCACTCCCCAGTGTGTGTGTGTGTAGTAGAGGGGGTGTGTTGACGCTCTCTCTCCCACTCCCCAGTGTGTGTGTGTGTAGTATAGGGGGTGTGTTGACGCTCTCTCTCCCACTCCCCAGTGTGTGTGTGTGTAGTATAGGGGGTGTGTTGACGCTCTCTCTCCCACTCCGCAGTGTGTGAACGCAGTATGGGAGGCGTTTGCGGCGGTAGAGGCAAATCTCCTGGGGGGTAATGAGACGCGTCTGCAGAAGGACTTTGAAACCTGTGAGCCCTTGGATGAGGAGGACCAGACGGAGCTCGTGGAAAGCCTGGCTGATATCATCATGGGAACCGTGCAGTACAACAGAGAGGGGGCGCCCCTGAGCATCGAGAAGCTCTGCACCATCTTGACCAATAAGAGTGAGGAGTATGAGCAGGAGGAGGAGGCCTACGACAGGCTGGTGAAGCTGGTGGGGGTACGCTTTCTTATGCATTTTCTCTCCTTTCCATGGCAGCTCAAAGTGGAACAGAGGTGTGGCTTACTGTGATCTGAATGAGCAGCACTGGGGTCCAGTAACGCAGGTCTGTGTTTTAGGTGTACCAGACAGCCATGGAGGAGCCGTGTCTGCAGGCCTCTCACGAGCAGAACATCCTGGATCTGAACAACACCACCGTGAAGCGCACTGGCTTTGGAGAAAGGCAGTGGTACTACCAGACCTGTACCGAGTTTGGCTACTGTACGTGGGCAAGCAAGTGGCAACGCAGACACTAAAGCCTAACCAGATACTCCACTCTCACCAGATACTGCACTCCTGCACTTCCACTGTCCTCTCTGAACTTCAGGGGCTTCCAGTTGGTAACAGGGGTTGCTGGTTACCTGAATTGAAGCCATATAAGAAATCATATTTCTTTACTCCTACACACCTGCATCTCTGGTACATGTGTAAAACAGGTGTAGATGTGTAGAACAGTATACATCAGTCCAGCGTGAGTCCCAGAATATTGCAGCCCCTTCATAGCTGTTATCTATATAAAAGTTTGGTTGCGAAGTGGACTGTTGTTGTGTGTACCCTCTCTGACCACAGACCAGACCTGTGAGGACGCCTCCTGCCCCTTCTCCCGCATGCTGACACTACAGGCTCAGACTGAACTCTGCCCCCTGCTGTTTGGGGTGTCTCAGAGCAGCCTCCCGTCCAGCATCGCCTTCACCAACCAGTACTATGGCGGTGACCACCCCAGAACACACAGGGTGCTGTATGTGAACGGTAAGGCGCGGGGAGAGGGGGCCGTATGTGAATGGTAAGGCGCGGGAGAGGGGGCCGTATGTGAACGGTAAGGCGCAGGGAGAGGGGGCCGTATGTGAACGGTAAGGCGCGGGGAGAGGGGGCCGTATGTGAGCGGTAAGGCGCGGGGAGAGGGGGCCGTATGTGAACGGTAAGGCGCGGGGAGAGGGGCCGTATGTGAACGGTAAGGCGCGGGGAGGGGGCCGTATGTGAACGGTAAGGCGCGGGGAGAGGGGGCCGTATGTGAACGGTAAGGCGCGGGGAGGGGGCCGTATGTGAACGGTAAGTCGCGGGGAGAGGGGGCCGCATGTGAACGGTAAGGCGCGGGGAGAGGGGGCCGTATGTGAACGGTAAGGCGCGGGGAGAGGGGGCCGTATGTGAACGGTAAGGCGCGGGGGAGGGGGGCCGTATGTGAATGGTAAGGCGCGGGGAGAGGGGGCCGTATGTGAGCCGTAAGGCGCGGGGAGAGGGGACCGTATGTGAACGGTAAGGCGGGGAGAGGGGGCCGTATGTGAACGGTAAGGCGCGGGGAGAGGGGGCTTTTGTGAACGGTATAGCGCGGGGAGAGGGGGCTTTTGTGAACGGTAAGGCGCGGGGAGAGGGGGCCGTATTTGAACGGTAAGGCTCAGGGAGAGCAGGCTCTGACTGTGATTAAACTGGAGTTTAACCCTTGCACACATTTTCCTGCAGGGGACATCGACCCCTGGCATGAACTGAGTGTGCTCCGCAACGGCACCACCATGGCGGACAAGGACAGAGCCATCGTCATCAGCGACACCGCCCACTGTGCAGACATGAGCCCCGCCCGCTTCGAGGACCCACCCACCCTCAGAGAGGCCCGAAGGGTGAGAGAGGGACAGGGAATAAGAGAATGAGAAAAGGAGAGAGGAGGGGAGAGATGGAGGGAGGCAGAGTGATTGAGTAGTAGAAAGACACTGGTATTACTGCCAGTGGGCCCACTTTCACACAGTGGAGACTCTGATCACAAATGGCACATATAGGGGAAAAGATAGGTAGAGTAGGTCTCTCTCAAGCACGCACCATCATTAATGTATAAGTTCTTGTTTGGTTATTTCTATATCGCTGTTTTAACAGTAAGCTATGATGAGGTACGACAAGTGTCAGTAAAATGCAGTGAAGTTTTGGTAAAATTTGGTTAGTTTTGGCAAAGCGCGGCAAGTTTTGGTAAAGTTTGGCTAGTTTTGGCAAAGCGCGGCACGTTTTGGTGAAATTTGGTTAGTTTTGGCAAAGCGTGGCAAGCTTTGGTGAAATGTGGTTAATTTTGTTATGGTGTGGTAACATTTAAGGTGCAGTAAGGTGTGGTTGCATGCAGGTGGAGATGTAAAGGTACCCCTGTAAAGCACTGGTCATCAGCATTGGTCTCATGGAGCTGCATGGTTTTTATGTAACATTTATCAGCTGAAAGCTGTGCAGTATAACAAACCTCACCTGCTTCATTGGGGTTGAATGAAAAAACCAGCAGATGCTGTGGCCTTCTGGGACCAGATCTGAGGAGCACTGATGAAAAGCCACAGTCCCTTCGTTCCACAGGGGTCTGTGTTTGTGCATGTGTGCAGCAGTTCTCATTAGCTACTTTTCATTGGATACATTACACAACATACAACCATATGCACATATTTCAGTGTAAAAGCACAGTGTATGCACAGTCATTCATACAAGTAACAATTTTATAAACATATGCTATAACCACAAGGAAAAGTTTGGCAATGGCAGTAATTGGCAAGAGCTGGAGTGAAAGCCAGCTGTGGCACAGTGGTGAGGCGTCCTCTGCTGCCCATGGCTGCAGGCAGAGCTGGTGAGCGGCCCTCTGGGAGGCCTCGTGGTATCGGCCAGTGAGGCAGCAAGCCCTCTGGAATGTGCACTGCAGCAGACAGCCAGGCGGCCAAACCCCAGAGGATGGAGAGGTCCTGGGGTGTGTTGGCCCGTGGGGGTGACCTCAGGCTGAGGTGGTAGAGTGGCCAGAGAATCTGTCTGTGAAGGGGGTACGTGGGAAGGGTCCCCAGCAGCCTCCTCTCAGAGGGGCTCTGCCCAGCGCTTAGCCTTCCTGGAAGGAAAACAAGATGGGGATAAACAAAACAGGCCAAAACTCAAAACTAGTTTCAAAAATGACACAAAAAACTCAAAGGCAGGTGAGCCTGCCTGTTCGTGAGGCCACTGCTGTTCAAGCTCCTGCAGTCTCTCCAGGCTGAAGGAGGGGCCAGGAAATGACACCAGCCCAGAGGGAGGAGCCCCTCCCTCTCTCCCAGCAGCACACAGCAAACACACAGAGCTCCATGGGAGTTTGAGACCCGCACTGTAAAGCTGAGTAGATGGGAATGAGGGCGTGGTCACAGAGCTCCATGGCAGTTTGAGACCCGCACTGTAAAGCTGAGTAGATGGGAATGAGGGCGAGGTCACAGAGCTCCATGGCAGTTTGAGACCCGCACTGTAAAGCTGAGTAGATGGGAATGAGGGCGTGGTCACAGAGCTCCATGGCAGTTTAAGACCCGCACTGTAAAGCTGAGTAGATGGGAATGAGGGCGTGGTCACAGAGCTCCATGGCAGTTTGAGACCCGCACTGTAAAGCTGAGTAGATGGGAATTAGGGCGTGGTCACAGAGCTCCATGGCGGTTTGAGACCCGCACTGTAAAGCTGAGTAGATGGGAATGAGGGCGTGGTCACAGCGCTCCATGGCAGTTTGAGATCTGCACTGTAAAGCTGAGTAGATGGGAATGAGGGCGTGGTCACAGAGCTCCATAGCAGTTTGAGACCCGCACTGTAAAGCTGAGTAGATGGGAATGAGGGCGTGGTCACAGAGCTCCATGGCGGTTTGAGACCCGCACTGTAAAGCTGAGTAGATGGGAATGAGGCGTGGTCACAGAGCTCCATGGCAGTTTGAGACCCGCACTGTAAAGCTGAGTAGATGGGAATGAGGGCGTGGTCACAGAGCTCCATGGCAGTTTGAGATCCGCACTGTAAAGCTGAGTAGATGGGAATGAGGATGTGGTCACAGAGCTCCATGGCGGTTTGAGACCCGCACTGTAAAGCTGAGTAGATGGGAATGAGGACGTGGTCACAGAGCTCCTCCTCTTCCACAGGAGATCGCACAGCACGTTGCCGGGTGGCTGAAGGCTGCGGCGTGGGAGCACCTGTGAGGGGTTACCATGGCGCCAGCTGTCCTGACGATGCACCCAATTAACTGAGTGACTGCAAGGCTTGAGCCGCTCCAAACCCCCTCACCCTCTTCCCTAAACAGACTGGAGCGCCCCAAAAATAGTGTTGGTGTGATTTAAGAGATTACTGTTAACAGCATAGGGAGAAACATGAGCATACCACGCAGACCAACTGATCTGGGATCGCCGAGACCCTCTGCTACAGCCACAGCACTGCGAACATCACCATGAAGATCCATTCCCCTAAAAGCTGAAGATCATACCGTGGAACAAGCTGTTAACATTTTTGAGTTAGTTGTACCTGCAGCACTTTATAGCTGAGTGTGTAGTGTAGATGCTGTGTGATTCTTATTTTTTGTAGTTTTTGTGGAAGTCACTGAACTATTCCATGTTAAGTACAAAAACTTTCCTCCCCAACTAAAGCCATTTTTGGTGGATGCAGGCTCAAATGTCAATGTCAACATGAGAAAAGAGAGGATTTACCCGTTTATTTTCATGTTTGTTTTTACGGAAAATGAGAAACACCCCCCCAACACACAGACATTTTGAGTGCTGTAATGGCTGAAAGGGTGTGCCAGACATATTATTGGATTTTTTGTCTGCCGTTTGATATGAATGTAATCAAATTTCAATATTTAATCTGAGTATGAGTGCTGTATGTCTGTCCATCTCAAGAGACATCCTGATTTGTGAAGATTTTTCTACTACAAATCCATTAAAGGCAGCTTGCTGAGTTTGTGTTTCTTTCGTTTCTCTCCTGGCCTCATCGGTCCGGCCGATATTCCTTTACCCACATTTGCTGTGTGAATGTGCAGTTAATTACATCACCATATGGTGGTGCTGTTGTTCCACACACAATGGCCCATTGCATTTTAAAATCTGATTCCTCACTTCAGTCATGTCCCTTTTCGAGGTTTGGTTTTGCCTCTGATTCCACTTCACACAAACAAAAATACATATTAAACACTTTGTGAACTTGTGCAAGATACCAAATTTAAAGAAATCACAGAAAGCCCACTCTCTTTGAGCACGCACCCAGCCCGGCCCCCACGGTGAGCAGAGGTCTGTAATACGCTTACTGTACAGCAGACACTCTCTTTGAGCATGCACCCAGCCCGGCCCCCACGGTGAGCAGAGGTCTGTAATACGCTTACTGTACAGCAGACACTCTCTTTGAGCACGCACCCAGCCCGGCCCCCACGGTGAGCAGAGGTCTGTAATACGCTTACTGTACAGCAGACACTCTCTTTGAGCACGCACCCAGCCCGGCCCCCACGGTGAGCAGTGGTCTGTAATACGCTTACTGTACAGCAGACACTCTCTTTGAGCATGCACCCAGCCCGGCCTCCACGGTGAGCAGAGGTCTGTAATACGCTTACTGTACAGCAGACACTCTCTTTGAGCACGCACCCAGCCCGGCCTCCACGGTGAGCAGAGGTCTGTAATACGCTTACTGAACAGCAGACACTCTCTTTGAGCACGCACCCAGCCCGGCCCCCACGGTGAGCAGTGATCTGTAATATGCTTACTGTACAGCAGACACTCTCTTTGAGCATGCACCCAGCCCGGCCTCCACGGTGAGACTGCCGCAGAGGGATGGAGAGGCTGTCACAAAGTGAAGAGGAGTGAGGGACTGGAGGAAGGACTGACGGAGAGAACGGCCTAGAGAAAACGAGAGAAAGCAGGGCACAGAAACACGTTTTTCAACAACTGCTGTCCAGGTTCCACAGTTCAGTATCCTGTTACACCAACCTATCAGAGCCAACACACTCAGCATGTGTGCGAATGTGAGTGTGTGCCTGCGTGTGTGTGAGTGAATATGTGAGTGTGTGCCTGTGTGAGTGTGTGTGCGAGTGTGTGTGTGTGCGTGTGTGTGTGAGAGATGGTGTCCCTGGCCCATCTGTCTCCCTCTGGGCCTTAGGGGGTGCTGGAGGGGGTATTTAGGGAGGGGTTTGTGTCCTGCCCCTTACTGATTGATGATCTCTACTCCCCCCTGGGTCACCTAGGTCACGACCTCCCAACACTGACCCCCCCAGTGTGCTCAATCACCCCCCACCCCCAACACACACACACACACGCACGCGCACACACACACACACACACACACACATGCAGTGTAACCATGGTTGTGTGTTTATCTATACAACAATCATTTTACATTTCTGAACCATCAAAGGGATCCTTTCACAAACCAGGAGAGTCTATGCAAGTACATAGTTTCATATCCTTTCCCCGTCTTTGTTTCTCCCAAATACAAACACACACAAACAAATTTACTTTCATACTTCAAATGCATCGAGACACATGGACATTTATCAAAATTAAACTTTGCTTGTTCCATTTCCATACAACTATTCTGACTGAACCACAAGAAATTATATGAAAATATTCACTGCACATAAGGGTAAAAACCCAAATACTGATTCTTAAAGAGATTAAATTTGTGAATCACTAAATAATAACACATAGGACATTTAAATGCACAGTAGATCACTGGCTCAACCCCCCCAACCCCCCATCCCATCTCAGGCCCGCTCCCCTGATCAATGAGCAGCCGCCAGAGCAACAGCTATTAATCAGGGCCTATCGGCTATCTGTCTCCCGAAACAACCAATCAGAGCCCAGCGACAGCTGGCCCATGACAAATGGACATGGGAGGCAGAGGGAGGTGCATTTTATCTGATCCCAGCCAGGTCACAGCACAACGGCTCTCAGGGTCTGCCAGGATGCTGATTGAAAAACACACACACACACACACACACACACACACACACACACACACACACACACACACACACACACACACACTCACTCACCACTCACCACTCACCGGCACCTCACTCACCACTCACCACTCACTCACTCACTCACTCACTCACACTCACTAACTCACACCACACACACTCACGACCACTCACACCCACACACTCACACACACGCACACACTCACTCAATCACACACACGCATACACACATGCACGCACTCACAGTCACACACACGGATGCACGCACTCATACTGATACACACACACTCACACTCTCTCACTCACACACACGCACGCACACACACACACACACACACACACACACACATGCAGTGTAACCATGGTTGTGTGTTTATCTATACAACAATCATTTTACATTTCTGAACCATCAAAGGGATCCTTTCACAAACCAGGAGAGTCTATGCAAGTACATAGTTTCATATCCTTTCCCCGTCTTTGTTTCTCCCAAATACAAACACACACAAACAAATTTACTTTCATACTTCAAATGCATCGAGACACATGGACATTTATCAAAATTAAACTTTGCTTGTTCCATTTCCATACAACTATTCTGACTGAACCACAAGAAATTATATGAAAATATTCACTGCACATAAGGGTAAAAACCCAAATACTGATTCTTAAAGAGATTAAATTTGTGAATCACTAAATAATAACACATAGGACATTTAAATGCACAGTAGATCACTGGCTCAACCCCCCAACCCCCATCCCATCTCAGGCCCGCTCCCCTGATCAATGAGCAGCCGCCAGAGCAACAGCTATTAATCAGGGCCTATCGGCTATCTGTCTCCCGAAACAACCAATCAGAGCCCAGCGACAGCTGGCCCATGACAAATGGACATGGGAGGCAGAGGGAGGTGCATTTTATCTGATCCCAGCCAGGTCACAGCACAACGGCTCTCAGGGTCTGCCAGGATGCTGATTGAAAAACACACACACACACACACACACACACACACACACACACACACACACACACACACACACACACACACACACTCACTCACTCACTCACTCACTCACTCACTCACTCACTCACTCACTCACTCACACACACGCACGCACGCACTAACTCACACCCACACACTCTCACACACACGCACACACTCACTCAATCACACACACGCATACACACATGCACGCACTCACAGTCACACACACGGATGCACGCACTCATACTGATACACACACACTCACACTCTCTCACTCACACACACGCACACACACACTCTCACTCACACACACACACACACACACTCATACTGATACACACACACACACACTCTCACTCACACACACACTCTCACTCACTCACACACACACACACACACACATGCACACATTCTCACCCACAGTCACACACCCACTCATACTGAAACACGCACTCACACTCCAAGGACTTAGGACCACTTGCATGTCAGTTCTGTCCCACGCCGCAGAGTAGGAGGGTCGTCCTCCGGTCAGATGATGGGGGCCCCTCTCTGACGGGTGCAGCTCCTGTCCATCAGTCTCACCCCCCCCACCAACGGCCCAGGGATTGTGATTGTGTGTGTGTTTGTGAGACACTGTTTGTGAGTATGATATTGTGTGTGTGTGTGTCAGACACTGTTTGTGCACATTTGAGTGTTGGTGTGTGTGTGTCAGACACTGTTTGTGCACATTTGAGTGTTGGTGTGTGTGTACATAGGATCCTCTTCTCAGACAGGTGTAGCAAAGACGGGCAGTTCTGCACTTTCGATCTTAGTAATTCTACGGCTCTGTTCTCTTTTACTCTAAAGGAGCGACACTAAAGTTAAAGCACAGTCTCTGTTCCCCTCACCTGCACTCCACAAAGTCACAGCAATACAGCCACTACTCAAAAACCACTCCGGAAACCCACGGCAACACCAGGCCATCACTGACAGCAACACCTCAACCACTCCCAGTCTCAGACCCCAGGTAACGGTCAAAGCACACCAATGCAACTACGCAAAACAGAATGCTCCAAACATACTCTCAACCCTTTTTGTTCCAAAAAAAAAGTTTGTCAAAGTCAGAAAAAAAACACCCAGGCAGCGAGCACCCAAAGCACCCCAATTTGTGTCTTGGGAATGTAATGTTTACCCTGATCAGGAACCAAGAATCATTAGCAGGGTTCAGACCATCAGAACACAGTGCCCTCTCAAATCTAAAGTTATGAAATCCACAACTTTCAATCACAGCACTGTTATACACACTCAGATCAATCAGCACGTTTCTGTCCTAATGCTGGTGCTGGCTACTGCTGGACCATCTGCACCAGGTAACAGCTACCTGCTAACTGCTAACCGCATTCCCTGTACAGGTGCATGGGCGGAGCGTTCCATGTACAGGTGCATGGGCGGAGCGTTCCATGTACAGGTGCATGGGCGAAGCGGCCTGGCTGACTTCAGCATTTATGCAGGCTGATGGTCACCATAGCGACGTGTGCTGTAGCCTCACCTGAAAATAAAACAAAGAAACCGCTGCACAGTTTTGCAGTTCCTGTGAACGGTTAGTTGGGGTGAGTCATGGTGATGATTTTGACAGCCCTCACCTGGGAATGTACTCACTTGTGCCTCTCTCCTGCCACACCTGAGCTCCTCACACACTACGGCCACTAAGCTGCCATGCACTTTAGCTGCCTCAACCTGCTCTCCTGTGTGCCACTGGCCGGTGTTTGGAGTAAACCAACACACACTCTCATTCTACAGTTACCAGCCAGTGTTTGGAGTAAACCAACACACACTCTCATTCACAGTTACCAGCCTGCTGTGTTACACTTTTCAGGGGTGACAGCTCTGCTGCTTCAAGGCCAGGGCTGTACCCCCCAAACTGTACCCTCCCCAGGGGGCAGGACTGCAGGGCCGGTCCCCAGTGACATGGCACCTTCTCTCAACACTCAGTCATAAAGCCAAGCAAATATCAAAAACAACACGCTGAAGTGCTTATTAAAGCCCTTATGCACATTTTACAGATTAATACATGGTTCCCAAAATATAAGCACAGACGTAGAGTTCCAATCCGAAACAGGACGGTCTCCACACCTTCTTTCTTTCCTCCTCCCCCTACCATTTTCCCTCTCTCCAGAATAGTGACAGGTAGATTACGGGGCGTGATAGATGCCCCTGTTTCACTCTCCTCCCTCACCCCCTCTCCCCTCCCTCTATCTATCACCGGGCTCTGTAATTGTGGGGAGTTGGGCTGGCACAGAGAGCCTCCATCCATCTCCTTAATAACAAACAGTCAGGGAAACGGATGGTGCCTCAGAACAGAGTTAATCTCCATCTGTAAAGAGATGGAGGGAGGAGGGGCAGAACAGAGGGAGGGAGGGAGGGAGGGGGACTGAGAGAAAGAGAGGGAATGGGACAGAGGAGGAAGAGAGAGTACGGTGAAGGTGGTAAAGGCATTTTCCAAACCCACAGGACTGAAAATCACAAACACAACAAACGGCCAACGACAGAGAGATGGAGACTGGAAGACCAGGGAGAAATGGTGAAGCAGGGAAAGGGCAGGAAAACCGAGGAGGAAAGTATTAGATGCTGGGCAGTGTGGATGGAGGGATGGAGGAAGAAAAAGGCAGAGGAGAGATTTACGAGCCATGCCAGACGACTCAGAAACTAGAGAGGCATGTGCCTCCCCCCACGTACTCACCACCTCACCCAGCCCCCAACCCCCACCACACAAGCAGACAAACACCTGCCGCCACCCCCCACACACACAACCCCACCCTACTTTAATTCCCCCCCTCTCCTTTGGAAAGTTCGGCACTTTGACGAGTGCCCCTCAGGCTGATCTAGGGCTGGAGGGGTGGAGGGGTCCCATGTTACCTTTATGGTAAAGTCAAAAAGTCAATGGTGTCACCTACCACTGTGTGCCAGGGCGCTGAGACTGTGCAGCCCTCCCTATGAGACACTGAGCGCTCCTAACACTGTGCAGCCTGAGCCTCTCCTTCGGCTCTGTCGCCCAGAGCCGCTGCCAGGTTTTGCATTAAAGCCCACTTTCTTCTCAGCCACGATATGTCTCTTATATTTCTCAAATGTTTTATTTTTATTCTTATTTTGTACAAGTAACCAGCAAAACTTGATAAAGTTCCAAAGTAATTTGAGGTTAGCTTGTAAACCATTACAGTGTCAAGTAAGCAGCCAAAAATTTTCTCTAGTGCTGCAGCATGTGGATTGAGGTGTTTTTGGGCAAGGTTTATTTCCCAAATGAAATGGGTACCCATCACTGCAGAAGCAGTCGCTGCTGTTCACACACAAACTCCATACTTTTTCATTGCTGCAAAAGCAAAACACAAAGTGGTGCAGGGCAAATGGTGTGTGTCTGCATTGTGTGCGTTAAGCAGCAGCAGGTAGAACAGTGTACAAGCTAGCAGGGCCCTACAAACAGCAGCAAAAGTGCAAAAACATTTTTAACACAAAGCCATCCTTTCATAGCACCAGGCCATCTGGAAATGCACTATTCCTAGTTACAGTGAAAAATTGATACTGAAAATTTTCACAAACCCTTTTAGTAAATAAACATTTTTTTACAACCCCCCCAAAAAAAAAAAAAAAAAAAAAAACACTAAACATTTTGCCGGGCTGAAAACGGACCACATTGTTGTGATGAGATAATTAATTACAATTGCTTAAGTACTGTTTTATGGTGACTGAAAGCTGATGTTAAAACACCGAAATGCAGGCTCATAATGATTATTGCTGATTAAAAAAGGGCAAATGGAGATTAATAGAGAAAGGAGGGAGTGGGAGATCTTTTAAATGCTTCACTTCTCCTCCCACCCCAAACACACTCTCTCCTATTCTCATTCATCTCCCCTGTGGAGCTCCACACAGCTCCTTTTCCCTCCGCTGCCTGTCCTGCTGTAGCCCCAGGCAGAGGTCGCGCTGGCCGTTCACTTTGAAGCTCGGACACCTTGACACTGACCCTAGCGCATGCACAGACCCAACACGCATTACCAACGGGAAACAAAAACATGCGTCATGCGAGCAAGAGAGGCTCGCTGACCGTCTAACTCCCTGTGCTTGACCTGCCTTCAACTTGCGGGCGGTGCTGCCCGTCCGAGGCCCATACGCTTCTGCCAGTCCATCTGCTGAACCAGAATCAATGCAAGGCCCTGTGCTGCCCTGCCAATTCCTACTGAAATCACAGCGATACAGTGTAGCCTAAGCGTACGATTATTTTCGGTCTCGTAAAAATATCCAGCCTACCGCCCAACTGGAGATCACGCATTACGCGATGTATCTGAACTCATTCACAATTTTCATTGAGGCAATCGCTCCTCTTTTAACGCTTTGTTTGGCTATAATCGCGTCTATTAGGAGCGGCCCTCCTGCGGCGTTGAAAGGCCGCAGTTCGGTTGATGTTACAGGCTTCGCTTGCTGCGCTTCTGTCACTCTGCCTGCCGCCTGCCGCGACCCCAGCTCCGGCCCTGTGTGTTCGCCTACATGCTGGCGATTGAAGTTTTGCCCGCCCGGTGATAGCTCACAACGGGTGGTGGGTAAGGGGACCGTCTTGAATAATTATTATGTTACTTAAGTGTAATTTACAACATAAGAAGAGGAAGGGTCTTTCCTGCCCTCCAGAGATTTTGGGGACAGAGAATGAATGAGTTTTTTTCAGATTCGCATTATCGATGAAACTTCACAATTACGGATGGGCTAATTCTGCTTTGCTCCCTGACAACATTTCGGTTCTCAGTTAAATGATCGATCGTCAGGCTAGGCTACTAGGCTCGGCTAGGTGTCATAATGACAACAATAATAAGAATTGCGATCTGTGTTGTAATTGTTATTTTGTGTGCACTTTGGTTTCACGTCTATAACTCCATCGCTCAAACGACAAAAATTGCAATGAAAACCATTTAAGATAATACAACATTAAGTTTCCAAAAATGAGAAACTTGTGTTCAATACACAAACATTTCTGTGTTGAACTATAAACAAAACCGCTGGATATCCTGCACGAAAATCGACTCTCAATTTAAGTTTCCATTTTTATGGAACAAATAGCAATCATTTTATGTCAGTACCTGAAACAAAACCCCACAGAACGGAGATCAAGTGACCGAGATCTTAAGACGCATGTCTGATAAGACAGACTGAAACAAAAACACGAGCTTTACGCAGTCCTTCAGTTTACAGTGGCGACCATTAGCGAAACCTACAGCAGACCTACCCCGGGGGTACAGCGCCGCTATCGCTCTAAAATATAAATAGATAGCTAACTGTCTAGGATTTTAAGGTATTTTGGGATTAGCCTGCATTCTACATCCAGTTTAGTCATTTCAAACGGATGGGGGAAGCGTGTGTGCATGTGTAAGCGAAAGAGCGCGTCTTTGAAGATAAACAAGAGAGAGCGCTTGTAATGCGTGTGTGTATGTGTGAAAGAAAAGAGGAAGGTGGGGGTGAGACCCCACCGTGTTTTGACCCCCCAAACAACTCCCAACCTCCATCGCTCCATCCATCCCTCGGCTGATTTAAAGCTTCATCGCTCATTTCGCTGTGACAGATTCCAGCCAGTCGCCTTAGTTGATGGACAGCGGGAGAGGCCAAAAAGCACGCTGTTTTTCCGCACTTCACATCCTCCTGCCTCACCGCCGAACCGCTAGACACACCGTACAGTCCAGCGCGCTCGCAGAACCGACGGGGCACGGCCTGACACGGAACCCGAACAGCGCTGAGCAGGAGGGTCTATGGATAAACCTCTTTATCTGGAATCTGATTAATTTAAAAATATTTCTTTTCCAAAACCTTTCATATGCCTCACTTTGGCTGTGTAGTATTTGTATATTTATTGGCTGGATATCAAAATCATAGATTGCGACAGCTTCATCTACTCTGAAAGTGGCCGTTACTATATTGACGTAAATTATATGGACGATAGGCTAAATATTTATAGCGTTAACTGTTATTCTAACAGGAACTGTAAAGCTAGCCTAAAACATTTAACCAAAGGCTCAAATCCTTAATCGGCAGTAATATTTGGAGCACCTGTTATTTATTTTACCAGTCTTACAATAAGAAGGACCATATCATTTAAATTACTTGGACAAATTGTTTGGATTTGGCTAGCTGGAAAGCCGCTCTCTCGTCCTCCCCGGTACAGGATTGTCTTCAGTGTCGCATGGATAAAAGGGTAGGTCTCTTTTTTATGATTGCTGCCCGTTCCACAATACTCACTTTATAAGGACTTATTGCGACCATAATTGATATAAAACCTTCCGTATTCTCCAGTCTTTTGTACATAATTTATTTTCCTTCCACTGCCGCTTTGTTTTACTATTTATGCGACTTCTGCCCTTCGACATAACAACCCTGCAGTTCATCTGCCCTCTCTTCCTCCAGCAGCGATGAGCTCCGGAGACTGTGCCCTGCTACCGAAGCCTGCAGTCCGGCTTTTAGTTTGTATGAAGCGATAATAGTAGCGAGGAAGTAGTAACACATGTAGCATTTATCTACACTTTAATTCATCTCATAAATTACCTTTAATTTGACTGATGTGCGAAAATTACGGACTACCCAACATAATAATATGCTAATACGCAACGTTACAATAAGAGCAATCCTTTAATCCGCAAATGAGGAGCTACACATGAGTTTAATTGGATTCCTTTACAGAATAGCGCAAGCTAATTGTTGTGATCCACCAATTAATGTAATGCTATTTCCAGGTCGTGCCGTTTTACCAAACACTGGTCCCGGGCCATTATTTTTCTGTAATTTCATACACTATACGAACATACAAATGGACAGAAAGCAATATAAATACTTTGATTTATCGCAGCTATTCGCGTGAAACATAGAAGCCATCAGGCAGTTTCATAGTGGTTTTGTGTATTACAAGGAACTACAGGACAGGGTCAATGGGCCAACTATTTGGGAAGCATGTGTAGAAATAGGCCCGCCATGGAACAGGAGAAGGTAATATTATCATATAAATTAAGTCTGTAAGAAGTAACGGGAAAATAATGGTTTAGTGAGAGAGATACTTTGACCTGAGAAGGGCAGAGAAATGAGGGATAGAGGGAGAGGCAGACAAGTCTCTAAGTAGGTCAACTTTTTTGCTACACTGGGTCGGCGACTCGAGCCGAGCGAAGTGCTAGACTTCACCCAGCGCTGCAGCCTCGATCAGCCTCTACTGCTGGATATAAGATCATTCTTGCCGAAAATGTCCTCAGGTTGCAAAATGTATTCATCTCTGTCCTATACGCACAGATTTCCCTGTGTTTAGTATGACTAATACCCATATATAATATCCAATATTTTACTCAAAAACTGACACTATCACTGCGTGGCTTTTAAAAAATGTGTAAGCTAATAATATCAGGTAAACCGAACCTAAACTATTCAAGACAAATACACATTTTTGCGGCAAATAAAGAGAGTTGTGTGTTTACCCTTTTTAATCAGAGAAAAAAGAACTCTGAGCATTTCAATTTGAGCAGTTAATTAAAATTACTTTTTTACGGTGTGTAAATTGCAATGCATTTAACTTTATGCTTTGTTATGTTTTGCAGGCATATGTAGATACATTAGGCAGGCCTATTATGAGATACAAAGTGCTGCGAAAATACTTTAAAAGCAGAGAGCAGTGGCTCTGTCAGTTCACACATAACTCACTTTCATTTGGGACTGTCGGTCTTCCCACGTCGTAATCATCGGTTGTTTCCCTAGTAACTGTTGATATAATTTTGCATAGCTGCGTAAAGTCATGCGTTAAATTCATTGGTAAACATGCACACGATAATTACAATTCACTGTAGCAAGAAAGAGAAAGACAGGATACATGGTTAGTATTTTTTGGTTTGTTTTACCACTATTTGATAGACTAGTACAATCCGGAGGCGCTATTATGAAATGATACAGTTTAAAATATTAAGACAGGAAGACTTATGTTTTAGTTTCTCTTAGAATGGGAGCGCCTGGACCCAAAAGCGCCAGCACAAGACATAAGAAATGCAGCAAAATGACCTCAGAGATAAATCCAGCCGCGCCAGTTCTTGTGGCCTCATGTTATATTAGAAAAATGACCGACTAAACTTTCTTTTTGTTCAGTAATTTTACTGTAGCCGTAGAATACCCTTAGATGGTCAGTTTGTATTTTAACAAAATAAAGTAAATCCGTTGTTCTCCACTTCACTGCTCTCTCTTCACTCCACACACGGATTAACAATTTTAGCACTTTTACATATAATTAAATAAATCAGATATTACTACTTTGACTTGTTGGAAACTGAAATAATCGATCATCAGATATTTATGACCATGTGCATTTTGTCATTAACTTTAGATGTTGAGCTTAAAATAAATATGTTGTAAAAGTGTAATATTACGGACACGGTTACTTGTATCATTTTGAAGACAGAAGTTGGAACAATGGAATAGAAAAATCGTATAGTTTTATATGAACGCGTGATACTTAGATGTTCTAATAGTTATCATCGCTGAAGCTTCAGGCACAGCCCATATCATAAGAAAAATAGTGTCTGATAAGCAGCTCACAAACCCCGAGTCTCAACAGATTCTTCATGCAAACTATTTGGAAACCAATTCTAAAGCCTACGGGAGCTGTACAGATAACAGACCATTTAGAACTCATTTCATTGTAAAAATATGACCTGTAAAAAAATTAAAAAAAATAAATAATGACTAACTTAACTCCATGGAATCCCTTATGTAGCTACAATGAGAATTATTTGAACGTATTAGCTTAGTTTATTGTAAGCATTTAGAATTATGTACAATTTAAACTAAATTTAAATGAAACATTTAAACTGAATAAGTAATATTCAAAGTCAGGTCATAATGTATTTGTATTATTGTAATAATACATTAACAACCATTTAAATTATAACAATGTGAGTATGATGGTGATGGAAGCCTGATTAAAATATATAATTACTGTAGATGTTTTTGATGCATTGTATTATGGCTGGCGCACATATGTTTTCCACATGTGGCGGTTCTCACTGTCTCACGCGCCTTGAAAAATCGGAGCCGAGGTTCTGTGCTTTGATAAACTGAGGAAAAGCGGCGACATCTACACTGAAAGTCGATATCGCCTGTGAAGAGACGGAGGCGATTACTGATATGCGCCGTTCATTGCAATTACTCTTAAAAGTAGGGTACCCCGCTAAATCCAGCGGGCAGGTGGATCGCTTTAGAATGCTGGTATTACTATTCCAGTGCGGTCCTGGTAACTGTGCGTAATATTTACTATAGCGCGACTAAGACATGACAAATTAATGCAATTAGTACAATGACACGTGTGTGTCTTTTATGAATGTGTCATAATTCATTAATATTTCAGGGTGGCCATTACTGTGGATTGACAAAAATGGCTCAAGTAAGTGCAACAATTTCTTGTTTGTCCTGTAATGGCATGGGTGTGTATGTGTGCCATTCGGGGTTCTGTGCACTGTAAGGCGAAGCTCATGAGAGCTTTGCACATCAAAGAGCCTGTAGTTTTCCTAATTAAGAAGGAGGAGAGAAAATTAGCAGCGGCTAAAGACTCTCCCTGCTAACTCTACACAGAGTCACCTCATCCCTGCTCACACTCTCGCTCGCTCGCTCTCTCTCATGTAATTCCACACATGGCACCTGCAGGACTAAAAGAGGGTATTTTGGTCAATAAGCAGAAGATGGAAGGGCATATTTCAGGCAGTGGGTATTCCTGGGCAGTGCCTTTTCACTCTTGCTCATTCCTCTTGCCAGCTGTGTACCGCAGTGCTGGTTCACCTCTATACCTGACCGCAGCTGTAACACTCTGCCAAGGCTAAAGGCAACTTTATGATGATGTCAGCAGCTAAGGCCAGGTGATTGGCTGATTCACAGGTGATTGGTGCAGGTGATTGGCTGGGCCAGTGGTGCTTTGTTAGGAAAAGGCACAGCCTACGCCCCCCCAGCTTTGACCCCACTGTGCACTGCTGCTTCCATGAGTCTAACCCCCCTCCTTCTGTCCCAGTATGAGGACCAGGTGCAGTACTCAGGGTCAGAGGGCATGCCCGTGTCCATGGGGGGGTACCGGGATGTGCAGGCCATGAGGGCCCTACCCCCCCCACATTATGGAGCCCCCGTCACAGACTCACTCAAACACCACCGTGACCAGATCTATGGGTGAGCCCGCCTGCCTGCGTGTTTCTACTGTCAGCATGTCCGAGTGCCTGCGTGTGAGCTGGAGGGACACTGATGTGTGTGTGTGTGTGTGTGTGTGTGTGTGTGTGCCTCTTTAGCATAAGTTTAGTGTCTGTGTGTTTCTCCAGCCTATTCTCAGTGTGTGTGCGTTTCCATGCGTACGTTAGAGTGTGTGTTTCTCCAGCCTATTCTCAGTGTGTGTGTGTTTCCATGCGTACGTTAGAGTGTGTGTTTCTCCAGCCTATTCTCAGTGTGTGTGCGTTTCCATGCGTACGTTAGAGTGTGTGTTTCTCCAGCCTATTCTCAGTGTGTGTGTGTCCATGCGTACATTAGAGTGTGTGTTTCTCCAGCCTATTCTCAGTGTGTGTGCGTTTCCATGCATACGTTAGAGTGTGTGTTTCTCCAGCCTATGCTCAGAGTGCGTACGTTAGAGTGTGTGCGTGTGTTTCTCCAGCCTATTCTCAGTGTGTGTGTGTGTGTGTGTCGTCCGCAGTCACCCTCTCTTCCCCCTGCTTGCTCTGGTATTTGAGAAGTGTGAGCTGGCCACCTGCTCTCCCCGGGACTCCACCTCCCTCTCCTCGGCCCCACCCCACCTCCATGGCATGACCAATCACAGCGACGTCTGCTCCTCAGAATCATTCAATGACGACATCGCCGCTTTTGCCAAGCAGGTGAGTTAGAGCTCAGGTAGCATGGTGAACATACGCCTGTGAGGTACTGCATGCAGGGTACATACACCCCCGTGACCGACTGCGCACGGTGTGTATACCCGCCGTGACCGACTGCGCGCGGTGTAACCATAATCCACCATGTTTTTCAGATTCGCTCAGAGAAGCCAATTTTCTCCTCAAACCCAGAACTGGACAACCTGGTAAGCTGATGCTCATCTGCACATGCAGTCACACTCTTTATGGTTATGTCACCATGGTTATGGTTATGGCTGTTATGGTCTCCTACCTCCTGCTGAACTCTTTGTTTTCCCTCTCAGATGATCCAGGCCATTCAGGTTCTGCGTTTCCACCTGCTGGAGCTGGAGAAGGTGTGCTGATCCTCTGAGCTGATCCTCTCTAGACATCTTTTATCAGCCATTAACACATATGGAATCCTTTTCTCAAGGCTGTAAATAGCAAATATTTAGAATGAGACATGGACATTGTTTTGCTTTACCTTTAATACTATGACTGAAATGTATTTGTAATTTCAATTGCTACGTATAAACACTAGATAAATGGGGCCTGTTGTTGGAGCTGTGCTGACAAACGCAGCTGCAGTGATAGACTGTCGAGGGGGGCTGGTGTGTTCAATGATGAAGACTATTAAAACCTCCCTCCCGTTCTGTGTCTGCCTCCCCAGGTACACGATCTGTGTGACAACTTCTGTCATCGTTACATCACCTGCCTGAAAGGAAAGATGCCCACTGACCTGGTGCTGGACGAGCGGGAGGGCGGGTCCAAATCCGACATGGAGGATTTCACTGGCTCCTGCACCAGTCTGTCAGACCAAGTGAGTGATCAGATTGGATGTTTATTTTTCGTTTTTTGCAAGAGGCAGGGTATTTTAGTAGCAGCTATGTTCCAGTTCAGAAAGTCTTCATGAGTTAAGAGTTCTTGCTATTAAACATGAACACACCTGGCACAGGTGAATCTCACTGGTGTCAGAGCATTTCCCCCTGCAATTCAGAAAAGGTACAGATTAAAGTGAGTTAGTGCAGCACAAGTTTCTGAAGGTTTGAGTTAAGAGGAGAGTGACCCCCCCCTCCCTTTCTGAAACAGCCCTGCCTGAGGTTGTGCTTTATGGCTCATAAAGCACGTTTACTGCCCAGTTTTGGTCCCTTTATGTGAAGCCTCGTCTTCAAAGTGCCTGCCAGTTATTCATACAGTTGTACTCACCTTTTAAACTCATGGTAAACCTGCCTGCTGAATTTGAAATTGAAATTCAGTTGTATGTAATGTTTCACATCTTCAAAACACCAAGGGACAGAATAATTACACAACAGTAATTTACAAAACATAGCTTGTTTGAAACTTCTTTACACTTCTTAAACCATAGTCAGTCCCAGATTAAAATGCCTCAGTAACTGACGGCAGAGGCTTCGCCAGACTCAAACGGGCAGTCAGGCGAGTGTGTGCTGGAATACCTGTTAATATGAAGTGGTGCAGTGTGTGATGAGCTGAACTGGAGTGTGGGTCTCTCCCTGTAGAACCCGTCCTGGCTGCAGGACCCAGACGACTGTGTGTCCACCCCCTCAGGTACCCCAGGGCCCTCCTCCTGTGGCCTGCCCTCACACAGCACCGACAACTGCAGCGACACCGGTACGACACACACACGCACGCGCACACAGGCATACAGACACACACACACACGACATACACAAGCACACTCATACACACACACATTCACACACGCGTACGCATGCGCACACATGCGCACAGTCATGCTCACATACATGGACGGTCACACGAGTGCGCAGTCATGCACGCGGTCAACAACGCGCACACAAACGCACACTCACACATGCACATGTACACACGCTCACGCAGACACACACGTACACACACTCATGCATACGTACACACATGCGTGCGTGCTCACAGATAGACACACACATGCTCATGCACTCGCACACATTGCAGTAAGCTAAACAGATGTCAGCATATAGTTGTCTTTACTCCAGCATGTTGTGAACATGGGCATCTGTAGTACGGTCTGCTCTTCTGCAGTGTTTGTGCTGCTGTCTGATCTCACCATCCGTCTTTTCACATCACATTCTCTCTCTTTATGTCTGTACATTTTAATGCGTCCACTATTGTCAGTAATTCTGTTGTACTAGGCTGTACTGTGTAGGCTGTGTATTGCTGAGACATGTAGATCTGGTGAATGGGCTCTGGTTTGGGCGTCCACACTGAAGCACTGAGCTGAGTTTACCTGTCTGTACTGCAGGGGATGGTCTGGATGCAGGAGTTGCCTCCCCAAGCACAGGCGAGGAAGATGAGAATGACCGGGATCGGAGGAACAACAAAAAGAGAGGGATTTTCCCCAAAGTGGCCACCAACATCATGAGAGCTTGGCTCTTCCAGCATCTGTCGGTAAGAGCGGGACACAGCATGACTTGGGGAGGCGGGTGTCTTCAGTCCCAGAGTGCTGCTTTTTGATAAAAATATTCATTCCGCACTTTTAACACAGAATTTGAATTTCTGTCACTGAGGATCTGTGAATGTAATTGCACTGCATCGTATCTAGTTGTTCAACTAGAGGGAAAAATATACATTACTGGAGTAGCAGGAACAGTAACGAGTGCGATAATTAGCAGATAACTGAGGCAGTGCTTACGTGCTAATGACACCGAGGGGATCTTAATTACAGACAGCCCTGCCTCAGCCCCCGAGAGAGAATGACGGAGCAGCGCTTACAGCGCGACTGTGCGGCTCTGGGGCGTTCAAACAAACCGCACTTGACACTTTGCCATTTGTGTAATTTACGGTTCTGTGCTATGATCCTGTTTCTGCTTCTCCTTTGGCTGTCTCTGATTTACGCTGCCTGGTCGGTGTGAGACGCTTCACTGCGCGTTTGTAAGCACCTGCTACGCCGCTGAACGCTTGCTGACACGCAAGGCTTCAACACTTTTTCAGTGTTTTACAGTCTCTGTACAACATAGTGATAACGAACAACCATGTGACACTGAAGCATAGTGTTATGGCGTAATTAGGAGTTGGAATTTTAGGTATACTTTGGAATTTTGTTTGTGCTTTTGTTCGTGCAGGACTGCAGGTCATCTAATATCAACATTTCCACTTTATTTAGAGAAGCTTTAAAAGTGGCCATTGTTGGTTCAAACCACTAGACTAAACTTTCCTTTGCCTCCTCAGTTTAGTTTTGCAAAGACGTATGAACCCTTTTGAATTAAAACCGCATTGAACAGTTTTAAGGTCTTTGTCCACAGCATCAATGATTCTGTCATTAGTCGATTTCTTCATGAAAACTGATTCATTTTTTGCGAATACAAGTTTTACTGTGAAGGTAGCAGAGATTTGCTTAAATTTCGTACTTAACACAGAGTAAGCGCCACTTTCAATGTCTACTAATGTTTCAGTTTGACAATAAGAGTTAATATCAGTTTGAAAAGCCTGTACATCGAAGTGAAGATCTATCTTTCACCCTTAATGTTTCTTAGCTTTTAAAGACGTGGAGTTTAGCTACATTTTAAGGTCCAATACTACCTCAGCGTTTGTTTAAGCATAAAAATATATGGACCGCTCCACTAACAAACTCCGATTCAAACAACAGACCCAATTCAAAGTACAAAGCCGTACACATAAATTTCCACCTCTTTCGGTTAAGTACAAACGATAACCTCTACAAACACTCAACCAAAAGTCTCCATTTCCAAAAACGTTCTCTGAAGCAATCCAGGAATCCTTTATTTTGGCAAAAAAGAATAAGAAATCCACAGGTTCTTTACTTTGGTGAAGACAGCAAGGTTATTTACTTCGTTGTGAGGGCGCTATTTCTTCGAATAATTTCTAAATTCCAATACAAAGACGCCACCAACATACTTTTCGTTTTAGGTTAAATGACACGCTTTCTTTAAACAAATAATGAATTAGACATTTCTATTATATTACCTGGGTTAAAAGCTGAGGCTGGAGAAGGCGAGCAGGCAGGTAACAAACCAGGTAGGAGTACACAGGCGTGCAAGCAGCAGGTCAGCGGGAAACGCATGCAGGGGTGTAATGATAATGGCACAAACATGTTTCCAAAAGTAAACTGTCGACTTTATCTTAATTAAAGAAACGTATGCAAAGATATTGATATTAATCAAAAGAAAACGGTACAAACAACCGCTGAGAGTTAGCATCGATTTCCAAACTTTCTCACCTAGCCCAACAGTAATTGAGTGAGACGCCTTTGAGCGTGACCCCAACGGTTTTTTTCTTTTTCAAAATAAAAGTCTTGGCTGATTGACCAACTTCAAATGCATATACGAAAAGTCTGCCTTAAATCATATACAGCTCCTATTTATTCTACCATCTATAGCTAGAACGGAAAGCAGGCCATAACAAAAAGAACATTAATTTTCAAAATATGAGCCATTGTCATTTTTTCAAAAATGTATGCAAGGCATCAGTGTGCATGAACAGGTCAGAAATGTGCTAAACTGATCTCCATCGGCACCTGGCATCCAGGTTCTCTCTTGCGAATTGGCCTGGTGGCATGACGGGCTTCACTTTGAGTGGAGGATGATTAGCCGTCAGTGGTTCCACGTCCTCGAGTCGCTTGAAGCGGAAGTCAGCAGTGACGAATGGCCCCAGCCTCACACTTCATCGTCCAGGGCTGGCTGGTTTGTTATGAACAGAAGAACCTTTCTGACAACCTGATCAATCTCTCCCACACACCTCAGTGATGGGCACCAGCAGGGGGGCTGAAGGTCCACTTCCCTCCTCTCTGGAGGAGACTACTTTCAATGCGTTCCGGGATCAAAATCTTCACAGCTGTTGTCAATTCTGTTTCGGTCAAGATTAAGTTGGTCGTAGTGTTTTATGGCTCATAGTGTGGGTGTATGCCTAACTTTATTTGCAAGAGCACAAAAAAGAGGTGTTCATTGCTTGTTGAAAGTAATTATTGTTTGTACTATGAGTTACAATGGTTCTGTGTGTCCTTTCTCAGCACCCATACCCCTCTGAGGAGCAGAAAAAGCAGCTGTCACAAGACACCGGCCTCACCATCCTGCAGGTCAACAACTGGTCAGTACTAACCCATCTATAATCAATGCCTCTGCCCCACCCCCTGCCGTGGGCGGGGCGCGAGCGCTTAGCGCGCACCGGAAACTCCATCTGTCACCACACACCACTACAGCACAATCAATATCACACAATCAATTACTACTCTCTAATCAATGCTGAGGATGTTGGTCTGGTACTTTATGAGAAGCAGCTAAAAGGTTAAGAGGTTGTTCTTCTCACCCCCACCCCTCTCTCCCTAGGTTTATAAACGCCAGACGCAGAATCGTCCAGCCCATGATAGATCAGTCAAATCGCTCAGGTAAGAAAAGTCCTCTGTGGGTTGTTTGCGTGGCAGACCGTCTGTCTCTCCGCTAACAGTCTGTCTGTTCATTAGACTGATCATGGATGAAAGGGTCGTATTAGGGTTGTACAATTTGTCTTATATTGAAGTTATTCATTTTTTATTTTTAATACAGCCGACCTATTTCACTTTAGTCCTGTAGGGAGAAGACAGTTCTCGCTCTGTGTCTGTTTGTTTTTATACATTTTTAAATATCCTTCTGTTTGAATGCTTGGATGGTGCACTGAACTGGCCTTAGTACCATGTTGCAAACATACAGTACATCAGTACTGAGTCACACAATTCTGATTTTGTGTTTCAGGTCAAGGTGCCCCCTACAGTCCAGAGGGTGCGGCGATGGGAGGGTTTGGTTTGGATGGACAGCCCCACCTGGGCATTCGGGCCGCTGGTGAGTGGCGGGGTTGTGCATCTCCACCTCTGTGTTATCAGTACCTACCATCTCTGCCAATATTACATTTTTTTTGTACATGTATTTTTTATCTATCTATGTGTGTACTGAGTGTTATAACATTACTCTGAGAGTGTGTGAATGAATGTGTGTTTATACTGAATGTTCTAACGTTACTGTGTGTGTGTGTTTATACTGAATGTTCTAACATTACTGTGTGCGTGTGTGTGTTTATTCTGAGTGTTCTAACATTACTGTGTGTGTTCATACTGAGTGCTCTAACATTACTGTGTGTGTGTTCATACTGAGTGTTGTAACATTACTGTGTGCGTGTGTGTGTTTATCTTGAGTGTTCTAATGTTACTGTGTGTGTTCATACTGAGTGTTCTAACATTACTGTGTGTGTGTGTGTGTGTTCATACTGAGTGTTGTAACATTACTGTGTGTGTGTGTGTGTTTATCTTGAGTGTTCTAATGCTACTGTGTGTGTGTGTGTGTTTATACTGAGTGTTGTAACATTACTGTGTGTGTGTGTGTTTATACTGAGTGTTGTAACATTACTGTGTGTGTGTGTGTTCATACTGAGTGTTCTAACATTACTGTGTGTGTGTGTGTGTGTGTTCATACTGAGTGTTCTAACATTACTGTGTGTGTCTCTGCAGGGCTTCAGGGATTGAGCGGTCTGCCCTCAGAGTACCCTGGAGCAGTTCTGCCCCAGCCAGCATACCCCCACGGCCCCCCATCCCTACACCCCTACCCACCTCCCCACCCCGCTATGCTGCTGCACCCACCGCCCCACCCCCACCCCTCAGACCCTCTCATAGGGCAAAGCCTGGACATACACGCCCACTAGCCACCAAGGGGGTGGGTCTTTGGGGGGGTGGACATGGTCCAGAATATGAAGCAGCAGACAATACACAAACGCACACGCGCACACTCACACAAAAACACAAGCACACATACAAACATTACCATGGAGAGTGCACACACATACACACACACACACACACACACACACAGCTAACACTACATCTCTCAAAAATTTCAAACAAACAAGCCAAGTCAAAGGAACGATCCAACCACCACAGAACAAATACAAGCTGATATTCAGCACCAACAAACCTGGTCTTCCCAAGCACTGATGCAACTCCAACTGCCCTGCTACACCTCCCCATCACCCCCAAAACTGCCCTGCTACACCTCCCCATCACCCACAAAACTGCCCTGCTACACCTCCCCATCACCCACAAAACTGCCCTGCTACACCTCCCCATCACCCACAAAACTGCCCTGCTACACCTCCCCATCACCCACAAACTGCCCTGCTACACCTCCCCATCACCCACAAAACTGCCCTGCTTCACCTTGCCATCACCCAAAAAACTGCCCTGCTACACCTCCCCATCACCCCCAAAACGGCCCTGCTACACCTCCCCATCACCCCCAAAACGGCCCTGCTACACCTTTCCATCACCCCCAAAACTGCCCTGCTACACCTCCCCATCACCCCCAAAACGGCCCTGCTGTCCCTCCTCGGAGGTGGGGCCGAAGTGACCCCAGTGTGGTCCAGCCTCTTCCCCTGAAAAAGCAGGAAAAGGACAATGAGCTGTACCAGCAACTCTGGTCCTCGCCACAGGAGTTGCGCCAGTGAGTTCAGCCCCGGATGAAAAGCCACACCATCGCCTCAGTGGCCCGGCCGACATTGCGTCCCACAGCTCTGTGGCAACGGGGCCCTCGGTCTTCCATTTATCAGGAGGAGGAGCTGTTGGAATGCAGGATGCCCCCCCCAGGAGTGCCTGCGCTGTGACCCCCCCTCACTCACATAGACCCATCCAGCCCCAGTCTTCCCCCCCCAGACACCACACTGATGAGGGTGTACTGACACTGATGCCAAAATACTGACACTCCCCCAGTCCAGAGAGGAGACACAGAACTGCAGCACAGCGGAGCGACAGGAAGCAGAACTGCAGCACAACAGGAAGACTGCCTGTCTCTAAGCATTCACCACTATGCCATGTTGACACGTGTAATTTAATTTCCTTTTTTTAATTGTATTTTTGTATTTATATCTGTATATCAGTGAAGCAGCATTATGATGTTTGTATTTCAGGGTGACGGGTGGATGTGGGTGGAGTAGTTGTGCTTTCTCCATGCTCGTCAGGCTCCTCCTTCCAGCCCTGTGGGTCCTGGGGGCGTGGCATATTTGCAAACAGCTTCTCCCAGCGCACGTCTCCCTGTGCATTTCGGCTGCTCGTTTGCAGCACGGTGGCCATGGCACGCATCTCCATGGAAACATGCCTGTATGCTCTGTCACAGCTGTCTTGCACACTCACTGGCATCAATGACACTCCCCAGCCCCGCCCCCAGCCCCACCCACACCAGATTCCAGCCCAGCTCCTGTGCTGATCCCTGCAGAGGGGGAGATGTGTATGTGCTTATGCGTGCGTGTGTGTGTGTGTGTGTGTGTGTGTGTGTGTGTGTGTGCATGCAGCAAAAGGCAGCTAGAGGCTTGGAGGATACAATTTGAAGGATGCTGGACCCCCTGTTGCCCTTATCATTTTTTTTATTTTTCCCGTGATAAAAAAAGCTTATTTGAAGATGTTTACTGTTATAATTATGATGATAATATTAAACAAAACATTCTTTTTAAAACTTGTCAAAAGCTGTGTGTGTGATAAGGTGGCTGCAACCCATGAAAGACAGCAGGCCATATTGAGAATATTGGAAACAATGGTCAAAACTCAACTGCGCATTCAGTGAGAGCTACAGTGATTATAGCTTATTTTTGTGCGTATATTTGGAGTCATATTGCCTGTGTTGTAACTGCAGATGTTAAGGCACTTTTGCATAAGGGTCTTACTCTATCTTCTTCTCTGTGGTCTCACTCGTTTTCATGACTGTGCTTTCGCCCCCTCCCTCTTTCCTCCTTTTCCCAGGCCTCTGCATTCCTTTCTTCCTCTCCTCTTATCCACTGCTGTTCCCTTGCTCTCTCTCTCCCCCTTAAAGTTCACTTTTGTGCCACAGTAATTACTCATTGAATGTCATGGATTTAAACATATTTGGCTGCTGCCCCCCCTCCCTCCACTTATGATGGATGCAGGCTGCAGCAGAGGTCAGAGTTCACCCAGAGGTCAACAGGAAGTGGCCTCACTCTCTGACCCCCAGTGCTGACCCAAGACACAGCGATACCCTCCAGTTTAATGCTTTTCCTGTTCAGGCACCCATCTGTGTGTCAGTCTGCTCCTTCTGGTTTGAGGGTCTGCACCGTTTGACACCACTTCCATTGCAGGATGGAACAAATGTTCTCTGCAAACACAGAATGCGGCTCCACCCTGGCTCAGACACACTGATCTCTGCACTGCGCTGCCCAGCACTTTATAAAGCATCTCAGACCCCACGCTAGCTCTCCTGTCACTACAGTACAAGTGCAACTGTGTGAGACAATCCGGACAGACAGACAGACAGACAGACAGACAGACAGACAGTCAGGGGAACAGCAGGGTGCAGAAGTACACATGTGGGAGCATTTGGTCATGCACAGATTTAACACATTCACAACAAAAAATCAACACTTTTAAAGAAATCCTGATCCATTACCACATCATGCTGGCTAGCGGAATTCTGAGTAAACCCTTTTTCTCCCAGAGTGCAAGTACCATACAGCGCTCATGATCAGTAGTCATGGACCAGAAGCAGGATCAAAAATATAGGGACTAATAAAACTGCAGACATGTCCTTAACAGCAGAGTGAGTGTGTAATATGTGTGCGTGTGTGGTGAAAATACTCAGTCACTTACTATAGTGTAATGGAGTAACAGATTTATTCATGTCTGGGTATGTGTCTGTGTCTGTACTTCAGTAGTTCTCTGCATGTGTGAGCGTGCATGTGTGTGTGCGTGCGTGTGTGCGTGCGTGCGTGCGTGCGTGCATGTGTGCTTGCATGTGTGTGAGCGTGCATGTGTGCGTGGATGTGTGTATGCGTGCATGTGAGTGAGCGTGCATGTGTACGTGGATGTGTGTGTGCGTGCGTGAGGAGCACAGAGGGGGGAACAGGAGGAGTGGGGCTGGTGAACATTAATCATCCAATTACACACCTGTCAGAGTACAGACAAGGGGAGAGCTGCCAGAGAGGGAGGAGGGGGCAGCGGCGCTCTGAAAGCAGAGCAGAGAATGAAGACAAAGACACAAACAAACAACAAAAGAGGGGCCGGAGACTGAGAGGGCTGGAGCAGGGAGAGCGATCGGGACGCCGGGATCCAGGATGGGTGGCTGGGACTTGATCGGTGATCAGCCTCAAAAACGCCACACTGCTCTGCAAGGGGGGTCAGGAGCAGGTCTGGCTGTGCTGGGGTGCACATACGCATCCTTTACTCACACAGAGGGGATACAAACCGCACAGCTGCAGACAGCATGTCAATACCCAATCATCTTTCAGCAGCCTTAAATATGAATCAACACCCACTTACCTGTGCTTACCTTCAGTTTACCTTCACACGCCCATCATGTGACGCTCCTCATTGCTGTGTAGCTTAACTACATTTTCAGAAGTTATTCAGATTCTAATGTAATATGATTTACTGCATACTTTTCTTTGTTTACAACCGCTCTGAGAGGAAAACTGGGTTTAACAGCTGTTAATAACGTGTTTGACTGAAGAAAGGGGAAAAAAATTTGCCCCAAAGAATGAACAGTAGAAAGAGACAGAGACTGAAGAAGCCTGGCTTTGTCCTCCATAGGAGGAGTGCTGTCCCAGTGTTTAGCTGCCGGGATGGTTCGCACAGTCACTAAGTGTGCACAGTCACATAAGCACAGGCATGGTTCGCACAGTCACTGAGTGTGCACAGTCACACAAGCACAGGCATGGTCCACACAGTCACTGATTGTGCACAGTCACACAAGCACAGGCATGGTTCACACAGTCACTGAGTACACACAGTCACACAAGCACAGGCTGTGTATTATGCTCACAGACTCTGTGTACTTACATTTTAATGCACACATAATCGATCACATATGCATATCAAACACTTAATGTGTCAGTAACATATTCTGACTGCAATTGCAAAATGTGTTTCAGATTGTGTTCACTGCACAGGGCTCCCATTACCACACAGAATACTTATCTAAATTCACAAGTTTTGCCAGATGCTCCCTTTGGTGGAGCTTGTCTTCAGAATTCAGAGTGTGGTGGGTCCATATGTTTTGGAAAACATATGAATTCATTTGTCCTCATATGTGTGTGTTAGCAAGTGCAAGTGTGTATATAAATGAGATGTTTGCGCAGGCAAGAGGCTCTCTGTGAGTGTGCATGTGTGTGCAGTCTGAGGAAGTTATGAGGAGTGGAGCATTTTAGGGAGCAGAGTGAGTGTTATAGGGAGCAGAGTGAGTGTTATAGGGAGCAGAGTGAGTGTTAGGGAGCAGAGTGAGTGTTATAGGGAGCAGAGTGAGTGTTATAGGGAGCAGAGTGAGTGTTAGGGAGCAGAGTGAGTGTTATAGGGAGCAGAGTGAGTGTCAGGGAGCAGAGTGTTATAGGGAGCAGAGTGTTATAGGGAGCAGAGTGAGTGTTAGGGAGCAGAGTGTTATAGGGAGCAGAGTGAGTGTTAGGGAGCAGAGTGTTATAGGGAGCAGAGTGAGTCTTATGTAGTGGTGTGTCTTAGGGAGTACAGTATGCGCTAAAAGTATAGCTGTGATACACACTGGCGATGAGAAGGGACCCAAGACCCTGTGACAGGCAAAAACACTGTGTATAATTGCTGTGTAGAGCTGAAGTAAGCACAAACACAGTCTGTGTGTGTCATGGCTGTGTAGAGCCATCATAAGCACAAACAAAGTCTGTGTGTGGCATGGCTGTGTAGAGCTGTCATAAGCACACACATAACATATTCATTTTTCACTGACCACTGCTCTAATAATGCTTTAAGTATGTTCTAAAAAGAGATAGTGACAAATAAAACACTAATAAACATAATTAGAAAATAAGACAAAATTATGCTGTGCAGTTAGACTGTCTAGGCTTAGTAGATGCACCTGGGGTTGGATAAGTGGGGCTTTGTGCTCCTCACAAACTGTAATGCTGCTTCTCCGTGCACTACACTGCTGCTTTCAAGCCTGGCACACAATCAGATGTAGCATATCAGCGCCATCTTGTGGTATAAATGGGAACAGCAGCAGGAGAGCTCCACAATCACCCATTATAGTGATCACTGGCGCTCCCCAGCTAACGGGGCCTTATCAAGAGCTAACGGAGAGGAAGTTTTAAAACCACCATGTGGTCAGACAATATCATTAAAGTCATTTTAATGTGTGGGTGACAACAAAACAATAACACATATGATACACGTTAGACTTTTTTTAAATTATTATTCTGACTTATTATGACTTATGCACTGTATTGTGATTGAAGGCACACGAGGGGCTGGATTGTTTGTAAACAGGAGTAAATCTTCGCTCACATTCACCACCCTGAGCAGAGCAGCTGCCGTTACAAACATTACTGTGAGGCCGGCAGACAGAGTGAGCTCACTAATGCTGGCCACAGATTTTAAACACTTTTACATTAGGTTCTATATTCAAACAATAAAGCGAAATGACAATTCACAGTCATGAGGCAGCCATGCATTTTACATGATAACTCTATTATAAAATATTAATACAATATTGATGACAAAATATTATCTCAATAACCTTCCCTTCTGTAAATGAGGCCTGATGAAATGTTTGTTATTGCTAATAATAAAAGCAAAAGTGATGTAAGCTGTATTATACAAATATGAACAGAACAATCTATACTTCCTCCAGACAGCAACATTGAATGGTCTTTGTATTTTGAACTTAATACATTCAGTAAAATCGATATGCAGTTAAATAACACTCATGTTTAAATAAACAACCAGCCAGCAATATAATACAGTATGTAATATATTGTATGCATATAATTTTAATTATGTATGCATTAATATATACATACACATGTGTATAGAAGGCTTTGCCACCGTAAAGACTTACCAAAGGTGTTTTTTCAGACTGATGTTTCTGTATGTCTTTCTGTGCTCCTCCTTTCCTTTTTTGACAGCAAAGAAGCTGAAGGATAAACTCTCAATGAGTGCAAAGTCTTGCTCTGCTATACTATCTCGAGTCTAAGAGGCCTTACAGACATTGCCTCTATGACATCATGAATTCCACACCCCTCTCTGTGGCTGGAAGCTCCGCCCCGGGCAGGTCAGCCTGGAGGCCTCTGATTGGTGGGCCTCCGGTGCAGGCAGCCTGTGAGCTGTGGGTTCCTGTGGGTGGTTCCCTGGCATCTGCAGCACCTGTGGGTTTGTGTGGAGCACCAGTGGCTGAAGGCAGGCCCTGGACGGTGTGGAGCGGCTGATGGGGGGCCCTGGACTGTGTGGAGCGGCTGACGGGGGGCCCTGGACTGTGTGGAACAGCTGACGGGGGCCCTGGGCGGTGTGGAGGGGTGGCTACAGTGCATCGTCCTCAGAAGCTTCTCCATGGTTGCCTGCCTGGTGCTCTCCCTCCTTTCCCCAGGATTTCCTCAGACTGTCTCCACCCAGCCCAGCCTCTCTGGGTCTCCCGCTCTCCTCTACTCTCTTGCTCGTATCTTCTCCTGCTGTTCTGGGGAGACCCCTGCTCCCCCGAGCTGACCACTGCCCCTCCTGCCCATCCTCAAAGGGGCAGACCTCTGGCTCCTCCAGCCTCACCCCACCCCCTGTCCCCTGAGCCGCTAAGTGCCCCCGCTCCTCCCTCAGCACCCCCAGCTCTCCCTGTGTGGGGCAGAGCGCGTTCTCCGGCCTGCCCCCTGAAGGGGTGGCCGTTCTGCCCCCTCTGTGACAATCTGTTACCCCCTCCCCTTCAGTCAGCCCCGCCTTGCTGTGAGGACCCACGCGCACACCCTGTGCGTGCCTCCGAATCGTCTGCCTGGATTTGCACCTCCGTGATTGGTTGCAGTGCAGGGTTCGCCTGCGATGCCATTGGCTGAGGGACTGTTGGGCCTCTACACTGAGTTGGCGGGTTGCCAGGCGGGGGCGGAAGCTGCTAATGTAGAACAGGGAGGCGTACACTGACGTCAGGTAGTACCCACCTGAGAGAGAGAGAGAGAGAGAGAGTTTACGTTACCATCACATATAAACCCAGTTCAGTCAAAAAACTCCTGTATCTGGTTTGAGTGTTTATTTCCATGTATGCCAGAGAATTACATCCACACTAGCAGAAAGCTCTGCTTTACAGGTTACTCTCTGTTGCGGAAGCATACCAGTCACATGACCAATTTAAATAAAATCCCCGCCCCCAATGGACAGAGAAGCAGAATCAGACAGGGGGAAGTTGGGTTGGCGGGTGAGAAAGGAGAACATAATTACAGCACGACAGGACCAGCATTTCCACATCCACTAAATAAACTGCCATACACACCGTCAGGACTGCCACATTCTGATTGGTGCAAACTCCACTGATGCCACACAGGACACAGCCAATCAGCAGCCCTGGCTGGCTGTCAGCTGATGTGCAATTATGCTAGAGTTTCCTGTCTGAACTTTGGTGCATTTATCTACTAGACGCTCTTTTTGAGAGAAAAACACAAAGTGCAAATGAACTGGAGAATGATTATGATAAGTGAAATAATGAGCAGCAATGATGGCAGCGTATTAGTGTCATAAAGTTACAAAACTCTGTGCTGTGTGAGTGTGTGTGTGTATGTGTGTATCTGAGTGAGTGAAAGTATGTGTGTGTGTGTGTGTGTGTGTGTGTGTGTGTGTGTGTGTGTGTGTGTGTGTGTGTGTGTGTGTGTGTGTGTGTGAGAGAGTGTGGGTGTGTGTGTGTATCTGAGTGAGTGAAAGCGTGTGTGTGTGTGTGTGTGAGAGAGTGTGAGTGTGTGCGTGTGTGTGTGTGTGTGCATATTGATCTGTTCCAGCTGCTCCATATGAAGGCAGTGACAACATGTTACTGTTAATATTACATTCTCTTTGGTCTATTTTGACCTGCCCTGAGCGGTGAAGCTCAACTCTGACTTCCTATATTCTCTTTTTGGGTGACAGGGAGGCATGTTCTTGTGTTTATTTGAGTGTGCATTTGTATATGTGCAGGATTGTGTGTGTTTGTGCATTTGTGTATATGCATGTGTGAGTGTGCATACGTAGGTGTGTGTGCGCATGTGTGGATACATATCCGGGTGTGTGTTAACCCAACCTTCGCCCTGCAGTTGTGCTGGGTCCAGCAGCTCCATCATGTAGTCCGTGTCAAGCTGCAGGGTGGAGAGGTCGCTGCGCAGCAGCACCCAGGTCAGACAGGGCAGGAAGTCATCTGCTCCGAACACTGCGCCTGAGAGACACGCCATGTCACTCCACAGCTACACCAATAAACTCACCGCACACTCTGTCACTCCACAGCTACACCAACAAACTCACCGCACATTCTGTCACTCCACAGCTACACCAACAAACTCACCGCACACTCTGTCACTCCACAGCTACACCAATAAACCCACCGCACATTCTGTCACTCCACAGCTACACCAGCAAACTCACCGCACATTCTGTCACTCCACAGCTACACCAATAAACTCACCGCACACTCTGTCACTCCACAGCTACACCAGCAAACTCACCGCACACTCTGTCACTCCACAGCTACACCAACAAACTCACCGCACATTCTGTCACTCCACAGCTACACCAATAAACTCACTGCACATTCTGTCACTCCACAGCTACACCAATAAACTCACCGCACACTCTGTCTCTCCACAGCTACACCAATAAACTCACCGCACATTCTGTCACTCCATAGCTACACCAACAAACTCACCGCACATTCTGTCACTCCACAGCTACACCAGCAAACTCACCGCACACTCTGTCACTCCACAGCTACACCAACAAACTTACCGCACATTCTGTCACTCCACAGCTACACCAATAAACTCACCGCACACTCTGTCACTCCACAGCTACACCAATAAACTCACCGCACACTCTGTCTCTCCACAGCTACATCAATAAACTCACCGCACACTCTGTCACTCCACAGCTACACCAATAAACTCACCGCACACTCTGTCACTCCACAGCTACACCAGCAAACTCACCGCACATTCTGTCACTCCACAGCTACACCAACAAACTCACCGCACATTCTGTCACTCCACAGCCACACCAACAAACTCACCGCACATTCTGTCACTCCACAGCTACACCAACAAACTCACCGCACACTCTGTCACTCCACAGCTACACCAACAAACTCACCGCACACTCTGTCACTCCACAGCTACACCAATAAACTCACCGCACACTCTGTCACTCCACAGCTACACCAGCAAACTCACCGCACACTCTGTCACTCCACAGCCACACCAACAAACTCACCGCACATTCTGTCACTGTCTCACTACAGATGTCACTCTAAAACGCTCTGCCTTATAAACATGGGAGAGATGTTGGTTCACATTTGGAGCACAGTCAGGAAAACATTAAGAACCATAACGTAATTATTATTCTACATGCATAAACTGCTTCTACTGAAACCAGTTTGCATGCCCCTGTGACTTCCCTCCCAGAAGCTAGAGGGAGCTGGCGCACACCCACCAGGGCTGGCGTTGGCACTCATGCTGTGGTAGATGCTCTTGCAGACCTTCAGCATGATCTGCACCTTCTTGTTAGGGGAGTAGGCCTGGTGCATAGCAGCCCAGCGCTGCTGAATGCGCTCCAGAGCGACCGCGTCCGGCACCCCCGCCCCCGCCGCTGTCCCACCCAGGTCCTGTGGGCCCCGCCCCTCCAGAGCCTGCAGGTTCTCCCGCAGCTGCTGCAGGGTGCTGTCACGGCAACGGAACTCCCTGAGACAGGTGTACAGGTGGGTGCGCAGCGGCTTCAGGGCCACTCTGTGCAGGCAGACCTCCACCATCGCATCTGCGACAGGAGCAGAGAGCAGGCATTACTCATCATTAGACATAGCTGATCAATCATTACTCATCATTAGACATAGCTGATCAATCATTACTCATCATTAGACAAAGCTGATCAATCATTATTAGAGCTGCAGTGCTGGGGCGTTCCAGCTGCTTATCACCAACATCAAGGCCGAGCAAATATAGAAGTAAAAACCACAAACAGGACATGACTGTACTGTGAGTTCCTGTTCAGATAGCGCTCTGCTTGGCAGGCCAAACATGCTCCTGAGGCTGACCAATCAGCTGTCTGACACCATCCCATCACCTCCGCCCCAGATGCCAGTCCCTGCCCAAAAAAAGAGCACCATGACAGACCGGCCCTCGTGGGGCCACGTTCAGTGTCTTCGGCTTCACGCCGGTCTCAGTCCTTAAACATGCACCGTTATTCAGCACTGCACAGCAGGGGCAACACAGCCATACTCTCTGTGTTTGCTATACTCCAGCATTATACTATACGATTATACTCCAGCAATATACACCGGCAATATACACAGGCATTATACACCGGCAATATACTCCAGCAATATACACCAGCAATATAATATACTCCAGTAATATACTCCAGCAATATACTCCGGCAATACACTCCAGCAATATACACCGGCAATATACACCAGCAATATACTCCAGTAATATACACCGGCAATATACTCCGGCAATATACACCAGCAATATACTCCAGTAATATACACCGGCAATATACTCCGGCAATATACTCCGGTAATATACTCCAGCATTATACTCCGGCAATATACTCTGGAAATATACTCCGGCAATATACACCGGCAATATACTCCAGCATTATACACCAGCAATATACTCTGGCAATATACTCTGGCAATACACTCCAGCATTTCAGCGGCCTGTGCTTTCACCAGTGTTCGGTCTAATAAAGACCTAAATGCTACACTCATTTCCCTGGCTCTGTCCTGCCACAGCTTTGGCATCTGAGCAGTATACTCACTATTCATTTATAAATACGTATTTTTATAAAGTGATGCAATAAGCCACATGTTGTCTTTCAATTATCCTTGAAAATCATCCCAACTTTGTATTTGAACAAACATTTCTTTAATAAAAATAACAGGGAGGAGTCCTGCCTGTGGTTGGTGCTTCGGAGCAGTTGGTCTGTTAGCTTAGCTGAGACAGTGACTACAGATGTAAATGTTTCACCTTTTCTCATCTCCTGACATCATGTATGTACAGATGTCCATATATGAGCCACACTAAACTTTATGAGGGTGACACAAATGACACTGATGTTGGTGACTGTTACAGCAGCTGTCACAGACGAGGTCAAAGTTTCCTGGATTTGAAATGCTCAGTTTGCAGTATTGCTTTATTGAGGTTGAAACTGGGGTGAAGGACAGTGTGGTCGAGGTCTGTGTGTTTGGATGTAATGGAGGCGCTGAAACGCTGCCAGCAGCGCCGCCTGTCTTTGGTCTGACCCAGAGCAGCTGCAGTCCTGATGTCTGTGTTTGGGCCCACACCAGGCGATCAGTACCCCCGCCCCTCAGCGCCAGTGCAGACTCACCCAGCTCCCAGTCTGCTACGTCTCCCAGGCTCTCCATGAGAGTCTGTATCTCAGCACAGTCGAACAACGCCTCCCGCAGGTTGGTGAGGGTGTTGCGCACCTCCTGCAGCAGCTCGGTGCCAGTGGGATGGGTGTGTGTGTCGCTCATCATGGTGTGCTCCAGGAAGGCCCGCAGGGCCTCCGCGAAGGCCCCGCCCCTCCGCTCACTCAGCTCCTGCACGCGATTGGACAGCCGTTTCTGTGGTGACACCAGCCCACCTAATGCCTGGCCCACAGCCGAGAGGCGGTTTTTCACCTTGTCAGCAAGGACCAATGGGAGGCGGTGGGCATGGTGGTGGGCGGGGCTGAGGCTGGGGTCTGGCTCCTCCTCAAGGCTGCTGATTGACAGGGAGTCCAGCTCCATGCAAGGGGGGTGGAGCAGAGTGTGAGGCGGAGGCGGGGAGAGCCACACCCCATTCTCGATCCATGAAACACGGTGTGGAGACAGAGGGGTGGGCGTGTTCTCCCCGGAGGAGCCTGCGGTCATGCCAGGGGCCCCTTCACCCAGCCCCCTGGGGGAGCTGCAGCCGGCGGACTGACTGGCCCTCCTCAGCACCACCGCCTCCGGAGCAGAGGGAGGGGCAGGGGAGGGGCCTGGGGGCGGGGCACTGGCGCACTCTGAGGGAGGACAGAAGGACAGGAAAACTCACTGCAAGGGCCCAAAAAGCAGACAGCAGAAAACAGAAAGCAGACAGTAGAAAGCAGACAGCAGACAGCAGACAGCAGACAGCAGATAGTAGAAAGCAGACAGCAGACAGTAGAAAGCAGACAACAGACAGCAGATAGCAGACAGTAGACAGTAGAAAGCAGAAAGCAGACAGCAGATAGCAGACAGTGGAAAGCAGAAAGCATACAGTAGAACGCAGAAAGCAGACAGCGGAAAGCAGACAGAAGAAAGCAGACAGCAGACAGCAGAAAGCAGACAGCAGACAGCAGATAGCACAGTAGAAAGCAGACAGCAGAAAGCAGACAGTAGAAAGCAGAAAGCAGACAGCAGATAGCAGACAGTAGAAAGCAGAAAGCAGACAGTAGAAAGCAGACATCAGATAGCAGACAGTAGAAAGCAGACAGCAGACAGCAGACAGTAGAAAGCAGAAAGCAGACAGCAGAAAGCAGAAAGCAGAAAGCAGACAGCAGATAGCAGACAGTAGAAAGCAGAAAGCAGATAGCAGAAAGCAGACAGAAGAAAGCAGACAGCAGACAACAGAAAGCAGACAGTAGAAAACAGACAGCAGACAGTAGAAAGCAGACAGCAGACAATAGAAAGCAGACAGCAGATAGCAAACAGTAGAAAGCAGAAAGCAGATAGCAGACAGTAGAAAGCAGAAAGCAGACAGTAGAAAGCAGAAAGCAGACAGCAGACAGCAGACAGCAGACAGCAGACAGTAGAAAGCAGACAGCAGACAGTAGAAAGCAGAAAGCAGACAGCAGACAGCAGAAAGCAGACAGCGGATAGCAGACAGTAGAAAGCAGAAAGCAGACAGCAGGTAGCAGACAGTAGAAAGCAGAAAGCAGACAGCAGAAAGCAGAAAGCACAGCTCGGCCTTATGAAAACCCTTTCTGCCAGTGACACACAATCCTAGTGACACATTTCACTTGAAGTGTGTTTTCTGCAACATTACTAAGTGACATACAATATAACTGACATATGACTCATCCTAGCATGTGCCATAAGCATGTATAATTACCATGACAACAGGTCCTCACCCCCTCACCCCCCCACCCCACCACCACCCCCTCACCTCCTCACCTCCTCACCCCCTCACCTCCTCACCCCCTCACCCCGTCACCCCCTCACCCCGTCACCCAGTCACCCCGTCACCCCGTCACCCCACCACCCCCGTATGTGTGTGTGAGTGTGTGTGTGTGTGTGTATGTGTATGTGTATGTGTGAATGAACTATATTATTAAAAGTTGGAAATGTCACCCAAATACTTTACCTGGGTCACCTGGGGGCGTGTCATGGGGCTCCTGGTCCAATGAAAGCCCTCGCATTCTGTGTAAGCCTGCCCCTTCCCACTGCCGAGTGGTGCTAAGCCGTCTTTCTCGCTTACGATTGGCCAGCTGACTGGTGCGGGAAACGCTGGACTGGGGTCGCAGTGGGGGGGTCAGCCAGTTGTCTCCATGCTCGTGAAGGTAGAGAGGGTTAATGATGCAGAGAGCGCCATTGGCTGAAGTCACCTGTCAGTCAGCAAACAGGAAAGGGGTGGAGTCTAATAACAGTGCATGAATGTGTGCAGCACACCCCCAAAAAAGAGCGAGAGAGCCACACCCATACAGTGCACAGGTGAGCCTTACCTGAATGGAGCACATGGTAATCCCAGAGGACGTAGTCATGTGATCGTGTGTTTGGCCGGGGTGGGACATAGCCAGAACTCTGATAAACAGATACATTGAGAGGGAGAGAGAGAGCGTGTGATTGGTTGTGCTGTTGGTGTCTGTAGTTTAATGTGTTTGCTGCCGGCCTATAGAAAAACCAGCAATTTATTCCCAAAGTCATACCAGTGTTTTCAATGGAAACTATGAGGGAGAGAGAGAGGAAACCAGAAAAAAGAGGATTGCAGAAATAAGAGTACATAATCATATTAATCATATTCTATTTGTTTTCAGACTATTACATCTATTGTGTGCAACACTGAGACAATCTCATATGGTTGTAGAGAAGTGGAACCTATAAATAATTGCCTTTCTATAAATAAAATAAAATAAAAACCTATAAATAAAAGCCTGTCTGTCAAGCACAGAGCTGGTTATTTAACTTGAGGAGTGAAAGAGAGAAGTGAGAGTGCAGTGCGGGCAGGTCTGCTAGGGCAGGGCCAATACTGTCATACAGGGCATGATGGGAGCAGAGACGCCTTACAGCTGATATTGCTGTTATTGTTGATTTACATTTCATTTAACTGGTTATTCTGGTAATACTGCATCAAACTATGGCCATGCAGTAATTAGGGCAGAGAGAGAGAAATGGAGAGGGACAGAGAGAATCTTTCTTGACAACAAAAGTTAGAGAAGAAGAGTGAAAAAGAAGACATGCACAGAGAGGCAGGGGGTAGAGCTCAGAGAGGGAGGGGGGCAGAGCTCAGAGAGGGAGGGGAGTAGAGCTCAGAGAGGGAGGGGGCAGAGCTCAGAGAGGGGGGCAAAGCTCAGAGAGGGAGGGGGCAGAGCTCAGAGAGGGGGGGCAAAGCTCAGAGAGGGAGGGGGGCAGAGCTCAGAGAGGGGGGGGGCAAAGCTCAGAGAGGGAGGGGGCAGAGCTCAGAGAGGGAGGGGGTAGAGCTCAGAGAGGGAGGGGGGCAGAGCTCAGAGAGGGAGGGGAGTAGAGCTCAGAGAGGGGGGGGGCCAAGCTCAGAGAGGGAGGGGGCAAAGCTCAGAGAGGGAGAGGGGCAGAGCTCAGAGAGGGAGGGGGGCAGAGCTCAGAGGGGGGTAGAGCTCAGAGAGGGAGGGGGGCAGAGCTCAGAGAGGGAGGGGGTAGAGCTCAGAGAGGGAGGGGGGCAGAGGGAGACTCACTGGGGCCCAGCTGTGACAGGGCCTGTCCTGGCTGCTCCGTGACGGTGAACAGACAGGGGGGGATGAGCAGACAGGCCGGCAACACATCCCTGGGGGGCACAGGCAGCAACGTACACATTAACACCCCACCACAAAACAGCCATTGTAAACTGCCCTGGATTACAGCATTTAAACACACACAGGTCTGAGTGTTAACATGTAACAGCATGACCAAAGGAAAAACAACATCACCTGCTCAGACTGTAGAACGCAACCAGCTGAACCAGGTCTGAGAAGCCCAGGTGAGACTGTGACAGGTGCAGCACTGAGAGACAGAGAGAGAGAGGGAGAGTGGGTGGGGGAATAGAAATTCAAATGTATTTTTGTAATACCACCTCAGCAATTTTGGGTTAACAATCCGATACAAAGAAGGTCAAATCAATAGACATGATCAATCAAATACAGTGTGAAATATGTGAATTTTCAGGCACAGAGCTCCCAACACCCACACCAGGCACAGAGCTCCCAAAACTCGCACCAGGCACAGAGCTCCCAACACCTGCACCAGGCACAGAGCTCCCAACACCCACACCAGGCACAGAGCTCCCAAAACTCGCACCAGGCACAGAGCTCCCAACACCTGCACCAGGCACAGAGCTCCCAACACCCACACCAGGCACAGAGCTCCCAACACCCGTACCAGGCACAGAGCTCCCAACACCCGCACCAGGCACAGAGCTCCCAACACCCACACAGAACTCCCAACACCCACACAGAGCTCCCAACACCCGTACCAGGCACAGAGCTCCCAACACCCACACAGAGCTCCCAACACCCGCACAGAGCTCCCAACACCCGCACAGAGCTCCCAACACCCGCACAGAGCTCCCAACACCCGCACAGAGCTCCCAACACCCACACAGAGCTCCCAACACCCGCACAGAGCTCCCAACACCCACACCAGGCACAGGTAGCTGAAGTGTTTTGCGTGGTGTCTGTCTAAGTCCATGTGAGAGGGACATATTGTCATTTTAAAATTACCCACAGTTTTCATTAACCATCATGAAAGAATTGAATCATTTTTAAAATGTCCTCAACAGGGTTTCCTCTTTGTGAAATAAATTCAGGGAGAGGCAGATATTAGAATTAATCATTTATTTTCCAGGGTTTTTATGTCAGTATTCAGGGTGAGAGTATGTTTCTCCTCTTGCACCTCACCTCTGCATGTGTGTGGATGTACGTGATGTATGTGTGTGTGTGTGTGTGTATGCAGCTGTGCGTCTGTGTGTGTGAGTGTGTGTGTGTGTGTGTGTGCAGCTGTGCGTGTGTGTCTGTGTTTGTGTGTGTGTGTGTGTGTGTGTGTGTGTGAGTGTTAGCTCTGGGTTAAACATATAAGAGGAAGGCTCTCCCAGCATCTACCTGCTCCAGTGCGCTGGATAGGGAAGTCTCTCGCTGGCTCTCCATCGCTCCCTATAGACATGCACAGGAACTGCGTTTCGGAGTCAGTCACCACCAGGAAGCTCTACACAGAGGGAGAGGGGTGAACAGCAGGCTGTTAGAGGCAGAAATGAGTCAGCCTGTGGCCCGGCCTGGGAAAGGGAAACTGTGCAGCAGTAACTGAACTGACTGGAGCAGAAGCAGCCCGTCTCACACTGAGGTTATCTCACACTGACTGACTCAGCCCCGGGCAATGCTAACGCAACACAAGTCATCTGCTAACACACCCATAACTGCCAGCTCTCATTCAACTCTGCTGCGTGCACACCCACAACACAGCCACATTCAGACACACACTGAACTGAAATCACCCAGCTCTCTCTCTCACACATACACACACTCACACACACACACACCCACAACACAGCTACATTCAGACACACACTGAACTGAAATCACCCAGCTCTCTCTCTCACACACACACACACACACTCTCAAACACACAGGTGCACACACATACATGCATGCATGCACAAACAGGTGCATGCACACACACACACACACACACACACACACACACACACACACACACACACACACACACACACACACACACACACACACACACACACAGGTGCATACATACACACACACACACACACACACACACACACACACACACATGCATGCTCACACACAGGTGAACACACGGGCATACACACACACACGCGCACACAAACACACACACACACATACACACATGATCACACTCAGACAAAGGCTACAGGAAGTCAGGGTTAAAAGTGACAGCACAGCTCAGAACAAACAAAAATAGATTGGAGAGTGCGTAATACCGAAAGAAACCTGTTCGAGAGGTTCACTATAAGTCAAAGAGACAGAACAGGGCAGAGGGCTTGTTTCTCATCCTTTTTGATTCAAATGAAAACACTTGCAGCCACACTGATTTCCAATGCAAAAGCAATCATCCAGGCTTACTTTCTGTCAGAGAGTTCTGAGCGTGTGCTTAAGGCAGGGTAGTCTCTGTATCCCTGACTCTGTGACAGAGCTGCAGGCCCCCAGCACAAAGTGAAAGCACAGCCCCGAGTTTGGTCCAATAATGCCGGACTGAGGGGCCCTGCCTGGCTGCCGGACTGAGGGGCCCTGCCTGGCTGCCGGACTGAGGGGCCCTGCCTGGCTGCCGGACTGAGGGGCCCTGCCTGGCTGCCGGACTGAGGGGCCCTGCCTGGCTGCCGGACTGAGGGGCCCCGTCTGGTGGAGCAGATACAGGGTGGCTGTTCTGCTTTCTGACACCAAGGTGTCCACCTGTGCTCCAGGCATTTGTCTTTTATGAGCTCATCTGTTATGTTTTGTGTTGCTGAGGATAAAATCAACTGTAATTCTGCTTTCAATGCACAATAATATATAATTTCTCTGTGTATGTGTCCACACACACACACACACACACACACACACACACACACACACACACACACACACACACACACACACACACACACACACACACACACACACACACACACACAGAATGACCAAAAAGGTGGAAACACCAGTTTATAAAACTCACTTCAGACACTAAGCCCCCATGTGCTCCCTGAACAGCATGTAAACAATGTAACAGTGTGGCAGTGTGTAACACAGACTCTGGCAGTGTGTAAATGGTGTAACACAGACTTTGGCAGTGTGTAAATGGTGTAACACAGACTCTGGCAGTGTGTAAATGGTGTAACACAGACTCTGGCAGTGTGTAAATGGTGTAACACAGACTCTGGCAGTGTGTAAATGGTGTAACACAGACTCTGGCAGTGTGTAAATGGTGTAACACAGACTCTGGCAGCGTGTAAAAATGGTTTTGATTATAAGTCCGGTAAATGGTTCCAGGATTACCTGTCGCACAGACAGCAATGTGTGATTCTAGGAAATTATTATTCTGCATTTTTACCACAGTCAAAGGGGGTCCCACAAGGTTCAGTACTGGGTCCGATTTATATTAACAATATTATATCCTTTATAACAAACTGCAATGCTCATCTTTATGCGGATGATACAATTCTGTGTTGCTTTGCTAAAACTGCACACTCAGCCATTGAAATCCTACAACAATCCTTTGACAAATTGCAAGATGCACTTTTTAAACTGAAATTAGTCCTGAATAAAAACAAAACTAAATATTTGCTATTCTCTTGAGCCAGAGATATACAGGTGGACAATAGTTTGGATTAAAAAGTTACTTTTAAACTTCAGATTGACACGCCTGTCAGCAAGCTACGATGAAAAATTGGATATCTGTACAGAAACAGAGGTCATTTTCCCACGCTCAGTAAGAAGCTGATAATTGAGGCCATTTTCTTGTCTGTTTTGGATTATGGTGATATTATCTATAGACACGCCCCCGCCTCCACTCTTAAACCCCTCCATTCAGTTTATCACTCCGCCCTAAGATTTATTACCGGTGACAGTTATTCTACTCATTAAAGCACTCTGTATGCTGTATTGGGTGGCCATCTCTGACAGTACGGCGTGACAGGCATTGGTTTCTGTTTATTTGTAAAGCCCTAAATGGCAACTTGCCAACATATATCACTTCCTTATTAAATTGGTCTTATCGTCATTACTTGACTCATTCTAGTGATTCGCTAATGCTTGAAGTCCCGTGTGTGAACACCGAGTTTGGGAAAACTGCCTTTAGCTTTTCTGCGGCACATACTTGGAATACTTTACAACACACATTAAAGCTTAGCACAATTATACCTATAGGCCAGTTCAAAACCATGATTACACACTACTCTGCTCTTGAATGTAATTGTGGCAGCGTGTAAACTGTGACACAGACTCTGGAAGCGTGTAAACGGTGTGACACAGACTCTGGCAGCGTGTAAACGGTGTGACACAGACTCTGGCAGCGTGTAAATGGTGTGACACAGACTCTGGCAGCGTGTAAACGGTGTGACACAGACTCTGGCAGCGTGTAAACGGTGTGACACAGACTCTGGCTCAGATGTGGTGACTGGCAGGGCTGTGGTATATGGATGACATCATTGACATGCTCATCACACCCCTGGGTGACGGCACATGTGGATGGGGACACCAAACAAAACCAGTAAAACCCTCCCTGCTTCCCAAACACTCAGGTCTGCTGGCCTCTTTATGTGAGAGCTACATGAGCACACTCCTATTTTTCACAACCTTCTCCATTGCTCTGTTCTTTGCACCCCTGTGCTCCCAGCATGCCTTGCCAGGCATAATGAGAGGTTTGTGCACTCCAGTCTGGCAGGTACTCTGCGATGTGGAGCTCCTAACACACTGATCTGAGGCTGCCTTTTCCAGGGGGAATCTGCAGTGAAGTGGCTAACAGCTGTTAGCCTGGTCAGTGCTGCACTCATGAACAGAGCTCACTCTCCTGTACGATGTATTTCTCACCTCAGTTGCTCCTTGTTGATGATGCACATGGCCCTAAACATGCTGGACTGTTATTTGTTTAATTAGCTGGAAACACACCTGTGTAGAGACACCTGCCTATATTTTGTGTCTGTCGTTTAGCCAAGTGTCCCTTTCTTTTTGGCCATTGCTCATAATTCATGTTGGCTATGAGTTGTATTTCATATTGAGGACTGCAATTTCTGTGAAAAGTGCAGCTTTAACAAAAAACTAAAGCAGAACTCTAGTGGAACCCAGCAGAGCACACTGTACCTCCAAACATCCCATAATATTCTCAGATGTGTTTTGACTGTGCAGTATGTTTCTCTGTCACAGCCTGGGACCTGCCTGCTCTACTCTCAGTACCTTTCAGTTGGCAACCAAACATTCTCTGCCACCTGATTGGCTGACAGGATGTTTATTTATCATCTATCTGTTCTCCTTTCTCACTAGAACTCTATCTTTCTTTACCCTCCTTCTCTTCCTCTCTTTGTTCTCCTCTTTTCAGCCTTATCTCACTTCACATCAGGTACTTCTGCAATACAGATGAAGTGTCACACTGTCTACCCTCTAAAAGAGGGAAGGGAAGCACACGAGCAGCCGCCCTGTGCTGACCCAGGTCTGAGAGAGAGATAGCTGTAACTTCCACATTCAGCAGCGCATTTCCGTCTGCAGCAGCCGCCCATCAGCCTGAGCGAAACCCCTGCTCTTAGTCTCGCAGCGCAGTTCTGCAGGAACTGCCATTCTGACATGCTCCCACAATCATAGCTATATTTTACTGCTGCATGCACACTTACATACAACAGAACACAACATTTATATTATAGACATACATACTGTGTATATATTGTGCAGTATTTTTTGTATGTTGTGGTGCTCATATTTTAAATGAACTCGGTTCACTATTTAGCTGCACTTAGCTGCACTTTTACAAACTGAAGTCCAAAGCTGATGAGTAAGTGATGATGGCCTTCCTCTCAGGAGAATGGAGGAGCTCGACTCCAAAACGCGTCAGTCTCTCCCTTCATATGATAAATATCTCTCAGAGTAGAGTACTGTACTTGAGTTCAACTCTATACACCTACATTTTCACTTATTTCTCAGAAATAATGGTGGAAGAACAAGTGGACAGATATATATATATGTATGTTTTGATGATGTCATGACCATATTAAAGCAGTATTACTGTACACAGCATGCTGCTTCATACAGCTCTCATTCCGAGCATCAGCAGCCTCAGTGTGAAGTGTGATGTTATGTGCACTGCTGTTCTTTATGAGTGTGTCAGTGTGCAGAGAGTGCTCACCCCAGGTGGTCGCCTCCACAGAGCCGCGAAAGCCCCGTCTCGGTCCCAGGGGCTCCCGGGGGCCCAGGCAGACTGGCAGAGCTGCAGCCGGTCCAGCAGCGTGAGTGCAGCCCCAGGGGCCACGCCGTCCCCATTCGCTACTTGCCCAGCCGGCTTCACACACCTGCACACACACACACGGAATAACCAGACTGACCAAAGGCTGCATGCTTGCTGGCTGTGTGGGGGTGAAGTACGGAGCGCTGTGGGGGTGAAGTGCGGAGCGCTGTGGGGGTGAAGTGAGGAGCACTGTGGGGGTTGTGGGGGTGAAGTGAGGAGCACTGTGGGGGGTGAAGTGAGGAGCACTGTGGGGGGTGAAGTGAGGAGCACTGTGGGGGTTGTGGGGGTGAAGTGAGGAGCACTGTGGGGGGTGAAGTGCGGAGCGCTGTGGGGGTGAAGTGCGGAGCGCTGTGGGGGTGAAGTGCGGAGCGCTGTGGGGGTGAAGTGCGGAGCGTGTGGGGGTGAAGTGCGGAGCACTGTGGGGGTGAAGTGCGGAGCGCTGTGGGGGTGAAGTGCGGAGTGTTGTGAAGGTGCCTACCCCTGGGAGGGTGGGCTGAGTGCTGCCAGGACTCAGACCCCCTCAAACCGAAAAGACAATTTCAAGGGCAAATCATTTTGGAATAAGTCAAACCTGGATTGTGTCAAATATGTATAAAATAAAGAAATGGAACTTGAAAACAAATCTTTTGCAAACATAATTTGTCCAAGTGATTCATGAGAACATTAGAACTGCCCCCCACTGCCCCCCCCACTGCAGCGGGACCCTCCCATAACATTCAGTGCCCATCTCATCCCATGTGTGACACATTCAGACACGGCCCGCGCGCTGTCCATGGGCGGTACTGAGAGGGTTAGGGTCAGGTCTGCGTGACCCCAGAGCTCACCTGTCAGACAGGTCCTCCAGTCCTCTCATCATCTGTGGCTCACTGGGCGGGAGAGGCGGAGCTCAGGGGGAGAGGCGGGGCTCAGGGGGAGCAGCGGGGAGGCTGACTCTGCTGCTGGCCCTCCATGGGAGATCTGTGGCAGACATAGCAGTGTGAGAGGCAGCAGAAAATTTAAATGGAGCATGTGAGCTTTGAAAATGTCTACTTCCTGCTTCCTTCACAACTGCCACCACCAAACAACCGCCCTATCGCGATCTTTCCTGTCAGCGGTATGACGCAATACTAATGTCACATGACCTTCTCAAGATCCATTGAGGGTCAGCTCCTCGGCCTGATGTTTGAGGTGTTTTCTGACACAGAGATATCAGGCATAATAACCAGACATGACTAAAGTTATGGACAGAGTTCATTCAGAGAAATACACGGAGTTAAAAAACAGTTTTTTTGGTGTTAATATTAAATCCAATTAAGCCGTTTCAGTTCATATCAACTGAAACTCAAAGTGGGCTATCATATTTGCCTAGTAACATACTAAAGTCTCTAAACAGTAAGGAGGAAACAGATGATTCTGACCTGGGGGGATCAAACAAACAGCTAAAACAGCAGTGCTAGCAATCCCTGATCCAGGAGCAGCTGAACTATTCTAATTACAGCCAGCTGCTTTAGCTTTGGCTTTGGCTGAAGAGAGGTTTCTACCTCTGATTGCTGGAACAGAAGCCATGGCTGATCCAGGGTCAGTCAGGAGCATAATCTCAGCACAGTTTGGAAAGCTACCAAGCCGAGGCATGTCTGTATCTGACTTCTCTGTCACTAAATCGCAAACTAGCACTACACTACAGCACAATTAAGCTCAACACCACTCACAAACGCACACTACACTACAGCACAATTAAGCTCAACACCACTCACAAATGCACACTACACTACAGCACAATTAAGCTCAACACCACTCACAAACACACACTACACTACAGCACAATTAAGCTCAACACCACTCACAAACGCACACTACACTACAGCACAATTAAGCTCAACACCACTCACAAACACACACTACACTACAGCACAATTAAGCTCAACACCACTCACAAACACACACTACACTACAGCACACTTAAGCTCAACACCACTCACAAACGCACACTACACTACAGCACAATTAAGCTCAACACCACTCACAAACACACACTACACTACAGCACAATTAAGCTCAACACGACTCACAAACGCACACTACACTACAGCACAATTAGACTCAACACCACTCACAAAGACACACTACACTACAGCACAATTAAGCTCAACACCACTCACAAACACACACTACACTACAGCACAATTAAGCTCAACACCACTCACAAACGCACACTACACTACAGCACAATTAAGCTCAACACGACTCACAAACACACACTACACTACAGCACAATTAAGCTCAACACGACTCACAAACGCACACTACACTACAGCACAATTAGACTCAACACCACTCACAAAGACACACTACACTACAGCACAATTAAGCTCAACACCACTCACAAACACACACTACACAAACACCACTCAACAAACACACACTACACTACAGCACAATTAAGCTCAACACCACTCACAAACACACACTACACTACAGCACAATTAAGCTCAACACCACTCACAAACACACACTACACTACAGCACAATTAAGCTCAACACCACTCACAAACACACACTACACTACAGCACAATTACAATTAAGCTCAACACGACTCACAAACACACACTACACTACAGCACAATTAAGCTCAACACGACTCACAAACGCACACTACACTACAGCACAATTAAGCTCAACACCACTCACAAACGCACACTACACTACAGCACAATTAAGCTCAACACCACTCACAAACACACACTACACTACAGCACAATTAAGCTCAACACCACTCACAAACGCACACTACACTACAGCACACTACACTACAGCACAATTAAGCTCAACACCACTCACAAACACACACTACACTACAGCACAATTAAGCTCAACACCACTCACAAACACACACTAAACTACAGAACAATTAAGCTCAACACGACTCACAAACGCACACTACACTACAGCACAATTAAGCTCAACACCACTCACAAACACACACTACACTACAGCACAATTAAGCTCAACACCACTCACAAACACACACTACACTACAGCACAATTAAGCTCAACACTCAAAACACCACTCACAAACAATTAAGCTCAACACCACTACAAACACACACTACACTACAGCACAATTAAGCTCAACACCACTCACAAACACACACTACACTACAGCACAATTAAGCTCAACACCACTCACAAACACACACTACACTACAGCACAATTAAGCTCAACACCACTCACAAACACACGCTACACTACAGCACAATTAAGCTCAACACCACTCACAAACACACACTACACTACAGCACAATTAAGCTCAACACCACTCACAAACACACACTACACTACAGCACAATTAAGCTCAACACCACTCACAAACACACACTACACTACAGCACAATTAAGCTCAACACCACTCACAAACACACACTACACTACACTACAGCACAATTAAGCTCAACACCACTCACAAACACACACTACACTACAGCACAATTAAGCTCAACACCACTCACAAACTCACAAACACACACTACACTACAGCACAATTAAGCTCAACACCACTCACAAACACACACTACACTACAGCACAATTAAGCTCAACACCACTCACAAACACACACTACACTACAGAACAATTAAGCTCAACACCACTCACAAACACACACTACACTACAGCATAATTAAGCTCAACACGACTCACAAACACACACTACACTACAGCACAATTAAGCTCAACACGACTCACAAACGCACACTACACTACAGCACAATTAAGCTCAACACCACTCACAAACGCACACTACACTACAGCACAATTAAGCTCAACACCACTCACAAACGCACACTACACTACAGCACAATTAAGCTCAACACCACTCACAAACACACTACACTACAGCACAATTAAGCTCAACACCACTCACAAACACACACTACACTACAGCACAATTAAGCTCAACACGACTCACAAACGCACACTACACTACAGCATAATTAAAAGGAAACACCCTTAATAAAATATAAATCCAGCAGGTGAAGCCATCCAGATGCGCTTTTGCTTCCTGATCCTGTAAACTGGCTGTTTGCATGGCGGAGCTGCGTCTCCCTGGAGGGAGCTCACACAGGCCTCTTTCACAGGTACACTTCATATGGTACACGCTTGGACTTCATTTCAGCATTTTATACATCTTTTTGATAATTTTGTGGACAAAATAACCTCATTTTCCTGTAATTAACTAATGTAAAATTTTACTTTTTGCTCTCTTTTGTCATACCAGATCACAGAAAACTAAGACAGTGACAGAGAGAAGAGCTCAGCACGTAAACTCGCATACTCACATATGTTTCCGTTGCCAGTATTTTAACAGATCTTCAGCTCAGTGCTCTCCTCATATTATGAGGTTGTGCCTTTCGTGTCACACCCCTATCTTACGATCCTCCCTTAAAACTCAACAGCTTCTCTCTTCCTCTCCATCTTTCACAATGTCTTCCCCATGTTGGAGCTCTTCCTGAGCTGTTGTGCACACCGAGTTTCTGCCATCGTATGCTGCTCTCATCACTGGCTTTCTAAGCTCTGCTGTCCCCTTATACTGGGGTTGTACTTTCTTTTTGCACACTCTCTCCCCCTCCCTTCTCTCAGTGGTTTACCTCAGACTGCTGCTGCACAGAGCTGAACAAGGGAAGGCAAACAACCTGTCAAACACGCACTCACTCACTCACGCACACACACTCTCTCTCTCTCTCACACACACACACACACACACACACACACACATCTGACACTTCACATATAAATATTCTCACACAACAAAGCCCATTTTCTAAGGCAGAATTCAAACACATGCAGGCATTAAAGCAAAAATATACATATATGAACCATACAGATGAGACTCTGCAGCACTCACTATAAATGTTTACCCACACAGTGAAACCGGTTTGTTGGCCACCACACGTAGGCTTGACCATTACTCAACATCAGAGCAATTCAACAGGAGCATGCAGACCCCGCCCCCTGCAGACCCTGCCCCATGCCCCCCACAGGACCCACCCCACATGTAGTCACCTGCCTCCAGCCAGGCCTTCATAGTGGAGAGAAGCTTTATTCTGAAATGACTCATTAAAGTTTAAATACAGACCCAGGACACGCAGACAGAGTCAGGGCACGCCTCTTTTCTCAGGTCTGGGTGTCTGCACTGGCAGCTCAGACGGCCTAAACCACACACACACACACACTCGCATACACTCACATACACTCTCTCTCTCACACACATACACACATTCACATACACACACACAGACACTCACACATACACATACATGCACATACACACGCAGAGACCCCACACTAAACACACAAACACTTTCTCATTGACGAAATATACCAACAATTTGCAAAAAGCCATATTAAGCAGTTTCTATTCAAGTGACTGTAAGTGTGCGACTGTTACAAAATCAAATTAAAAAAAAAACATCACCACTGTTTATATTTTGAAACTTGGGTTTATTTCCACTTGCTGCACCTTGTTTCACCTGGATTGTACTCTGTCTCCACCTTGAGGCCATAAGGTGCACTGCAGCAACATCCTCATGCGTTACCCTTTGACAGCCGTTTCAGATTTGCATTCAATTAGCAGAAATAGAAACCATACGTGCCAAGATTAACATATAAATAAAACCAGACAAAAGGTGTCAGTAATATTTAGTAAATATCTATCTTTTAAAGAGAAAAAAATTATATTAAAATCATTCATAAAAATGTGGAAATTATTACAGAAATGATGTTGATAGCCACAATAGAGAGGACTTTGCGGTGCTTCGAGCTGACTCCATTTCTTTATTTACATCACCATATTTCACTGCTGTTATGAACAAATCAGCCAATCACACGGCTGCTCTGTCAGAATCCAACCCTCCGTCACTCCCTCTTCCTGTCACACTGACCCAGGTCAGCTGACAGACGTGAGTGGCCTCACTGTGCAAACCTCTGTCTGTCTCAGTCTGTCCTCGTCCCCCTCGCACGCACACCCGTGTGAGATCAGGGCTATTGCTTGTTGTTTGAGGCTGAACTTGAGGGGACAGAGGGGGAAGGACAGGAGACAGGGAGTGCTGACCGGTTCAAGGTGACTGAGACATAATTGGAAGTACAGTCTGATCTGCATTGCTTAGCTGCCAGAAGCAGACTCTGATTGGCTGACCAGTGGGCTTGATCTCTGCTGTCCTCTGATTGGTTACTCTTTCTTGTCACTCTTCTCTGTCTCCACTCCAGGGGCCTTTCCCTCTGCAGCTCCAGAGCTCTCATTGGTTGACTTGGCTTTGTCTTGTTTGTCTTTGCTGTCGATGCGCTCATGCTCTCTTTTGACAAATTCCTCCAACTCCACCTGAGAGGGAGGGAGAGAGAGAGAGAGAGAGAGAGGGAAGAAGAGGATTGAGAGAAAGACAGAGGGATAGAGTGAGAGAATAAATACATAGCTACTCTGACTGAAGGGCAGAGTGCCGTCATCAGTCCTTCAGTCTCCTGGTCCTTTACCTTCCAGCCCAGCAGATCAGCGAGAGCCAAACAGCCTTCATCACAGGTGCTCAGGTACGCCACATCCCTGTCAGAGAGAACACCATCATCACCACCACCATCATCATCATCATCATCATCATGCACATTCTCTCTGTGTCTTTGTGGAACTCTTACCTGTGCGTTTGTGCGGGACACTCTTACCTGTAGGCCTTCTCAGAGTCAAAGTCCATGCCCCCTCCAAAACCAAACATGCCCATCAGAGCATCTGACTGGCAGGGGCAGACAGAGAGAGAGCACATCACTTAAACATGTGCACACATGCTGCTCTGAAATACCAGCCTATGTGCATCTTACACTGCAAATGTGCAACAGGAGAGAGCTAACAGCAGCTAGCTTTACAGTGCAAATGTGCAACAGGAGAGAGCTAACAGCAGCTAGCTTTACAGTGCAAATGTGCAACAGGAGAGAGCTAACAGCAGCTAGCTTTAAAGTGCAAATGTGCAACAGGAGAGAGCTAACAGCAGCTAGCTTTACAGTGCAAATGTGCAACAGGAGAGAGCTAACAGCAGCTAGCTTTACAGTGCAAATGTGCTCCAGGAAAGAGCTAACAGCAGCTAGCTTTACAGTACAGATGTGCACCAAAATAGAGCTAGCCGTATTCAGTTGTTGACATGGAGGACCAACAAGAGGTGGAACACAAAGTGACAGCGCTGGTGGGACTGAAACTCCCACCCAAAGACCAGAGTGGACCTCCAGTCATAGCCTGTAGCAGATAGTACCTGAGGCTCCCAAAACTGAAGCTTTTCACCTCTGAAAATGATCATGGAGTGCATGTGTGACATGTGAGAGAGAGAGAGAGGAAATGGCTACCTGTCCTGTCTTCTCCATGTTAATGAGGAGCCTGGGAGTGCTGTTTGAGACTCTGCAGAGAGAGACAGATGAGGACAGAGGGACTGTCAGATACACAGGCTTGCAGACAGACAGAGAGACAGACAGACAGACTCACCGGCTGACCAGAGAGGCAAAGGGCTGGACTTGCAGGGACGTTCCCATGATGATGAGAAGGTCACAGCGAGGGAAGTCCTGAGAATCAACAGTGACAGAGGGAGAGGAGGGAAGAGGGAAAGAGAGAGGGAGGGGGAGGGAAAGAGAGAGCAGTGAAACATGCAGTGCTACACTGCAAGCACACACCCACACCTCCACAACACTGTCACTCACAGCACAACAACACTGATACCCACACCTCCACAACACTGACACTCACAGCACAACAACACTGACACTCACACCTCAACAACACTGTCACCTGCAACGCCGATACCCACAACACTGACACTCAGTGCCACACATACGCTCACATCCAGCCCTCACACACACAGAACACGACACACACCCTCTCGCTCTCCTCTCTCTCACCATCTTCATCGAGGTGAAGAACCGGGCCGGCAGATTCTCACCAAAGAACACGATATCTGAGCAGGAAGAGAGATAGGGAGGGTTTAAGATTCCACAGACCTCAGTGTGTCTCAGTGTCTCAGTAACAGGACACCTTCCTGACCGGTGACAGAAGCTACAGGGATTCAGGTTAAAGAGCTCCAGCACTGACATGGAGCAGAAAGATGCCAGTGCACTGAGCTATCATACTTCAGGCCATTCGGACTCAGTCATATGGGGGTAACACAGAGAGCGTAAAGGAGGCGTGGGGGGGAGGGGTGACAGAGGCCAGACACTCACCAGGTTTCACCAGCCCATTGCATTTGTCACACTTGGGGATCTCGTCTGAGAAGATCTTCTCTGTGGGTCATAAGTTATTGACAGGGTCAATATTCTGCAAACCGTCACTGAGCTTAGCATTGTCACTAGCGACTGGCTCACCAGACACCTGCAGCCAAGTGAAGAGTGGAATTAGCTTTCTGTGCCACATTCCGCCAGGGCGGCACCACCACCACAAAAAGGATAACTGCTGTCAATCACCTCAATGTTTGGATTGTAATAGAGGATATGAAACATCAGTTTTCAATAAATATTCTGTGTCCTGTTTAACTCAGTAAGTGTTGAATGAATGAAGAGGTATCACAGACTAGATTCAACTCTTATCAAAAGCAACAGCAAGAGGCCAGGCAGGTCCCCCTCCTGCACACAGAGTGGCTTCCTGCAGTCCGTCTCTCTCACCTTTCATCCAGTCAAGGTTGTACTCTTTGCGGCAGAGGAAGCTGACACAATGAGAGGTGTAGAAGGTGCCGTGGGCCTCGATCAGGTCATCCCCCTGCAGGCCGGCCACACGCTCGAGGGTGTCAATGTTCTGCTCCACCAATCAGAGAGCAGAGGGTCACCCTTATGACCAAAAGTAGCTGGGAGACTGACTGGAAATCCTAAACATTGTGCATGGGGCTAACACATGAAACTTGACTGGTTACACAACCGACTCTAATCCACTGGCCAAGCTGCTGATTGGTTGGGTATATTGACAGGCAGGTTGACTGACCTGTGAGTAGCACCGGCGGAGCAGCCCCTTGTCCTTCAGCATTCTGATGAAGTAATGACAGACTGTGGGCTGGACACACACAGCAATGTGCCGTTAACAATCACCACATCATCTCAGGCCTAACACAGTAAGAATAGCTATCCACAACCCAATCTCTGCACACAGAAAACACCCAACCTCAGACACAGGACACAGTACTTCCCCTTACCTTAAACTGCCCAGGGTACAGCTCCTTGGCCAGGGCGAAGAAGGGCTCAGGGTGTTTCTATATGAGAGAGAAAGAGGGAAACTCTCCATAAGGAAAGGGTGACTTTCAGATGTATCATGTCACAAAAATGACAGCAGCACAGTGTGAGCTGCCCTAAGGAGGAGCAGAGCAGGGAGGAGGTGAGTGAGGAGGAGCAGAGCAGGGAGAAGGTGAGTGAGGAGCAGGGCTGGGAGGAGGTGAGTGAGGAGGAGCAGGGCTGGGAGGAGGTGAGTGAGGTGGAGCAGGGCTGGGAGGAGGTGAGTGAAGAGGAGAGCAGGGAGGAGGTGAGTGAGGAGCAGGGCTGGGAGGAGGTGAGTGAGGAGCAAGGCAGAGAGGAGGTGAGTGAGGAGCAGGGCAGGGAGAAAGACCTTGAAGTAGTCAATCTGGAAGATGGCCTCAGGGTAGGGCAGGTTGTACTTCTGCAGGTTGGCATACAGGCCTGTCCCAGGAGAGCGGAAATCTGGGATCCCAGCCGCTGAGAGAGGAGGGGAGAAACACGCACCTCATTAGAGATGAAGAGTGCTTTAACGCTGCATCTGTTTTTCATCTTCTGTTCTGCCAGGTCATATCTATGCATTTTCAGCACCTGCCGAGAGAAGTCTTCTGCCTCATGCTTGTTGTGAAACAGCTCAGTCACACTCAGTGGAGCCCCAGAGAAAGCCAGCCATGAGGCTGGAGGGAGTGTAAGAACTGGAAGCTTAGTGTGGCGCTCACTTTATGGCACAGATCGAAACTGACACAGCGTAATTAGAATGTGCCCTCCAGGTTTATATGGCACTACCTAGTTTTTCTATATTATTTAAATTTGTATCTCTGCAGTTCAACTAGAGAAGAGTTTGAGAGCTACGAGAGCATCACATGGGAAGGACACAGCGGAGGGCAGGAAGCCGACAGGGGGAGGAGCCTCCCTCCTGTGCTCCTTCCCTCTGAAAGGGTGATTTCTGAGAGGAGAGATGCTCACATGTGGATATGCCTGCTCCCACCATGCAGATGATGTTTTTACCTAAAGGAGAGAGAGAGAGAGAGAGAGAGACAGTGAGTCACTCCCTGTATCTCCACTGTGCCATGCTCAGTGATGCAGTACCAGAGGGCGAGGCTGGCCTGGGGCCGAGGCCTGCTCTCAGGGTGCTGTTTCCTGGCCTCTGGGTTACTGCACCTCCCGGGGGTGTGGAGCTCAGCACCACGGTCATACTATCGCTGCCATCACACTCACATTTCCCACTCTGTATGTACCGGGCCACACCCTCCAGCGAGAGCTCGTCCAGAACTTTCTCTCCAGGACTCAGACCCAGAGTCCGGGAAAACAGGTTCCGCAGAAAATCCACTGAAAGACACAAAGAAGAGGAGTGAAGGAAAGGTACGACATAGCACAGTCAGAAAACAACGAAACACCCTCAAGTGTTCATTTCACAAAACACCAAAAAACATACGCTGTACTCCACTCGGTCAAAATGATCGGAGACGGCTTTACAATCCCTCAACTCATGAAAGCATGAACAATTGATGAGATTTGGCTGTCACTCACTCTCAGCTTCTCCGGAGGCTCCGCCTTCGCCTTCGTCACTGCTGTCCTCTGATTCGTCCTCCTATTGATTGGGGATTCGTTAGCGGTAAGAGTTAACAATCAAGGCTAGAGTGTGCTAATCTACCCAATTAGGGTTTGCACAGAGTGCTCTGGCATCTGTTCCCACTGTAACAGGAAAGATGGAATATTTGTCAGAACTACAATTATGACACTCAAAGTCTGCATTATGATATAATTCCACATGACAATAGTGTGTTCGATTGCTATCGCGTGAGAAGACAGTAAAAGATTCAGACAGATTCATCGACTGGTCAATTAGTCGCTACGATGATAGGCAGTCTGAGAACATTACCTCAGGATTAGGGATGCTAGTCTCCTCTTCCTTTTTATCAGACGATTCTACAAAAACAAATGTGGCTAATTAGCGACACCTACTTAAACAATCAGGCGTTTAGCTGGATAGCTAGAGATGTTAGCTAGGCTAGGAAAATCGCTTGCAACATTCATTGTAGTTTTAGTGTTAGCAGATAAATATTACACTGGATAAATAAGTAACAATGTCATAAAAATAATCCTCTGAGTCTCTTTAACTGCTATCTAGCATTGCTAGCTATCATAAGCTAACGTACACTCTCACTGTGACGGCTTTGCATGGAACGTCAGCCGTAAGAAAAGTCAGCAACAAACTAGAAACCAGGTTGGGAGTAAAATTAAGGTTACTGTTACCTGGTGCATCAGACATCTATCCGACCCGGCTTATAACCTTCAGGAGTGCGTTTAAAATAAGGTAAATCTCGCTAGCTATGGGCTGGTTCAATCCACTGTTCTTTCTGTTGCCAGTGACTCAGTTTGTTTTCGTCCGCAATGTTTTGTTTCCGTAAGCTATCTTGCTAAGTTAGGAGCCTGGCAGCCGCAGTTTGCCACGATAAAATTCATCCGGCTAGAAAACAGAACGCATGAAACGGAACTAGTAGTTTTAATCTACACGACAGCGATTTATCTGTCAGTCAGACACCACGCTAGAACAACAAAAAAATAGTCGAAGCTAAACCAATATTTCCTCTGATTATGAGGTCCTTCCCTCGCCTGACCCTTGAGAGATCCGGAATCCCAGATCTTGCCCGGTGATGTTTAAACATGAGCGAATGAATACAGCAGAGCTGGCTGCAGCGCTATATGCATCAATATCTCGTGTATACATTCTGAAAATTAAAATCGTATTGGAAAAATAATCCTTATCACATTTGAATTTAAATAATAGAACTGCCGAGTTTGACTGGGTATATACTGTACATCAGGAATATTAAAAACTCTGATTACACAATAATCTCTACCTATATGGATAGTTTAACATCGTAGATTTTTTACTTCATACATTTTCAAGAGGTAATTTGGTACTCAAAGGGTTTTGAGGTATAGCCTACGTGTTGAATTACTTTACCAATATTTCCAGCCCATACTCCTCACGTATCTGTTGCTGTCGGCTTTTGTATTTCTTAGCCAGCTGTTCTTTTTGGTACCACTGAGCACCATCACAGCTCTGTGTCGCGCTCTGACGATTATGGGGTTTACCTAAATCTGTTAACAAGATTTAACACCTGTTTCAAAATCCAGCTCTAAGCACTCACCTGTCATTATGCTGGTCTCCCATTTCCCACCCCAGTTCCCATTAAAACACACACAGTACTAGAATAAAAGTGTATTTATTTTAATATAAATGCATACATCAGAGTGCACAGAAACAACGTCTGCAAAAACAAACTCCATGAATAACACGTGTTAATGAAAGTCAGTAAATTTGTGAAGCTTTCTTAAGTTACTGACAGAGTGTAAACTGATAGGGAGCTGTGGGCTGAAGGGCACATCGCGGGGCATCACAGTGTTTTCAGTCCCAGCATCCTGTTTGCAGAGGTTGCTCCTGGGTTTGGCTCTGACTGGGCCTGCTACAGAGCAGCCTGGTGAGGCCGCATCAGGTTTATATCATGGGTGATTTGAGTCAGCTTTGGTATGGCAAACCACAGGTACATTCCTATCAAAATGAAATATACCTACAATGTACTGTACCTGATCCATCTATGAAATTCCTCCCAAGATACTAATGACCCCTGGGGTCATGTGTGTCACTCTCACAATTATCCAATATTTGAAAGCCATAACTGTAAGCACAATGGCTATTTTATTTAGGACTAAAAGTGACACAGAGTGGGTATGTTTGTCTATTTTAAGGTCAGGTAGGAAATGATGTGAAATGTGCTGAACAGTGCGGGATACCTGTTGGCTTCATACCTGTATAACCCAGGAGATGGAAGAGATCCCTGTACAAAGGAGAGGGCTAAGGGCAGACTGGGGGTTAAATACCGCATTTCATACGGTTTAATAGATCAGAATTCCCACTGTAAAAATCAGTGACAGGGTAATAAACCACTGTTGGCTGCAAATCCTGTATGTAGGGAATCTGTGTCACTTTCATAGACCTGTAAAATGCCTGCCTGCACTGTCCTTGATAAACCATTAAATACATTTGTGAGCGTAAAAACAACACATTAAATAATAAATAAAGAATTTATTGTCATTTTCACAGCATGAAGACAAAATCAAAGGCTTGTATATAAATATTTACATAAAGCACTGAATGCAGTGACATGTTTGTGTGGTGGACTTTTCCTCCTTTGACCGATGTCTCCGCTGTGCCGATCAGAGTCCACAGAGTTCTTCCAGCATGGCAGTACCTTTTCCCACACGACACTCAGACACGTTTACATAACCATGCCGGAGTTATATTCTTAATTAGCAAATAAAAATCAAGTAGCCAGTACTTTTGAGGCAAATTACAATACTACTTGTAGCACCCTATCTGGTAACAAACTTCAGCTGAATCTGTTACACAGGCTAGCGCCTCATTTCCTGTTAAATTAGACAGAGCTCCAAAGGCCCAGCTTTAATAAACACAACACTAACTGCTGGACCAAGCGGGCTTATCCATGGCTGTATGACCATATGGCTGGGTATTTCTGCTGAGCAGAGCTTCTATGGTTATCGTTGATACAACATATCTACATGTGGATAACACAAAGTTTACTGTCCAATGCAGCTGATGCCAGACTCTGACCTGGAATAGATTTAAACAGGGGTCCCAAAACCCTGTTTCACCATGCTCCTCTCTGCCAGCATCCCTGTGACGACTCTGTGTCCTGGTGAGTGTGTGTGTGAGTGGGTTCTGTGTGTGTGTGTTTCAGGATGGGTGTAAGGGTTCTGTGTGTGTGTGTGTGTGTGTGTGTGTGTGTGTCAGGGTGTGTGTGTGGGTTCTGTGTGTGTGTCAGTGTGTCAGGGTGTGTGTGTGGGTCCTCTGTGTGAGGTTTGTCTCTGTCTCGGTCTCAGCCTCGGTCTGGGCCCCACGCCGGGGCAGCAGGCCCTGGCTGTACTCCACCCCGCTGACCTGGCAGTGCGGCAGCACCTCCTCCAGTAGGATGCGCACCTGGCCCGGGTTCTGCAGCCTGGGCAGGGACGACAGGTCCAGCCTCTGCAGCTTTCTGATGGAGAGAGGCGGAGCTTCACTCACTACACTAAGCTAATGAATCACTAACATGCACTCTGTCCACAGGTACGAATGCAGGTGCCAGTAACATCCGTGTTTGGGGCTGCTACCACACAGCTAATCCAGACTATACAAAGCACCGCACCTCTCCATTTACATGGTTACATTTACAAAAGGGTGGAGCAGGTGTCTCCCTGACTGTCCATGTGTAAACTGCCTGATTAATTACACATGAAGAACAATTACAACATTCAAATGAAGCCCTGCCTCCATATAATGGCCCTGCAGGTGAATTAGCATTCAGCTCCAAAGATAATGGTCTGTCTTGCATCACCCAGATGAATGGCACATACAGTGAACTCCATAACATCTGAGAGAAAGATACTTTTTTTATTTGGCTCTGCAATCCACAATTTCATATTTTTAAAAATATGCAAGCAGAGAATCCACACTTTAACCACATATAAATTCTCTGATTACTATTCCATAACTGTGGAGTACAGATCTAAAATTAAAAAAGAGTCTTAATCCCAAACATTATGGAGGGTATGGAGGGCACAGCACCATCCCCGCCTCACTGACGCCACGTCTACAGCTGTGGTGCATGAACACTGCAGCTGAGCAGAGAGTGGAATGCTGGGATACCTGAGGCGATGCAGGGAGGCCAGACCCCCCACAGTGATGCGAGGGCAGTGGGACAGATCCAGCTCCTCCAGGCTGTCCTGGAAGATGTGCAGGCGGGACAGGAACCAGTCATCCACCTCAGGACACCCCCGCACAGAGAGGGAGCGTAGCACCCGCTGATTCACTGCGCCAGGAAGGAGGAGGGGACAGAGATTACCTTCAGTAAATATGACCTCATATCTTAGGCATGACATGCAAGCCTGTATGATATGTGCCAGAGAAATAGAGTTACTGTGTTATAAACCTTTCACATGTGTGAGATTATTCATGAGTGCATGACTCCTGCCCCCCAACTCATTCAGCCTGTTTAACAGCTAAATAATCCCCCCAATGGATGTATGATTAGCTAACTGTTGCTCTGGTCATTAGCAGTACCGAGGTTGTCCAGCCCGACATAATTCATCTGTGTGCCACTCATGTCCACCTCCTCGATCGGCTCTTCTGGGAAATTTCTGAAATCCCAGCTGAACTTTCCTCTGGCGTTGGGTCTGAACCACTCGGACTGACCTGCAAACCTGCCGTCACATGGACAGAGTCTTATACATTTACACACACACATACACACACACACACACACACACACACACACACACACACACACACACACACACACACATACACACACGTGCGCACGCACGCACGCACACACACACACACACACACATACACATACACACACATACACACACACACACACACACACACACACACACACACACACACACACACACACACACACACACACACACACACACATACACACAGCAAGTAAACAATGTGTGGCCAGCTGAATAAGAGACAGGATGGTGACAGACAGGCGGGGACCTGGGGACAGAAACACACATACTGTAGAAGAAAAGACACATTTAGACACACACAGGCCATTCTGTAGGCAAACAGACATACCGACTGATAAGACAGACAGACACAATCCTGCCGACTGAAAGGCATAAACAACTGCAGTGATGGACCCAAAACTCCATTCCAATGACAGCGAGACAGACAGACAGAGTACCTGAACGCTCCTCTCATGCTCAGGATGAAGTAGGCCGAGGCCACATTGTCTCCACAATGAAACTGTGTGTAGCCATAGTAACTGCAGGGAAAGCAGGAACAGAAGGACTCGTTCAGTCAGGGAGGTGGACAGAAGGTGGACCTCAGCACACAGGTAACCCTGCAGTGCTAACAGTGAGCTCTAAAAGTTACACTAACTTTTGTTTGCAAAAACTTTGAGCACATGAGTCACATTTCACATGTTTAAGTTTGGATGGCAGTCTAACCGGTGGCAGCCATTTTGAGCTCGACCTCCAGGCTCCCTCCACCTGTATTTCTGTGTGAGAGATGTGGGAGGTGCAGGCAGGGGGCTTACGCGTTCTTTTTGCGGAGCGCCCGGCTCCTCTGCCTGGAGCGCCACAGCAGCATCGCCTCCACATCGTGGAACCACTGCGACAGCGAGAGGAGGAGCTTAGAGCCGCGCGTGGGTGGGCCTACCGGCTCTGGGGCGGAGCTTGCGCTGCGCCTGGCAACAGTGAGACAGGTCCACGCTCCGCCTCTCCACCTCATCTGAATGACAAACACAAAGAAAAAATGCAGGAAAACTAATTCATTACGACACACAAGGGGGCCTTACACATTTGAGTTCACGGACACACTTCCAAACGCACTGCAGAAAAAACGCAGAAAAACAGAGGAAATTCTGAGTGAACTCTAGTGCAGTCGTGCGTTTCCCCTCATCCACCTGTACATCATATTTAAAGTGCGCTCTCGGTCTAATGATAACAGTGGCTGTGATCCACTGTACCTGGAATCTACACTCCTCATCATCACTGCAGCTGTGGTTGTGAAGTGCTGTGTTCCCCTGCGGTCCTCCCCCGCCGTACCCACGGCTCCTCCCCACTGCAGCTGTGGTTGTGAAGTGCTGTGTTCCCCCGCGGTCCTCCCCCGCCGTACCCACGGCTCCCACACTTTATGAGATCAGCTCTTACATCTCAGCTGTATGATTTTCATTACATAGTTTAGGGTCTTGTTGAAGAGAAAAGCCGCTCCACCTGGGCCAAACAGCTGGGGGTCCTCTCCACACTTTAATGTTCCTCTGATCTTCACAACTTCTTATTATAACAAAAACAAAATCTACTGAGTCTGATGCAAAATGGTTTATTGTATATTATCCGGAGATATTCCACAATAAGCTGGGCTGGTCTATGCAGAGCAGCAAAAGGTCACCTAGGCAACCCACCATTCACTCTGAGGGTTCCACAGCCCCTCATCCTCCATTTATTCTTTTCCTTATCTAAAGCCTTCCCCAGGAGGGGCAGCTTAGGTCCTCCTTCTGGTATTTTTGTTAACATTGGCTTAAGTGTAGACACCAATATTTATTGCTAATGCTATAAAACATCCGGCCACCTAGTGTGTCTGGCAGTAAATTTCATCCAAGACAGGCTGACCCTTAGTGTGTCTGTTAGGTTATTACATCCAGGTTGGGTTGGCTTCACTATTTCTTATGACTGCATTCTACTAGTAGTACATCTGGCTGTGTTATGTTAGTTCAAAGGTAGGTCTGATCTTACAAATTATACTTCTACAGTCTAATACCTGAGAACAACAACACTGTGTTAACCACTTGGCTACTTACTCAGTATGAAACCGAGGTTTTGGCACATTACTTCTCGAACAGAAATGGAAAGTTTTCTCCTTTATGCTAAGGTCCCATCGACTAAGCTCCCCCGAATCATTACACAAAAATTATATATGTAGTTTCACTGTATCTGACCACATACAGCCGCTGTGACCGGCAACAGTAAACACACGACATTTTACAGCCCGAATGCAACATTGTCAATACGTTTTTCTCTACCCGGGTAAAAGGAACTGTCGTTCGATGGAAACGCGTATTTGCGAGTTTATCATTCAGTTCTGGATTCAGTTCTTGCGGGACATCGTAATCATTCACCAGCCGCAACAGTTCTAGAAATATGAGTTCTAGCTGGCTTCTGTGTTGGCTGTATACGTGTCGTACTTAATTAACGTGAACTCAGTAAAATATGAAGAAAAATACTGATCTCTAAAATCAAGACTATTGTGTTGAGAGGCTAAAACAACCAATCTTTTCGTTCTTACTGAAGGACAAACTCACCAGTGTACTCCTCGCCATATTACATGTAGCCATGATTATTACAGGACGTGTCTGTGGACAAACGGAACGAGTAATTTTGTCACGATTTTGTGAATTTTGTATACACTGCCACCTGTGGGTCACGATGGTTACAGCGCACAGACGCAGTCAGTAGAAACTCATCCTGTGACAGCCGGGGACACCTTTTCCGTACTTTTTAAAAGAACAATTCCAACATTTCATATTACAATCACACAACAAAATATGGCACATTAACGAAACAAACGATAAGTCTACTGTCTGTCTCCTCACCCGTGGCATATCTTAAAATGGTACTCCCAGTGTACATGAAAAATTAGAAACAAATCAAAGAAGGTTGTGATTGGTGTTGTAAATGGCGTCTAGTTAACATAAACACTCATCTTAAAAGACACAGCGAGTTTTACTGACCCTTGCTCATACTTGTGCAATGAGCTGCAGAATTAAAGCAGTCAGGAAGCTGCTTTGACTAAAATGAGGCGACCTGGTACTACGTCCCAAAATCTTGCACTGCGAGTTGGGAGAAACATACGCTCTCATTAGGGAAAAAGCCACTTGTTAATGGCGGTGACGTATTTGATGGCGTCTACAATGATGTAGAACATGGATCGAGGTTGTCTTTCTCCGCAGCATCTGTATCTGTGCTTATTACTCGTGTGCATTATTAAAAATACTCAAAAATCCAGGGAACATTTAAATTGAAATATAATCCTATGCGTGGTTAATTGTGAGCAAATAGCGACTTAAATAAACGACAGTACGTGCTCTCAATACAGGCCGGCTTCGTTGTTTTAGGCCGTTTTATAACAATTATTGACTCACCCCTAGAGGGCACTAGAGTACCACCGAAGGACATCGTTGCCAGGGCACTGTTTCTCAGCAACGGCCCAGCGGGCATGCTGTGTTTCCTGGTTTTCGTGCTGGAGTGAGCTTTTAATTCATTAGATTTAATTGAGCAGTTAATTATAATACCAGGAAAGCTGGGCTGGACATCATTATAAACTGTATGTCATTTCTAAATAAATGTGTTGAGTGATTGGCTGACCTTTAATGCTTCGATTTCCTCCTCTAAATGGTCATCTTTCTGTTTGGAGGTTTATTCACCAATTTTCGGCAGTAGTTCAGAAACTGTTGACCTGGACAGTCATGTTTATCATACTGGTGGGTGTCTGGTCCCACTCTCCACAAAACCTGTGCATCCCATCACAACACATGGACTCTCAACACAATATACTACAGTGATATAGTGTGAGTTTTACAAATAGATGTTAGTTTACAAATAAAGATGTGTGTTTTTAATGGAGAACATGGTCTGCAGCTGAAGGGAATACATGATGAACAGACAGACACAGACCAGCCAGTGCTTTATAACTATGCTCACTGAAGGTAGTGTAAAAATACACTGTAATCCCACAGGTGACCCACAGGTGGCACTGTAATCCAGTGCTGGATGCAACTAAGGAAAAAGGCAACTAAGGCATGCTAACAGGTGACCAATGCTTAAATCACAAGCTTGATAATCATGAAAAACATTCAAAAATGAGGTCCAGGACAATAACATGTTTAAAGGAAGATGTTGCTCTTTAGTATTCTCTCTCAGTGGCAGCCTGTATGGTAGATTTCCACAGCACCAGAACTAAACACAGGCAAGCCTGCTGAGATCTGGCATTTATGTCATACCTTGTGCCTGCACACCTTTAGATTGTTCATTTCATGATATCATTACATCATTTTAATTTTAGAACTGCACAAGCCCCAAAGCAAATATGCTGTAAAACTCATCTGAAGTGAGAACACTGAAATATTTGTAAATGTGAGGTCTGAGTTTAACTTTCATCTTTTCCCTTATAAATCTAGAAGCATTATTACATTTCATGATGTGTCTTTCCTCAGATAAGGCAGAACTCTGTATGCATTAGGGGTTCCTGTTTGTATTAAGAGGATTCATTCATATGGTACTTTATATTTACACTTTATTTAGGATGTCTCAGTGAACTAAAATGATTCCTTTTTGTCAAAAGACCTGCTTCATAAGTGTGGCTTAGGTGATGGGTCGGCTCCATACCAAAGCCGGTGTGTGAGTGTGTATGAGGTGTGTGTGTAGTTGTGGTTGTGAGCCAAACTTATGTGATTGTGTGAGGCTGTCTTAGCGAGTGTGTATGTTTGGCAGAGAGCTTTGTATGGGGAGACAGAGGCTATTCCTAAATGTCTCTATATTTTTATCTGCTCAAAAATAGCTGTCCCTCTCTCCTAGTTCTACCTATACTGACCTGCTAAGCCCCTGACTGGATGACTGTCCACTTCAATTACTATAGCACTGTAGCCTCATCTGACATCTGCCACAAGCACACCAACATGTACATGCACACACACACATACACACACACCACTGTGTACATGCACACACACACACACACACACACATACACACACACCACTGTGTACATGCACACACACACACACACACACCACACACCACTGTGTACATGCACACACACACATACACACACCACTGTGTACATGCACACACACACACACACACACACACACACACACACACACACTGTGTACATGCACACACACACATACCACTGTGTACATGCACACACACACACATACACACATACACACACCACTGTGTACATGCACACACACACACACACACACACACATACACACACCACTGTGTACATGCACACACACACATACACACACACACCACTGTGTACATGCACACACACACACACACTGTGTACATGCACACACACACACACATACACACATACACACACCACTGTGTACATGCACACACACACATACACACACCACTGTGTACATGCACACACACACACACACACACATACACACCACTGTGTACATGCACACACACACACACACACACACACATGCAAACACACACACACAACATACACCACTGTGTACATGCACACACACACACACACACACACAACATACACCACTGTGTACATGCACACACACACACACACCACTGTGTACATGCACACACACACACACACACACACACACACACACACACACACACACACACACACACACACACACACACAACATACACCACTGTCCAAGTACATACACTAACACGTACATGCACACACACACACAAACATACACAACACACACCACTGTGTACAAGTGCACACACCAACATGTGCATGTACACACATATACACACATACACATACCACACATCAAGATGCAATGTAAGCAGGCACATACATACACACACAAGTACACGCAACATAGAAATTAAAAGGGACATCTGACACTCAGATACATACATGCAAAATTTATTTTATTTTATGAAACACATTTTAAATAAGTCACTGTATGTACATAAACATATACCAAACAGCATTCAGCTCGTAGTAAAATGAAGTTGCACAAGGCCAAAAAAAGTGAGCTGCTTTCCACAGACTAAATGAGGTATGCACATAAGCAAGGCCAATCACACAGAAATGGGTTTAAAATTAATTCAGAATAAAATGTAAAAAAAAATGTAATGCAATAAAACAAAAACAAAACCTTTAAATTTGTGTACAGGTAACACACAAATATATTTCCTTTATAAGGTCTTAAAAACATATGGTCACTGACAGAATAATATCTGATAATAATTATCATCTTTTATTCTCTCTGAAATCAGAGAAGGTACAAAGACCTGACCGCAGATGGAAATGCTTTGCTTCTGCTCTGTTTGAGGAAAAATGTGTCCTGAACAGGATAGATGTGTGTGACTGTTTCCCATTTTCCCTGTAATTTGGACAGTGCAGTGTGCCAGTGTAATGTGGTTGTGCTCAGTATCGGCCTGCTGCAGTTATGAATGGCAGGGACTGTGTCCTCCTTTAATCTGATCATTTTGCAGCCATGTGGAGGATAAATGCGGAAGACAGTGAAGGACAGGGCGGCGGCACGCTGTGTACCTGGGGAACGTGCAATGTACTCCTCCTCATAAATCCCATCGTCACCAACAGCCTCACCCCCCGGCTGAGTGGCTGGTATGCGCTGACCTCTGCACAGAGATAACATATGTGCATTTATCTCATTAATGAACATAATCATCTCCTTGGTGTGTTATCATAGTCTTGGTTGTGCAGACTTACCTGGGAACGGGCATGGGGGCTGAATGACCAAGGCCCAGGTCAGTAACAGAGGCCATTGTCATGGCAACCAGTAAGAAGGGCATAGAGACTTGTGAGACTTGTGATCTGGACAACAAAGAAAACTGACCAAAAAGAGAAATATAACAGACCAGACCAGCATCTCAGCTCTGTGGACACTAACACCAACACAAAATCCTCAATATGTGGTTTTCAGAGCATTCTTCTAATTCAGGAAGACTCAGGTTAATGCTTCCAGCTTGTAGGTGTGGTCCGTTTCCTGTACTATTATCTTTCAGTCACTGGGAATGGCCTGAGGATTTCATCCAGATCTGTTTACCAAAATATTATTTAGAGTTTCAAAACTTTCAGGATCGATTTGACCTGTGTCCTCCATGGCATTTTGATTCTCCCTCAGTAATGCCAGCACCGAACTGGAGCAGAACAGGTGCATAACAGGAGGCCTTAGAGGAAGTCAGGTCTCAGTCAAGGCCAACACCCCCCTAAATCCAGTTACCCTTCAACCTCAGCTCCTTACTCACATCAGCCCTGCCCACCCTTGCAGCTGCAGCCTGGAGGGCCTGCACATCCACCTGCCCTGCGGCGCACCTGGCCTGGTGCAGCTGCCAGGCCTGCGGCGCGGAGCGGACCTGGCCGCGGAGGGCCTGCGGCGCGGAGCGGACCAGGCCTGCGGCGCGGAGCAGACCAGGCCTGCGGCGCGGAGCAGACCTGGCCTGCGGCACGGAGCAGACCTGCGGTGCAGTTTATCAGCTCCCTGTGGGGCAGCAGTATGGTCTCCTCCACAGACACACCCGATCATGGGACTAATGCAGGAGAGACAAACCTGATCTCACCTGAGCAACGAGGAGGCAGATGAGGGACTATTTAAGATAAATGGCTTTCTGTGTATCCAAAAGTGGTGTGTTTTTTCTATTTTTGGATAGTAACGCTAATTAACATATCAGGTGAGAAATCCATCAAGCTAAATAGAAAAAAAAACATATTTGAAGGAGTCTTTACTCACCAGAATCATATGGTACAACCTCCCCAATCCTGTTTGTAGATACAATAATTTTGTTTGGTAAAAAATAAATGAAAAACTGGAAAAATGAAAATATATAGAAAAATGGTAAATATACAAAGTTTGCACAAAGTGTGCAAATTTGTGTTGTTACTTTGCCCTTAATTAAGGCATTTTATTACACTGTTAGCTGGCTTCATGGTTCTTAACTTGTTGAAACAAAATGGCAGAAGAAAGGTCTTCCTCTCCAGGCGAGGTCAGTGCAGCAGGCCCCTGGCCTGGTCAGTGTGTGGCTGAACCCTGCTCCAGCTGGCGGGGGGGGCAGCACCCCCCAAGCCGTGACACCCTGTGCCGGGACAGGGTCCTGCGTGGCGCAGTCAGCAGCAGCAGGGCGGTGTGTGTCGGGTCAGCGGGCGGGGGGATTAGACGTGTGTGAGTTATTGGGGGTGACAGCAGTCTCTGTATTATGGGCCCTGCAACAGATTTCTCAGGACCGTTTTAGACACACTAATCTGGATTTGAGCCGCACTGTGTCAGCAGTGATGCCGACTGGCCCTCCTTCAACCCCCCCAACCCATCCCTTAACCCTTACCCAACCCCCCAGCCGAGTAATTCGTCTCTGATGGCAAAAAGTGTGTGCCCAGGTGTGGGATCTGTCTGCTCATGCCTCAGAGTGCATCACCTCACCACTCACAGTACAGCGTCTCACTCTTCAGTACCTCACCCCTCAGGGTGGGAGTCTCACTCTTCAGTACCTAACCCCTCAGTGTGGGAGTCTCACTCTTCAGTCCCTAACCCCTCAGTGTGGGAGTCTTACACTTCTGTGCCTAACCCGACAGTGTGGGAGTCTCACTCTTCAGTGCCTCACCTCAAGTCTCACTCTTCAGTGTGGGGAGTCTTACTCTTCTGTGCCTAACCCGACAGTGTGGGAGTCTCACTCTTCAGTGCCTAACCCCTCAGTGTGGGAGTCTCACTCTTCGGCGCCTCACCCCTCAGTGTGGGAGTCTCACTCTTCAGTGCCTCACCCCTCAGTGTGGGAGTCTCACTCTTCAGTGCCTCACCCCTCAGTGTTACTCTTCTGGGAGTCTCACTCTTCAGTGTGGGGAGTCTCTCACCCCCCCTCCCAGTGTGGGAGTCTTACTCTTCTGTGCCTAACCCGACAGTGTGGGAGTCTCACTCTTCAGTGCCTCACCCCTCAGTGTGGGAGTCTCACTCTTCGGCGCCTCACCCCTCAGTGTGGGAGTCTCACTCTTCAGTGCCTCACCCCTCAGTGTGGGAGTCTCACTAACCCACCCCTCAGTGCCTAACCTCTCAATGGGAGTCTCAGTCCTAACCCCTCAGTGTGGGAGTCTCACTCTTCAGTACCTAACCCCTCAGTGTGGGAGTCTAACTCTTCAGTGCCTCACCCCTCAGTGTGGGAGTCTCACTCTTCAGCACCTCACCCTCAGTGTGGGAGTCTCACTCTTCAGTGCCTCACCCCTCAGTGTGGGAGTCTCACTCTTCAGTGCCTCACCCTCAGTGTGGGAGTCTCACTCTTCTGTGCCTAACCCGACAGTGTGGGAGTCTCACTCTTCAGTGCCTCATTCCTCAGTGTGGGAGTCTCACTCTTCAGTGCCTCACCCCTCAGTGTGGGAGTCTCACTCTTTGGTGCCTAACCCCTCAATGTGGGAGTCTCACTCTTCGGTGCCTAACCCCTCAGTGTGGGAGTCTCACTCTTCAGGGTGTGGAGTCTCACTCTTCGGTGCCTAACCCCTCAGTGTGGGAGTCTCACTCTTGTGGGAGTCAGCGCCTCACCCTCAGTGTGGGAGTCTCACTCTTCGGCGCCTCACCCCTCAGTGTGGGAGTCTCACTCTTCGGTGCCTCACCCCTCAGTGTGGGAGTCTCACTCTTCGGTGCCTAACCCCTCAGTGTGGGAGTCTCACTCTTCGGTGCCTCACCCCTCAGTGTGGGAGTCTCACTCTTCAGCATCTCTCTCCCTGTCTCTCTTCCTGTGTTAAAATTTCAGTTTGAATGTAAAAATTTCCAGGTTATGGTGAAAAGGTGTGGTTCATGAATTTTCCATGTTTTAGCATATTGGAAAGCTGTCAGAGATATCTCTGAATATGATTGCTTTCATTGAGTAGGGTGTTGACCACTGTTAGTATCGGGGCCTACGTTACATCAACAATGAGTGGATCAGTCAGGCCTTATGCTACATCCTCAACAGAGGCCTATAAGAAAATCTGTATGGGGGTCTGTGTGTGCGAGCATGTGTGTGAGTATGTGAGTGTGTACATATGTAAGAGAGTATGTGAGTGTGTGTGCATGTGTGTGAATATGTGCATGAGTGAGTGTGTGTGTGGTGTGAGTAAGTGAGTGTGTGTGAATGTGTGCATGTGTGTGAGTGTGTGTGTGAGTATGTGAGTGTGTGGTGTGAGTATGTGAAGTGTGAGTGTGTGTATGAGTATGTGAGTGTGTGTGTGTGTGTGTGTGTGTGTGTGGTGAGATAGGTGCTACAGCCCCTCTATTGTAATGCTGCAGATTGTGTAAGGTCCTGAGCCACCACTCTGTGCTAATTAGTGGCATTCCTAAGGATTAAACTGCCAATTAATAATGAGAGAGCCATTGTAAGTGTGTGTGCATGTGCGTCACAAAAAGACATTTGTGTGTGTCTGTGTGTGAGTGTGCTCCACAGAGAGCAGCTACAGAACAAAACCCAAAAATGGCAGTAGTTGGGCAATGTGACTCAAAGTGTCAGATACATTATGTCACATGGGGCATTGTCACTGTGCATATGGTGTATTTGAAGGCCTGGTGCTCAGCTGTGGTACATACACATTGTCTTAGTATTAAACTGTGCTCTTGGGCTGTTACTTAGCTATGTCCTTTCTATGACAAGTAAACAACAAGTTAGCAGCTGACTGTCACAGTTTCCCAGTCCTGGTCTCTCTGGGGTCATGTCTCCCTTTTGAGGGTACTATTACCCTTTGACCCCAATCTACTGCACTTGCACTTGCCTTCATGCTGTAAGTTGCTCTGGATAAGAGCAGTTGCTAAATGGCTGTAATGTAAAGTAATGGTAGAGAGAATAGCTGGGGTTGCTGTGTGTTTCTGTGTGGGGCAACAGTATAGAAATTCCATACGTATAGTCAACCCTCACAATCCCCAAATGCAGTGTTCTGACACCCATATTTTATCCAGTGACCTTTAACTGCATGGCTAAATGCATACAAATTATTTCTGCCAAAATCACTTCTTTTGATTATATTTTATGCAGTACTGTATTTTAGAAATATGAATTATCTACCTGAATGTGTGACTACGTCTCTCTGTACCAAAGTGTGGGAAGAGACTAGAGATCTACAATCTTCCTTTCTCATTTGTGTGTTTGTGTGTGAAAGAGATTGGGGCACATTGTGTGTCTTTGTTGTGGTGTGAAACAGAGTGTGGCAGAATGTGTGTGTGTGTTTGTTAGTGTGTTTGCACAGTGTGTGGCACTGTGTGTGTGTGTGTGTTTTTTGCGCAGTGTATGGCAGAGTGTGTGTCTGCATAATTTGTGGCAAAGTGTATTTGTGTTTGTGCAGTGTGTGTGCATCTGCACAGTGTGTCTGTGTGTGTTTGCGGTGTGTGTGTGTTTGTGTGTGTGTTTGCGCAGTGTATGTGTGTGTGTTTGCACAATGTGTGTATGTGCGTGTGTTTTTGCAGTGTGTATGTGTGTTTGTGCAGTGTGTATGTGTGCTTGCGCAATGTGTGTGTGTTTGCGCAGTGTGTGTGTGTGTGTTTGCGCAGTGTGTGGCAGAGTGCGTCAGTGTGGCACGTGGCAGCGTGTTGCTGGGGATTACAGCGGCTCAGGCCTGTCGCTCCACTTCCTTGATTACTCTTGATTATTCCTGCGTCCGCACTGCTGTCTGCTGCCATATGGGCCACCAGCCCTCACTATATCCCCCCGCTAGTCCTCCTTTCAGAACCCCCTCCAACCAGCCCCCACATACACTACCCCCCGATAACCCCACCGCCCCCTATGCACCCTAAACACAGCCCAAAACCCCAGCCCACATTCTGCCCAGACTCATACACACACACACACACACACACACACACACACACACACACACACACACACACACACACACACACACATGCACACACACACTTCCAGCAGACACAGGCCCATATTATGCACTCATGCATTCTCTCATCCTGTCTTATTGGGTGTGAACATATTTGCGGTGGACCCAGCACACCTGTGTCTGTGTCAGGGTATACTGAAGGATCAGCTTAGTCAGCATGTAGCACTGCATCATGGGGGATCCTTAAATGGCCTTTTATCACACTCCAGGCCTATAGTCACCCAGACCACTATTACACTTTTCATCACACTCTGCTAAACTGTTTAACTGATTCACTGGAGGCCCCAAGCCCCACAAATATGTGAATAAAACATCTCATAGGTATAAGTATAAAGCATCATTTTACTTTATGCTTGTAAGTGTCATAAAAAGACAAAGGCCTGTTGTTATCATAGCCTTCACTTTACAGATTTCATACCATGATTTAAACCTCTTCTGCAAGTGAGACCTACAGTTTAGTTTTTTAAGTGCCTGTATGTACTTCATACTACACATCTGAATACCAATGAATCTGTAGCCTTTCCATGCATCTCAGTTTAGCTTCTAGGCCTGTTTCTGCCTTGTCCAGAAAAAAGGGGAGAAAAACTGCATAAGAATTAAACTCACAGACACGGCTCAGCTACTGCACCATTACGTGCATTTCAGTGACACAGTTCCAGCTTCCAGCCCTCGGCTGCTGACCCACAGTTCCAGCAACCAGAAACATCTCATCACTCATCAATGTTTAGGGGTGCTGATTCTGCTCATATTCCAGCGCTCAGCTTGTGTCTCCTCATACCAGCCAGCAGATATTCTCTTTTGTTGAGTAGATATTTCAGCCAGATTTCAGAAACTCACATTAGATTCTCTCACATCTCAGATCACTCACAACTCAAACTCAGATTCACATTATTCTTATGATTGTTTCTTCTTATATTTGTAATTATTGTTTTAAATGATATTTCAATTTAAGTGCATCACATTTTGGTGGTTCACGTCAGTGACTGGTAATTTGCTGACTCAGTGTTAATCCAACAAATGATTTTCAAAAGATCATTTTTTGAAAATATGTTTTTTTAGTTGTGTTGTGGAATTGCCTCAGACAGATGATGCATCTTACCGTATTGATCCTCATATTGATTTCTGTCTGTAGCTGACGCAGCTTGCAAATTGAATGCTGCATCTGGAAATGTTTTCCCATTCAGTTGTACCATGGCCATATTTTATGGGTTAAAATGAGCAATTTCCAATGGTGCTATTGAGTGTTTAACAGTAACAGTTAACAGCAGAACTGTAACATTTACAGTTATGGCAGATTTTTGATAATTCTGAAGTCCCCCCAGGGATGAATGCCCTTGCCATTGTAATAATCCGAGTGGGAATCATGAGCTGACCCCATGGGTGGAGGTGGGAACAGGTGGTGACCTGGGTATCCCTGTGCAGTGCTGGCCGGGCGTCTGGCGGGCACGCGTCAGAGTGCACGCTGCAGCGCTGACATGCTGGGAGCCCACCTGCTGCTCTGTCTGCCTGCCCTCAGGGATTACAGCGCTGTCTGCTGCCCTCGGAACAGGCCCCACACAGCACACACACGCTTAACACTATACTACACACTTAATACTACACTACTTGCTGCACACAACACACTCAACACGACACTACACGCTTCACAGAACATGCTTAACACTGCACAACATGCTTCACACAACACTTTTAACACTGCACAACATGCTTAACACAGGAGAGGTAGACAGACTCCCTCCGCTGACAGCGCAGGACCAGCCCTCCTGGATACTGTCAGTCACATTGCCTACAGGAACAGTTTAGCAATTTCATTTTCATTATTGCTGAACTTGTGAAAGCGCTGTTATAGATAAAAGTTAAAACATTTAAATTATTCAGTTGAAACTCTGCCATTCCCACAAACGGGGCCATGTGACAGCGCCCCCCTCAGCACCTCTTTCACACTAGCGCACAGCAGCACCTCCCTCAGCTCACCTTTCACACTAACGCACAGCAGCGCCTCCCTCAGCGCTCCTTTCACACAAACACACAGCAGCGCCTCCATCAGAGCTCCTTTCACACTAATGCACAGCAGCGTCTCCCACAGCGCTCCTTTCACACAAACGCACAGCAGCGCCTCTCTCTGTGCTCCTTTCACACTAACGCACAGCAGCGCCTCCCTCAGCGCACCTTTCATACAAACGCACAACAGCACCTCCCTCAGCGCTCCTTTCACACAAACGCACAACAGCACCTCCCTCATCGCTCCTTTCACACTAACGCACAGCAGCACCTCCCTCTGTGCTCCTTTCACACAAACGCACAGCAGTGCCTCCCTCTGTGCTCCTTTCACACAAACGCACAGCAGCACCTCCCTCTGTGCTCCTTTCACATAAACACACAACAGCGCCTCCCTCAGCGCTCCTTTCACACTAACGCACAGCAGCACCTCCCTCTGTGCTCCTTTCACACAAACGCACAGCAGCGCCTCCCTCTGTGCTCCTTTCACACAAACACACAACAGCACCTCCCTCTGTTTTCCTTTCACACTAACGCACAGCAGCACCTCCCTCAGCGCTCCTTTCATACAAACGCACAGCAGCGCCTCCCTCTGTGCTCCTTTCACACTAACGCACAGCAGCGTCTTTCTCTGTGCTCCTTTCACACAAACACACAGCAGCGCCTCCCTCTGTGCTCCTTTCACACTAACGCACAGCAGCGTCTCCCTCTGTGCTCCTTTCACACTAACGCACAGCAGCGCCTCCCTCAGCGCTCCTTTCACACAAACGCACAGCAGCGCCTCCTTTAGCGCTCCTTTCACACTAACACACAGCAGCACCTCCCTCTGTGCTCCTTTCACACAAACGCACAGCAGCACCTCCCTAAACACAGCAGCACCTCCTCTGTGCTCCTTTCACACAACGCACAGCAGCGCCTCCTCAGCGCTCCTTTCACACAACACACAGCAGCACCTCCTCCCTCTGTGCTCCTTTCACACTAACGCACAGCAGCACCTCCCTCTGTGCTCCTTTCACACTAACACACAGCAGCACCTCCCTCTGTGCTCCTTTCACACTAACGCACCTCCCTCCTCAGCGCTCCTTTCACACTAACGCACAGCAGCACCTCCTCAGCGCTCCTTTCACACTGCGCACAGCAGCGCCTCCTCAGCGCTCCTTTCACACAAACACACAGCAGCACCTCCCTCTGTGCTTTTCACACTAACGCACAGCAGCGCCTCCCCTCTTTCACACAAACGCACATGTGCTCCTTTCACTTTCACACTAACACACAGCAGCACCTCCCTCTGTGCTCCTTTCACACTAACGCACAGCAGCACCTCCTCTGTGCTCCTTTCACACAAACGCACAGCAGCGCCTCCTTTAGCGCTCCTTTCACACTAACACGCACAGCAGCACCTCCCTCAGCGCTCCTTTCACACTAACACACAGCAGCACCTCCCTCTGTGCTCCTTTCACACAAACGCACAGCAGCGCCTCCCTCAGCGCTCCTTTCACACTAACACACAGCAGCACCTCCCTCTGTGCTCCTTTCACACTAACGCACAGCAGCACCTCCCTCTGTGCTCCTTTCACACTAACACACAGCAGCACCTCCCTCTGTGCTCCTTTCACACTAACGCACAGCAGCGCCTCCCTCAGCGCTCCTTTCACACAAACGCACAGCAGCACCTCCCTCAGCGCTCCTTTCACACTAACGCACAGCAGCGCCTCCCTCAGCGCTCCTTTCACACTAACACACAGCAGCACCTCCCTCAGCGCTCCTTTCACACTAACGCACAGCAGCATGCACCCCTGACATGCTTAAGTGACAGCTCATACAGGTTGTTCATTATTTTAAAACACTCACCTCCACCTAATGGATAGACACTGTAAAAATCTCTCTGATTTAGCATTATTCTAAAAATATTTTAAAATTTCAAACATTTCTAAAGCTTTTAAAATATTTTCATGTCATGTTCAGTTCAATTTAGGGAAATAAAATAGTTATAAAATAGTAAAATAGTTATTTTTCCCTGTAGACTTTGTTAACCTATTCAAGCTGCTGTAAAGAAAAAAAATGCAATGTGTGTATCCTCTAGACATGAGCCCAGCAGACAGTGGGTTAGAATGAAATCCCCTTCTCTAGGAATTATGTCTGACCCCCTGGTTTAATTTAAGTGTTCCCCCTGACATTAATACTCTGCTAAAGATACAGGTACACATTAATCATATTCAGGGGCTGTGAGTGAGCTACAGGAGACTCTGAAAGGAAAGGGTATGACACAGTGATGGGTATATACTTCCTACAGCACTTTCACCTACACACACTCACACACACACACATACACATGTAACTCATAAATTTTGCACAAAACCATATACCCCACTATGTAAATATAACAAACTAAAGACACAACCGCATTGTAAAAATGTCCGTGTGCACAAATGAGCTTCCGGTGTGAGGGACTGTGCTCGGCTCCCCTCTCAGCCCCACCCATCTGACTCTCTCTGGTCCGTTTGTTGTTTCCACACTCCTCCCTGTTCCCCCTGTAGAGCGGTAAAGTCAAACAGCAGGGCTGCAGCCCGCAGCTCCCACCCACCGTGTATCCACTCGTGTGCCTGTGGGCCAGTCACTCTGGCAGGCCTGGCCTGTGGGGCTGTCTGTCTGTCTCTGGCTCACTGTGTCCTTCAGCTCATGTCCTCCATGTTGAGCTCCATTGATGGAGCCCCTCTGCCACAGTCATGTGACCATGCCCTCCATTTTGTACCCCCGTATTGTATTCCAGTCCATGTGTCGGTCTGCAGCCTGGCTCGGTACTGTCCTCCACTGGGTGAGTGTGCTGCTCCCTTCATTCTCCTGTCCTCCGCCTCACTGATGGGAAACCTCTCTTTATCCCGAGGTAAGATACTTACTTTTCAGATAAAGCATATTATGATAAATCGGCTGAACTCTCTCACTGTGCGTGTGTGAATGTATCAGTGTTTCTGTATGTGTGTGTGAATGTATCAGTGTTTCTGTATGTGTGTGTGAATGTATCAGTGTTTCTGTATGTGTGTGTGAATGTATCAGTGTTTCTGTATGTGTGTGTGAATGTATCAGTGTTTCTGTATGTGTGTGAATGTATCAGTGTTTCTGTATGTGTGTATACACATGCATGTTCTCAGGGGGGCTTTACTGAGTTTAAAAACACCAGCACTGTCTGTGTTAGGAACACACATACACAAACTGATAAATTCACATGCGCGCACACACACACACACACACAACAAACACACACAAACATTCACATGCATGTTCTCAGTGGGACTTTTACTGAGTTTAAGAACAGCAGCACTGTCTGTGTTGGGAACACACATACACACACTGATAAATTCACACACATACACACACACACACACACACACACACACACACACACACACACACACACACACACACACACACACATACACTGGTACATCCACACACATGCAGAGGTGAGGTGCAAGAGGAGAAACATACTCTCACCCTGAATACTGACATAAAAACCCTGGAAAATAAATGATTAATTCTAATATCTGCCTCTCCCTGAATTTATTTCACAAAGAGGAAACCCTGTTGAGGACATTTTAAAAATGATTCAATTCTTTCATGATGGTTAATGAAAACTGTTGGTAATTTTAAAATGACAATATGTCCCTCTCACATGGACTTAGACAGACACCACGCAAAACACTTCAGCTACCTGTGCCTGGTGTGGGTGTTGGGAGCTCTGTGCCTGGTACGGGTGTTGGTAGCTCTGTGCGGGTGTTCGGAGCTCTGTGCCTGGTGTGGGTGTTGGGAGCTCTGTGCCTGGTATGGGTGTTGGGAGCTCTGTGCCTGGTGCGGGTGTTGGGAGCTCTGTGCGGGTGTTGGGAGCTCTGTGCCTGGTGTGGTGTTGGGAGCTCTGTGCCTGGTATGGGTGTTGGGAGCTCTGTGCCTGGTGCGGGTGTTGGGAGCTCTGTGCCTGGTCTGGGTGTTGGGAGCTCTGTGCCTGGTATGGGTGTTGGGAGCTCTGTGCCTGGTGTGAGTGTTGGGAGCTCTGTGTGAGTGTTGGGAGCTCTGTGTGGGTGTTGGGAGCTCTGTGCGGGTGTTGGGAGCTCTGTGCTGGACCCACACACAGGGCCTCAGCCAGGGATGCTCAGAGTCAGAGCCCCAGCTTTCACATGATGCTCACACATTCCTATTGGTCCCACCATGTTTCTGCCTGACCACATGCGTGTTCAGATCACCATTGCAGTGATTACACTGATATCTCATACACGCAATTACATATATATATAAGTTATGCAATTCCCAAGAACATGTATTACTCAGTTTGGAATAAATACATATAAATGATTGAATTATAAATTGTTCCAAGAATTTGTTGCTCTGTGCTTTTCATGATGAAATACTGATTGAATGGCATTATTAGAGCAGGAGAATCCTTTACGTTATGGTCATATTCACCAAACGAAAAAGAAAACAAGCAGTGGTCAATTTTATGACAGCACTAGTAGAATTCATAAGGAAAGAGACCACAAACCAAGTGCGTGTGTGCATGCGTGTGTGTGCGCGTGTGTCTGTGTATAGATTAGATACAGTAAGCCTCTTATCTGACTGTGTCCTTGATTTGGCACCCTCTCTGGGTCCTAGTGCACCTAGGACACCCTGCACAGTGTATTAACCCCTCAAACAAACATCTGCTCTGTCCCGCCAGCGGTAAACTCAGTGTAAGTTTATAACAGAGAGCTCCATCCTTCATTAACATTAATTTCTATATTATATTTGTTGGTTTAAGAGGTGAGCAAGAACAGAACTGCAAAATCAGTTGACCAGTGAAAAGCATACTTCTATAAACACACTGAACTGCACATGCTGTGAATCATACTGCTACACATTTATTATTATTATATTTAGAATTTTAAAAATAAATACTTTACACCAACATAATAATACAGCTCCAAAAGGGAAGGTAAATTGCTGACCAAGATGCTTACAGACATAAATCCATTTAATAAAGCTTGTTTTAAAAAAGTTGGCTAAAATTCCCTGTTACATACTTTCAATGTGTGTTTATTGGGCTTCAAATGTTAAGAGGCAAAGAACATTTTTGCTTGAAATGATTTTGTACATCCATTGTTAAAGAACCAACCCGAGCGATAAACTTCCTGTTTGTAGTCGCGCCTTATTGTCACGGGATGTTATTTTGTCTATATGTACGGTGATGGAAATCTAATTTCTCATGTGGGGATTATGAATGTACTTTATTCTTTATTTAATATACTTTATTGATGTTATTGTTCTTCTTATGTGTTACCGTAAGAGTTGGTCTTTCCACGCGGATTAGAAAACGTCTTTTGTTCAGACGATAAACTCAAAAATCTGACAGTAAATTACATAAAATACAAACATCGCAAGTACTTAATGAATGTATATGGACAGTCAAAAAGTACCGTTTTATTGTACTATATTGATGTAATTCTGCGCTTATACTCGCTGCTGCCCAACTCTTCCGTACATTCTTAAGTGTATACATGACCTTGCTTCATACACCGACTTTAGAATGAGGGCACATATTACAGCGATTTATGAACAAGGCCTGCCTACAAACCTTAGACCGCTTGAATGGTCAGGTGTCTGGATTATTTGTTTATAAAACATAAAGAAGTTGTATTTTTGCCAAGTTTTGAGTTCTGTGAAACACTAACAGGTTCATACACGATTAAGTCGATTCATGAATCTTGGACATAAGTACAGTGTGTGATAAAGACGTGCAAACAAAGGCGATACGAAGGAAGGAACTCTTCACAGCATAAACACAAAATAACTCGTCTGTTTTGGTGAACATTTTGATGCTCTCGAGCATAGTTCATTAATTTGATCATTTCCATTAATAACGAGGGATTCATAAATATATAATAAATAAATGTATCCGATGAATAAATCGGATAATCTCCAATACGAAACTTACTGCGTAAATAAATTCGTTTAGTTGATAGCCAAAATATTTCACAATATCCATAATACATGAAATAAATATGAATATATTGAATACAACCTAGACATTCACAAACAGAAAACGCGTAATTAACAGCTACGATATGCAGTTTAATACAAAAATAAAACAGAAAAATTTCCTTTAGACATTAAAAACTTGTATTCATAAAAGAGTTTTGTAATGATCTGTTCCCTGATGTTTTAACAAGTAACACAGTAAAAATGTGCGCACGGACGTCATTCCGCCTCCACGCGTTAAAAGCAGATCTTCGGGGAAAAGTCACGGGCTAAATGCTGCAATTCTAATGTGATTGCTGCAATTCATGTACATATTAGACTAAATCGGTAATGAAGCCGCAATAAACATGGATTTAATTTATATAATATTAGTACATCCATTTAAAATTAGTTTTCAGATATTTACACACAATTAAAACCCATCAGTGGAATGACTGCCATCTCAAAGAGACATTGAAAGACACAGAGAACCAGTTGCTACAGATGGCCAGACAAACAGGTGTGTTTGTATAAAAGCGTGTGTGTGTGTGTGTGTGTGTGTGCGTGTGTGTGCGTACGTGTGTGTACGCGCCTGTGTTGTGCGCGCGCTGCAGAATGTGGGAATGCCTGGTTTTGAGGTCTCTCCCCATTCCTTTTTGTCCACACGTAGCAGTAATTCTGTTGCCCCGCTTAGTTTGTTTCGTTACTTATTTATTTAATTATTCAAACAAGAAAATAAAGATTATTTGTGTACATTTATAACAAAAAATGCATGAAAGTAGAAAGACAACGCCGTACCTGTTAGGTGAGCAGGTGCTGCAGTCGCATGCAACAGGTATTCCACAATGCCACACAGGCCACACACAAGCTACTGTAAACACCGGCAGACGCCACAGGTAAAGATATTTATTTGAGATTTAAAATGTTCAAATACACGGTAGTATAGTCTCTCTCTCTTTATATCTCCGCTTTGGCTTTACAGATTCAGATAAACCCCTTACACAGTTTGGGCTGTACATGGGTCTGTGTGGATTTTAAACTATAAGAAATCCGATTCAATTAACAAGCGCAGAGAATCGGCTTTAGATACTGTGAAATTGCCTGGCCGTAGGATACTAGCGAGCTATAAACACAGCGGCCGACGGAGAGTGAAACATCATAACCGTTTCTGCACTATTTTATACTGGCAGTGAAGACGCAATATTTACATATCTCTCTTAATAATTTACATTATAGATGAGGGACACAGATAGCCTACAGAAATACTATAAAAAAACAAGCAAACATTGACTGCTGATTATGCCTAGCCATTGATAACCATTAGAACTGTGATTTTGGTTCTGATCAATACAGAACAATAAGACATGTAAAATGTAAAACATTGCGTTTTAAAGTAGTATCATTATTGCATCAATTTCATGGCCGAATTAAAGGGAAGAAAGTTTAATTTGGACGGAATTATAGTACAGTTTCTTTCTAAATTCACTTCATTGATATTAAAAAATATTTTTAATATTGGCCAACTTGTTTTCCTGCCCAGTGGAAAGAATTCTGTATTCTGTCTAATATCTAATCTTCAAATCACTGGATAGTTTCATCAGGAAAATGACTGTATTCTTATTTTCAGTCCCAATTCACACTTTGCAATAATCCTGGCAAAACTGACAAAACAATAAGAAAAATAACAAAAAGCGATAAAACTAATATGTTCAATACACTCTGGCAACAAAACCCTGAAACTGCGGCTCTGCTCAGCTTTGTAAAATCCGACCAAAATAATAGGCAGCAATTCTTAACTCGCATACAAGAGCCTTGAACTTGAGTACGTCCAACAACTGCTTCCCATATTCAATATATAACATTCAATAATAATAATAATAATAATAATAATAATAATAATAATAATAATAATAATAATAATAATAATAATACACAGAATGACGGAAGGTGGAAAGGGGGAGTGTGTTGGGGATCAGGCGGGGATTTATCTCAGAACAACGCGGCCTTTGTGTCTTTATAATCCTGAACCGAGCCCCCTCCCCCGGTGCTCGCTCACCAAAACCTCGCCACCCAATTATTTCTGTATTTTGCAAGCCGGATAAAATTTGCGAGGTTTGTTTGTTTCCCAGACCCATGAAGAAACCTTTAGGTGGATATAAAATTGCTGTCTCTCCGCGGAGAAACACATTTCAGTATTTCTGTCTCAATTTGGCATCAAGATGAACGTTGACATACAGTTATCCAATTATTGCCACGTCATTTAATTTAATTCGTGTGATTATTAATTAGAATTAATCGGCAATGTAAATCGACAGGTTCCCTCCAATAGTTTTTTCTTGTAGAACTTTAACATAATATGGTCATGTACAATTTTAAGAGGAATGTACCAAGTAGCAAACTAATGTAGGAACTGACTGACATTCACATCATTCCGGTAAGAATAGTTATGTTTACTCTGCATTTCCCAATTAAACGTCTACGACATGAACATTTTGAAGCAATATTTTTTAAGCACTAAATATATTTGCATATATCAAAAATAACGCCTCTCCAATTCAGCTCTATATCAGTATTCTGGGTTTGCCCGTTTCCATATTCACGTGGGGATGGATCTTAACGCGCGCTCTTAGCCGTCTCTTGTACGGAGATGAGGTTTTATGCTGAATGGAAATGAATTTTATTGTGCGGTGAATTTCTTTTCAACGCTTTGCCAGGACAAGGTGTTTTGTCGGATTGCATGTGCAACCTGGATTCAAAGATGAGTCCGTTACTGTACACCGGTCAAACCATATGTGCTTCGGGTTTGGGTCCTCTTTAGTATTATATGGGAATATCATTGACATAGAATAATTTCAGTCAGTAAGGAAAACAATAACAAATAAGACGATAACCACCAATTAATAGAAACAATCAACAACTAAAAGCTAATAAAACTAAATGATATACCTCGAAGCGTCCTTACTGCACAGCAAAAAGTAAAATAACTTGGAGTCAAATTATTTGTAGAAAATGTTATTTAAAAAAATAGGGAAACAAGAACCCATAATAATTATAACTACGAATGATCCAGAAAAGTCCAAAATATTAACACATGCAGTCCACACAGTGTATACCCATGTGTATGTACACCTGTCTTTGTATGAAGGAGTAACAAAACATGAAAACAGCTAAGGCCCATTTTCTGTCCTGTATTTGCCTACATTTTAATTTAAAAGGTTTGTATTTCCAATAAATTAGTTCCAAAAATGAACTAAGATGCTGTATTATATATTAAGTAAAATCGTTTTACAAACAACATTTTTCTCAAAAACTTCAGGAGGCATTTTTTTCAAGAACTTGTAAAAGACATGCATATTAAATGTACAGTACAGTATCTTAATGGGGACATAGAGAAAGAGAGGGGGAGGAGAAGAGAGACGCGCAAGAGCCAACCCCGAGGGAAAAAAACAGCGAGAGGGAGGGGTCAGCGTGTCCACTCAGTAAGAACTTGTCTCTAATTAGCCAACCCCTTTCTTGATGCTCTCAGTTAAGTGGTCTCACCCCAACTCAGCAACACTCGCAGAAGGAGACACGTCTTAACCCGCACCGAAAGACAGAGGGAGAGTCGAGTACAGCCGAGGGACCAACAGAGAGCAAACAGTAAAGAAAAGAGGCGTCATTTTCCCTCCGGGTATTCATCGAAAAGCGCATGTCACAGCTAGAAAAAAAAATACACGAGTATTTACAACCAAACAGTTCTAGCAATAGTTAATGCGGTTCTTGGCGTGATAGTGTGTCTGTGGGTGAAATAGAGAGAGGGAGAGGAGAGGGAGAGAATAGATAAAAACCAGAAAACATTGAACACCCGCGACTGGAAACGTCTACAGGTGTCTACTCAAGCTACGCGCGGGATAGCGGCGCACTTGGAGCCGTGGAGCTTAAGTACAATTTCGGCCTCTCCCACTTGCGTGTCCGACCCAAGCAAACCGTGCCAGAAGGGAGAGGGGAGAACAAAAACAACAAATTTAGAAACAGAGTGAGAGAGAGACAGTGAGAGAGACAAATAGTAAGACTCCCTTGGGTGAAGAGAAGGAAGACCCGGCCCCCGGCGTGATTGTGTGTGTGAGAGAGGGGAGAGAGAGAGAGAGCGTTTAAAGCCGCTACAGGCATGATGTCTTACATTAAGCAGCCTCATTACGCCGTGAACGGGTTAACTCTGTCCGGCCCGGGCATGGACCTGCTACACTCCGCTGTAGGCTACCCGAGTAAGTACCATTTTTACTATTAAGATTGTTACTTTTGGTACCATGTAATAATTCTATATTTCACCTGTGTTAGTTTATGACATTACACTGTTATAAGACAACAAATTATTGCATTATGCTGTGTGGGCGAAACGGAAGTCCTGTCTAATACTTCTAATACTTTTATTGTAAGCCTGTTTTTTTGTTTTTTTTTTTTTGTAAAATGGCAAGGATTGTGTCGTGTGATATTTCCGTGTTCGCTTGACGATCATCTGTTACTCAGTTATTCACACTCAGAGTCAGTGAGAAGCATTGTCTCCCAGTAACTTCTCAGACGGAACTCTGACAAACCGTGATCCCTAAGTGTGATACGAGTGTGAAACCGTCCCTTGCCAAGATTTACTTCAATAAAACAGCATCATACTTTCTGAGTCCCACCAAATTATCACGCAGACAGTTGTGGGGGAACAGTAGGCTACTTCATATAGGCGCGGAGGTACTTTGAATTTGGCACGGAAAGAGAAGGGACCTGGGTCAACCGAAATGAAGAAGCAACTTTATTTTCGCTCAACATACCATTTATTGCCACAGACCCGCTGTGTGTATGAAAGTACCAATCCAGAAATCCTACCTTGTTTTTAGAGGAAAATGTAACGACTTAACACATTCAAGCTGACCAATGGGCGACGCCACCTGTATCGATTGATACTATTGACTGAAACTATTCGCATAACAAGCACATGAAACTGTAAACGCTCTGTTCTAGTACTGTGTTGTGTTCATTTATTACAACTTTTCGGGTTATGCACACCTCTTGTGTAAGAACAGGGCTTGATTCCCATTAGCGGGACAAATTCTGCACTGTCTCGGAGTCACGTCTCGAAGCAAAGCAATGCCATGAGATGTGATGCGATTACAGAACATCTTTCAAATATGTATAAATGTGTCACGTACTTAGTCCTTCTTCCAGCTCACGATCTAAAGTCAACCTGAAATGATCTTAAGTTTTACAGGAATTAAAGCCTTTTTGGAACTCTGGTACATAATTGCTATAAATAGGCCGTTTCACAGTTTTAAGCGTTTCAGTTACCAGAGTTTATATTTTCAAATGGGAATACGACAAATTTGAAAGACCGATTGACAGGGCCGGTCCTCGGCGGCGAACCTCATAAGTAACCTGCCAGTGTCCCTTCATCCATTCTCAAGACCAGAAAGGACAGGGCGTCGCGTACACCTGTTCACCCCACAACAGCTCAGAGCCAAATAAACCTGCATACAGTAGCAGATTTCAATCAATAAAGTCTAAATAAATTCAAGTGATTAAAAAAGTAATGTAACCGAAAATGATTAAACGTATTCATTTTTAATCTTCTGAAAAGTCTAAATCTTTCAATTAATGATTCATCCTACACATCGGAAAACTAGGAAATGCTATATTTTCACGTCAAATATATATTTACATTAAAAAATTAAACGAGCATACATATAACATTTAAATCATTTTAAAACGGAGACATGAAATGAAAAGAAATTCGTTATTCCGTTTCTCGGATATCAGTGCTGTCATATCTTGTGAAGTATTGAACCTTTGCACACAGCTATAGTTACATATCTAAAACTGAGGACTGTTCAGTTTTGTGTTACGAAATTACACGATATTCCACGAGTTCACAGCATATGCGGTTACATTTTCTTTAGAGAAGATGTATAGATATTTAAGAAAAATAAATAAATCATATTAATTTTGTGCCTTGCTGCAAGTTTCGGGTAAAAATAACAGAAGACAGAACACCCGCACACACTTATCGCATATCGATAAGTGAGTTAACTTACTTTCAAATGTCGATTGTTTATATTCCTTGAAATTACATTTACTTAAATTCATGTTAAAATAAATTAACATTAAATAATAAAATAAAATGTGTGCGAAACACTATTTATGATTATTTGAAGGTATGAATACCATTCAAGAAACAGGAAAAGTAACTTTTGCATAGGCTACATTTGAGACTGAAAATGAAGAATAAAGCACACAGCCAATGCATTGAATCTGGTCCATTATTTTTCGCTTTCTTATCACACAAATATTCTCATGTTGATTTAGTCATTAAAGCACATGTAACTGAAAACAAGCCACATGATCTCAACAATCTAACTGCAGTGACTATAATAAAATAGTGTATCAGCGATTGTACCAAAGCATTAAAGAAAACTGTTACTCACGTGCTTGTATGGGCTCAGAGCATGGCGCGATTTCACTACAGTTAAAGTAATGCTTCTCTGGCCCATTTCCTTCCTAACATATTAGGTTAATTTCACACTTTTGCTGAAGCCTTCGCACTGAAATGTTGAGCAAGGCTAGCTACATAAATATATACAACTAAATTAAACTGCACGTTATTAATACATTTACATTTATGTATTAATATTAGCTAATGCTCTCTATATCTTTTTTTTGTGTATTCTTTATCATGATTATCAATTTAATCATGAATACACCAAAATATCCACATTCGAGATTAATTTTTTCTCCTTATGTGTCTTTTTTCTGTACTCCTGACTAACAGAACTGAGCAGTACATTACATGTAGCAGATCTTCTGAAAGAAAAAAGCTTGCTTTAAAACGATAGCAAATACATTCTATATTTAAGGCCAGGTCCACTGTCTAAACAGGAATGACAAGTTTAATCTCAGCAATACATAATAAATGACTTTAAACATGTTTAAATCTGTCACTCTATTCCTGCTTCTGTTCATAATTACTTTTAATTCTGTGGTGACATCTTACTAGAAATAAAATATGTCTCAGCTACTACAGTGGCACTTAATATGAATGAGAGGCTGGAGATGACTGCTGGTTTGCTGAGAGCTAACATGGCGGATGCTCGTGTGTTTCAGACACTCCGCGGAAGCAGCGTCGGGAGCGGACCACCTTCACACGTGCCCAGCTCGACATTCTGGAGGCACTGTTTGCCAAGACACGCTACCCTGACATCTTCATGAGGGAGGAGGTGGCCCTTAAAATTAACCTGCCCGAGTCCCGTGTGCAGGTAAGGGGTGGGGGAGCCTAAAATACCTGTACACATACCTGTGCACAGCCAAGCTGAGTCCCTCTGTAGTGATCAGGTCCATTCAGGTACATTCACCACAGGCAAACAGCATGCCTAACAGGCTGAATGCCTGCTCTCTTTAATATGCCCTTCTGTGGGCACACCCTGCACACATGTATCCTACAATTCAGCACAGTGTTAACTTGACTGAAATGTTCTCACCAAATGACTGCATTAGCCACAGTCCCTCTCTCAAACCTCTCAGGACCCCTCCTTCACTGTGACTGGCTGACTCCTGAGCTGTGGAGCAGGGAGTGATGGTTCTGTTCTTTCTGTCGTCTAGGTGTGGTTCAAGAACCGCCGTGCTAAGTGCCGCCAGCAGCAGCAGCAAAGCAGCGGGCAGTCCAAGCCCCGGCCTCCCAAAAAGAAGGCGTCCCCTGCCCGGGAGGCCAGCTCTGAGCCCAGCGCCACAGCCAACGGGCCCTACAGCCCGGCCCCGCCCCCTCCGGGCACTGCCATCACGCCCAGCTCCAGCAGCGCCAGCGCCACTGTGTCCATCTGGAGCCCTGCGTCCATCTCCCCGCTGCCCGACCCGCTGTCAGCCTCCACCACGCCCTGTATGCAGCGCTCCACCGCCTACCCCATGACCTACACCCAGGCCCCGGCCTACAGCCAGAGCTATGCCGGCTCCTCCTCTTATTTCACTGGCCTGGACTGCAGCTCCTACCTCTCGCCCATGCACCCACAGCTCTCTGCCACTGGAGGCGCCCTCAGCCCCATCACTGCCTCCTCCATGGGGGGGCCCCTGAGCCAGTCCCCGGCTTCGCTGTCTTCACAGGGCTACACTGCTGCCTCCCTGGGCTTTGGGGCTGTCGACTGCCTAGACTACAAGGACCAAGCTGCCTCCTGGAAGCTAAACTTCAATGCGGCGGACTGCCTGGACTACAAAGACCAGAACTCCTGGAAGTTCCAGGTCTTGTAGAGAAGTGGAGAGAAGAGTGGAAGTGAAGAGCAAAGAAGAGAAGAAAAAACAAATTATCAAAAAATTCAGACAGGCAAAGGGTTGATAAAGTCATTCAGTCCGCGAATGCCACAGACTGTGCACATTGTCTTTAAACATGTTTTGTTTTGTATAAAGTGTAAATGCCTGGGAATGTGATTTTTGTGGAGGGTGGGGACACTGCTGCAGCTTGACTCCACACGGTGTTTTGTGAAATCCATGACCTGTGTCAAACTGTATTTCATCTATTGGAAAACAGACTTTAAATAGTGGTTTTTGGTTGGTAGTTTCTCGTTTGTAGGATAGTCAATGAAAGCTGTAATAAGCAAGTTTACAACCATTACAATCCACAGGAATAAACATACTCAAACATGTCTTTCAAATACAAATGAATAGCTGAATGACCATTAACTATAACAAAACAGTATAGTACTCTAAACAGTACTATAACAGAATAGAGCAAAGATCAGAATTATATTTTTCTAAAGAAAATCAACAGCACAAGGTTGTAATATCTTTTTCAGATGATATTGATTGCTTTTAAAACATTTAAACACTTGAAAAGGCAGTTTACTTCAAAAGGATCAGATAGGTATTCTAAGGATAGACATTTTGCTATAATAACATTTCAAATGCAAAAATAGAGAAAAAAGTAAAGCAGAAATGAGGGACATGACTGTCCTATGCAGTGACTGAAGGAGGCTATAACCTCTATATCTTGATTAGAAAGGTAATTTTCCATTAAAATATGTGATAAATACTTTAAATCCGTATAGTGGTCTTTTGTGCATAATTGTGCTTGGGAGTGCTCAGCAGTTTTGTATTTATAGCTAAACAAAATGGACATTTTACTGTGTGTGCAGTAGTTATGCTCACGGAGAACAGGGTGCAGTCAGATGCACTCAGCAAAGCAGCATACATATTTAACACTTCCTGCTCACGTAGGACTTGTTAATATTTCATTTTGCATTCAAATTGTTTGGGTTATTTTTTTTAATGAAGCTGCTTTTCTTGTGCATAAACTGATACAGCTGTGAGCCAAATGTATGGACACACAGGTATGTGAATGGGGGGTCCACTTACTCAGGCATGAGAGGGCACAAGGGGGGTGATGAGAAGTGGACAGAACACACAGTCTGACCCACAGAACGGTGCAGCTGCACAGTCTGACCCACAGAACGGTGCAACTGCGCAGTCTGACCCACAGAACGGTGCAGGTGAACTGCCGTGCTGCCCTGCACTGCCATGCAGTCCTGAGGGCTGGAGGACTGCAGGAAGGGTGCCTGCCTCCTGTTCCATTTGGACCACTCTATCTCATAGTGTAAAGACTTGAGTATTTGCAAGGCATTCTGGGAGATGTTAGGTGGACAAAGGAGCATCTTTAGACTTCCATCCTATTCCATGATTCAGAACTCTGATCAGCCAGAACTTACATACGCAGTTTACCCTTCTGACTTAAGCAAACCTTCTGCAGAACTTTATTTATGAAATGTCCACTACAGAAAAGACTACAATGGAAAGGGAAGGGAAAGGCCACAGTAAGTGTGTAGTCTCTCTAAGTGACTACCAGGAAATGAATGAGGGGCTACCATGATATATTAATGTATTATTTAATCTTTTTTAGTCTTTTAACATTTTTATGTTACTTTAAAATTGTGAGTCATTTGGAGTAAAATTGTGATCATTTGTTTGAAGTTAATATTATCATTATTGTTATTATTATCATTGTTACAATTAATATTCTACCACTATCATTAATATTAATTATTTTTGTTTCATTTTGTAAATATTAAACTTGACTTGAAAAATAAAATCATGCTTGGTACCAACACTGATATACAGACAAGACACAACACACTACTGAACAAATTTCCCTTTCTTAATGTCTAGAAAACTGCCAACTTTTTTTTCTGGTTTCTAATCATCTTTCTTTCTGAACACTGTTTTTCAAACTCAGGGGTTTAAATAATAAAGATAGTGACATTAGGTAAACAATGTTTGTTGTATGGCTGTTAATAATTAAATTGAAGCTATTTCCATTTTCCCCAACGCTTACTGCTTTTCTATTCACACATCTACTAGTTTGCCCTGCTGGTGAATTTCAAAAGTTATTATAATACATTTGAATAATTAAAAAGCTGATAAAAGGACTATGGGTTGAGTGTGTTTAGTGGTCAGGATGTCCCATAAGCCATGGGTGCTGAAGGGAAGCTGACATTGATAGCAGAGGGATTTCTGCTCAGGTGTCAAAATAAAGAAGTGACCGTGCAGAAGACATGTACCTACATTAATGCTTCTGTAGTACTCACACATAAAAATCACTTAACAAACCGGGACAAGTTCATTTAAACAGTGGTTTATGATGCATTTATGTTGACTGATTTAGTGGTACTGCTCCCTATTTTGATGACTCTAAACGCACATTAAGCTAAATGAAGCAGTTTTAAGTCACACAAATCTTACTCAGCAATTTGGTCACATAAAAAAATTAACTATTCTCACATGGTGTGATTTACTACAGCATTGTGCAGTACAGGGCTCAGCCAGGCAGCGCAGTGCATGCACACACACTCTCACACACACTCTCACACACACACACTCTCTCTCTCTCACACACACTCTCACACACACACTCATACTCACACTCACACACACACACACACACACACACACACACACACACACACACACACACACACACACACACACACTCACACACACACTCACACACACACTCACACACACACTCACACACACACACTCTCTCTCTCTCTCTCACACACACACACACACACACACACACACACACACACACACACACACACACACACACACACACACACACACACACACACACACACACACACACACACACACACACACACACACACACTGCTTTGAGAGTGCATGCTGAGCACTGCTCTGATCAGACATTAAGGGTGGGGATCATTTAAATGCACATATCCACATTTTTTAAGTTCATCCATTGTCACCATTTCCATGGTCAAACACAAAGATGGCTGTGTATAATTATTCACACCACAAAGAATAACAGGAAACTCACAAATTTACATGTGAATAATTAACCACATATTACATAGTTATAACATAAGTAGTACATACAATCATTACTTTTATTCTCTAAAGAATTTAAACTAGTATAAAATAATTAAGCAAATCATTATTTATTCAACACTTGTAATAGTATATAAAAAGTATAGCATACATAAATCCATACATAAAAAGTATATTAAAGCAAGATTTGGAAATATACCTGTACATTTGGACATCTAATAAAAGTGTTTTAGAGCAGCTGGACTATTTACATTCAGTGGGATATCTATAAGATCCCCTGGGTTGGAGGCAATTTGATTTCAGAATTCAATTCAGGAAGAGAACTGAAATTCCATTCATGATCTGAAATATCCTTTTCAGTTTTGGATTTGAATTAAATGGAACTGAACACAACCAAGAATTTAATCTACTATTTCTGGTAGTCAGTTGCTTTTTTAAAAGCATACAAAACCAGACAGCTGTAGTTTTGGTATCTTTCCTTTGTGAAGGTGAGGTTGTGCAGGTTCCCTGAGTGGATGAGCTCAGAGTTTATGCCTCACACAGATCTGTAGGATTGTACAATATGTGACTGGGGAAAGAGAATGATGGGTTCAACTTTCTACAGTAACTGGTTACACCAACAGCCATTCACAACCAAATGAGCAAATGATGATCCAGTTTCTGAAATGAAATGAAAGTGCAAAGACAAAGTAATGAATTGTAAAAGGAAAAGTTTATAATAATGAAAGAAGTGAATCAACTACATCAACCTGCACACACTGTTCCACCATGAAAATGAACACAGAGGAGAGTAAGTGGCTGAATAAAGAACATACATTCAGCATGCAGCAAAGGGTGCTATACCTCATCCTTATTAAGTACCTCGCACCATTAAGTACCTCTTCCATGAGGAAACACATGTAACAGTTAGGGAATGTTTTACAGTGCATATCTTTAAAAATAATTGTTTTAATGAATTATTAAATGTTTCAGTAAAATATAAATATAAAGCGATCTGCGATCGTGATCTGAAGAGTTTGCAAAAGGCCCTAATAATGAATGGATACATGTGGGCGATGACTCTGTGGCTAACTGCAGTAATCTGTATGAAGATGCTGAATGTGACAGGGACCAGGCTGACATGAGTGCACACAGATTAGGAATAAGCCCATGTGGGCCTATTGATAAAGCTCCAAGAAGAAGCTGGAGAGTCAAATTATAGAGAAAGAGACAGAGAGAAGAGGGAGATGAAGGAAGATTATAATACTATCAACTACCATTGATTTATTCTTATGTTCAAACTCATTTGCCGCTGTTGTTATCATGTAAGGTCAGCGCCTCCTCGCGTGTCCCCTAATGTGCTTTCATAAACCAATGTGCTGAGGACAGCCAGGGCTATGAACCCTGTGGGAGTGGGTGTGTCCTGTGGGTCTGGCGTATGAATAAAGTAAGAGTAAACAGTAAAGAAAACGATGATTCGCTTGCATCCTTGCTCCTGGTATACTCATGTTCTATTGAGGTAAAACTGAGCTTCCTAACAATGACTCCTTATGCCCTGCACAAGGGCACACTGTATGATTCTGGGGCTGCTGCCATGGCCAGAGCTTCCTTTGAACACAGGTTTTTTCTACAGGCATCGTACTCATAAAATTGTATGGGAGTTCACAATCTGATATACAGAATTAGTAGTAAAGGTAAAGGTAAAAAGGATAAAAAGGGAGATGAGAGCAGAGAAATAAGAGAAGGGAGAGAGAGGGAGAGAGATGAAGAGTTGCTGAGAGACATGAAAGCTTGCCCACAGAATAATCCCTGAGTGCAGCATATGGACTCTAAAGCACAGAGACAGAGTGGGAGACACAGATACACTTAGGACTTAAAATATGATTCATTTCTTTTTCCTAATCCCTGGCAAACAAGCTGGCCACCAGGCTGTTCCATAAATACTGTAATCATTGGGACGGACTGGGGAGATGGGCCCTCCATTCCGATTTCCTTTTAATCGATTCCTAATCCTAATTTCCCACTACTTTTCTTATTTGGGGGTTGGGGCCAGTGAATTAAAAACAATGGCTCAGTTCGAACATTTGTTTTGTTATTAAAAAACGATTATTTCTCCAGTGATGGAAAATGATTAGCCATTCTAAATCAGAAATATTTTTTTAAAAGTTGTTTTCTAGAACAACTAAAAGTTGGTTTGTATTTATGGCCGTAGTTTCTGAGAGTAATATATGCATTTTGGTACTTTTTCTTGTGTGAGTGAAATGGCTGTTGGAAGACAACATACTTGTATCACACAAAAATTTCCAAATAAAATAAATTCTAAACACAGTTGCACAAGTATGTAATATACATTAAAGCTTTTTATTTTATGAGAATAATTTCCTCACTACGAGTAAAACAACATTCTTTTTCTTTGTAGAAACTGAAATCAGGAAATCCGACCATTTTGCAAAATCTCTCCATCTCTCTGTTCCTCCACTTCTACCTTATGAATCCTCACTGCAGAGGAGAGCAGTATTGAAGCAAAGGGCCACAGGAGAGCAGTACTGAAGCAAGGGGCCACAGGAGAGCAGTACTGAAGCAAAGGGCCACAGGAAAGCAGTACTGAAGCAAGGGGCTACAGGAGAGCAGTACTGAAGCAAGGGGCTACAGGAGAGCAGTACTGAAGCAAGGGGCCACAGGAGAGCAGTACTGAAGCAAGGGGCCACAAGTGAGCAGTACTGAAGCAAGGGGCCAGAGGAGACTCTGTATTGTTCTCACTTAACGCACTGCTCCACCTCAACATTCTCACTAAACACACTGCTCAACCTCAACATTCTCACTAAACACACTGCTCCACCTCAACATTCTCACTAAACACACTGCTCAACCTCAACATCCTCACTAAACACACTGCTCAACCTCAACATTCTCATTAAACACACTGCTCCACCTCAACATTCTCACTCAACACACTGCTCACCTCAACATCCTCACTAAACGCACTGCTCCGCCTCAACATTCTCACTCAACACACTGCTCACCTCAACATCCTCACTAAACGCACTGCTCCACCTCAACATTCTCACTCAACACACTGCTCACCTCAAAATCCTCACTAAACACACTGCTCACCTCAACATCCTCACTAAACGCACTGCTCACCTCAACATCCTCACTAAACGCACTGCTCCACCTCAACATTCTCACTAAACGCACTGCTCCACCTCAACATCCTCACTAAACACACTGCTCACCTCAACATCCTCACTAAACACACTGCTCCACCTCAACATTCTCACTAAACACACTGCTCACCTCAACATCCTCACTAAACACACTGCTCAACCTCAACATCCTCACTAAACACACTGCTCACCTCAACATCCTCACTAAACGCACTGCTCACCTCAACATCCTCACTAAGCGCACTGCTCACCTCAACATTATTACTAAACGCACTGCTCCACCTCAACATCCTCACTACACACACCTGCTCCACCTCAACATCCTCACTCAACACACTGCTCAACCTCAACATCGTCACTCAACACACTGTATTCTTCCTGTCATCAGCAATTACCAAACTAGAGAAGATGAGAATAATGGCTACTGTGACATGGACATGCCAATGACTTTGAGTCACAGTTGAAATTTATAGTAGATTTCTTCTTATCTAGCAAAATCCAATGACTTCAGCAATAACTGAATTTTTCGATTAACTGAGACTTTGTTCATTTGTCAGTTAGATTAAAAATATCGCTGCCAAAGTCAGAGTTTATTCTCATGTGTGTGTTATAAATGGGGGTATCACATGGAAGACTTTGCAAAGGCACCCTTAGCCACATGCATTCGACAGAAAGAAATGTTAAATATGAAAACTGAATAGCTATTCTCTCCCATACAACTCCTGAAGAGCTGAAGTGTGAATAAAAAATAAAACAATGTTTTAAATACTTCTGTATTTACACTGTCTTTCTACACATTGACATAATTGCTTGCATACCTTTATGATGAGCATTGCTTGTATGCTGCAAACTCTAACCTAATAATAATAAATTCATCTTTTTTATAAATCATTGTATAAAGACTTCACTAGTGGCACAGATGTCTGTACCTGTTCCTGGGTATAAACTTGCTGTAAATGCCACCATTGTACACAACTGAAATTTCCATATAAAGCCACTTTTTCTCCACCAGTTCACTGCCAGCCGAACCGATCTGGAAGGTGAAGTAAAGGTACCATGTCATTAAAGATGGTCCTTTTCTGAATGGACAACACCGGTACATAACAAGATCCATTATGCTTTAATCAATACAAAAGGAACAACACAATTGCTCAACTCAAAACTACAAAGAGCGACTGAGTCGTTTTCATAGGCATTCAGACAAAAGCAGAATATTATTGCACAGCTGGACCAACACATGCCTGTTTATTGCAGTTAATTTACACAAAGAGATGAAGTTTGAAAGTAACTTACTATGGAGAGTAAAAGTTCATGTTGGGAGTAGAAGATTAGTGTTTTTGCCCGGGGTTGAGATTAGGGTTAAGATTAGATATTTACAGATGAAGACAGTGTTGGACATATAGTCAGCATTAAGGTTAGGGTTACAATCACAGTTGCAGTTAGAATTAGGGTAAAAGTCAGAACCAGGATGGAGATTAAGAATAGGTGGGAGAAATCTGCTGCTCCATTTGAGGGACAGGCTAGCTCTAAGGCAGGGGCAGGAAACAGGCTATAGGTGGAGAGTCTGTCTCTGTGTGAGGCTGTGTCGCCTGTCTGTCCCTCTGTCCCACTGTCCCTCTGTGTCTCCTCCTTCCCGGCCTCCTTGCAGTTTGTTATTTTTACTGATCTAATTTAGAGAATGTCCCAATCCTCTTACCGTCGTGCCCCCTCAGCGCTTCGCTAAGTGAATTAGTCAGGATTACAGTCTCTCTCGCTCTTCCTCTCTACCTCCTCTCTGCTCTCTCTCCCTCTCTCTGCAGCCAGGATTACAGCCCTTTTCCCCCAGATGACAAATTGGTTCCAACATTACCCATGACAGCTGTCCCCACAACCTGGGGCATGCTGGGAAATAAACTTTAATTAAACTCCGCCCCACGGTGAGCAAGGAAATAGAATCATCATCACGATCATCATCATCATCACCACCATTATCATCATCATCACCATAATCATCACTGTCTGTCATTGACAACAACAACCACAAAAGCACAAAAACAAGATAAAGAGGTTTGGCCAAGGGAAAAGGAGGTTTAGACAATGAGGAAATCGATTGAACGTTAGTGTCAAACAGGAAGATGAGCTGCACACAGAACATGAGCTACATTTCAAACAAACTCAGTAATTTAACTGCTTCCATGTTTTGCTCTGTATTTTCTTTTTGTTGAGTTCATTGCTTGTTGATTTTTATTTCCTACCAATGTAGAGTTTTCTGAGTTGTTCCCTTGCCTGCCCATGGTTCCTTGCTGTAGTCACAAAAAGTTGACAGAATTGTGTGTATTTATAGTTTCACATTATATAACTGTAAGATATAAAACATACATGGCGACTGTTTCACAGCATCCAAATGACTCCAATGTACAGTCTGAGTTTACCACAGACTCTACCGCAAATCACAGACACTGCTCTTCCCAACAAACTGTAGTCTTGCTAGAGGACATGCATTTCAAGATACTGTTTACTTGTAAGTGACCTTGCATTCATTCTTAAATTTTGGATTCTCAGTCACAACTGCAGGCCCAGGCGATGTGCTCTGTAAACTGGGGGTGACAAACACACTGAGTTGGAGGCCTAAACACCTGATAGGGCTGTCTGAGGCAGCGCCCCACATCCATTTTAACAATGAGCCAAAATGTCCCTGCTGCATGAAACCCTTCCCTTGCTTGGCAGTGCTGTGGACAGCTACACGTAGCGGAATGCTGCCCGTGTGGATGGGACTGAGACTGTTTGTACACCCCTGCATTGACAGCATGCCCTCTGCACATCCTCTCTGCCTCTCTTTAATCTGAAATATGATGATATGAATGATAAAATGAAATGATATCTGACTATTGACTTGATATTCCTAATGCATTTTTTTTAAAAAAGAAATTCTGTTGGTGTTCACATGCTTAGAATCAATAACAACCTCTGAAATGTTTCAGTGTGATAATAAAAGGCTATTATTTAGGCCTGCAAAAGTTTACAATTCTTCTCAAACACATGTAGCAGTCCGAACAAGGTTTAGCAGTCTGAACACAGTAAATGTCACACTAAGCATGGAAACGTAGACATTTATTTAAACAGAAGTGGCTCTCAGGCCTCATTAAATGACAATTCATTATTATAACCAAGATGTCTCCCGTTGTGTTTATTATTGCTTCCAAATGAATTTGGCAGGATTCCTATCATGGATCACTATCTCACAGATTGACCTGCATTCACTGATATCACAGTGGAATGAACAGGTCACCACAAAACCTTCATAAGGAACATTAAATGACACCAAACCTCAAACTCCACCTGCCACTCAAGGAAGGCGAGCTCCACATTGAGTCCCTGTCTTGTATATTTTGTGTCATGTTTCAGTTGATGCCTCAGTGAGAATAGACATTGTAAATATCACGTCCACAAAGAGCAGTTCATGGCCAGTCACAGCAGCACAAGGAGCTGTGCCAGCGATGCTACCTCAGGTGCCCGTAAATCGCACAGGTGTGCTGTGGGGACACCTGGAACAGGGCTCAGTCAGGGCAGACGCAGCCCTGCTGCACATGGCCAGCAGCCCGGGAGCGCAGCGCTGGACCTGCTCTGTCTCTGTGTCATAAACAATCTCCAAACCTAATCTACTGCGGATGGCACAGGGAGACTGGGGGAGGGAGATGGAAGAAAGGAAAGGGGGATGTAAAGAACCATATGGCCATGAGGAAAAAAAACATACAAATAGATGAATGAAAAAAGAAAATGGAAAAACAAGAACAAAGAGAGAGGGAGACAGGGTGGATTGCATCACTACCCACAAAAAGAAGAGGAGAAATACAGAGGGCCTAAAGGGGGAATGTACACACCTCACACGCTGCTCCAGAGCAAATACTCCCTAATACTCAATCATATAACACCACCTGAATCTCACACACAACCACAAACACTGAAAAATTATATTATTATTTATTATGTTATTATTATTGCTGTTGTTGCTGCTGTTTTGTCACTAGTATTGTGTATGTACTACAGATACAGAGAGCCTGAAAGCTGGTGTACACTGCTAATGGATTTTGCTTCACTCTACATGTAATGCATTCTGTGTAAAACTGAGAATTTATAAAAATACTTGGATAGTCTAATCCTCATCTACTTTGTTTCACACTTTCTCCATTCCAGACTCTATCCTCCATCTCTTTCCCCTTTGCCCTCCTTTCCACAGTCTCCTCTGTTTGCCCCTCCTGCTTATGTTTCTGCCCCTCACATCAATCTACCCCCCCCCCCCCCAGTAATTCCACTGCACTAGTAGCTTCCTAATCCACTGCTGACCTCAATCCAGTGATGCAATGGGTCATGTGACTCAGGAGGGGGAATGGGGAGGTAATATGGGGAAAAAGTCTAATCTGAGCTGCGGGAAAGCAGTGCACCAATCACGTATGTTGAAGGGGGGAGGGTGTTTCCATTTAGTTTCAAAATATCAGAAGGAAGCCTTGTGTTCTTTTATGCTGTTTTCATGAATATTGTTTTTGTTTTTGTCACAGCATGCTGACATGTTTGTTACCCTGGAGACAGGGCAGCATGAGGCAGGGGGCTGGCCATGTGTGACCCAGCACACAGGCTAGACCACACACCACACTTCTACTTTATATATCACAGAGACAGCCAAAATCACCAACTACAATATATTCATGTATATGTACACTGCTAAGTATAGGCTTATGAAACCGTTTGGAATAATCTGTTTGTCATACATTATAGACTGAAATCGAAATGTCTGTTCATCAAAGCCTCAATTAATGATAAAAGACTACCTGATTACTGGGAAAACATGCGGTATACTTTCATTATTTCACAAAATTATTTCATATTAGATAGACCTAAAAAATGGAATTTTCCGCACTGAAACAACACGATTTTACTGAATTATAAATCAACTAAATATGCAACCATCTCCTCCATATGTACAGCCAACATCATGTTCCTTAACAATACACATTTTTGGGAAACTAAGTTTGCTCATCAAAATAATTTATTTATTGGTATGATGATAATTTGAGATATAGGCTATTAACTACATAGAACATAAATTAATACACATTGTCAAAAGTTTTGTGGCTGTTTCTCTCAATTTTCGGTGATAAAAAAATTTGTGTTGTGCTTGAGGGTTAATATTGGCAGGATGGCAAGGTTCAAAATATCTCAAAAGCATATAAAATCAAAGGGCTTCCTTTGCCCTGAATTTTAACATGAGCCTCAACATCTATTTAAGAGCTGTTCTACTTCAACAAGTCTGTCAAACATATGCCCACCCATCAGAGATCCTTGCAGGTCTCAACTGGCATATGGAACAGAAGGTATGCCCATGAAAAACATATCACATAAACGACATGCCCTTTATCTTCACTGTGATAAAACCGCTATGATTTCCTACTCAGGAAAAAGACAGCCAAATGTAAAACTGGCCTTCCATGTAAAACAGTAAGTAATGAAACAAATTAAAGCTGAGACAGTCATTCTTAAAATTCATATTTTAAATTGTAACAAAACCAAAGACACAGAATTTTATATACCCAGTATACCTTGGCAAAACTAAGCGAACATCACACTCTAACTACTGTCCATCACCTCATCTTTTCCTGCTCAGATTTTACGTTCTTAGTGTAACAGTAAGGAAAGAGAATTAATTGTCATTCATCTAAATCTCAAATGTCCACATGGCTGAACTCTATGTTAATTCTAATGGCATATTTATATTAATTCTTTAAATTAATTATGAAATAGTAAAAGAAATAGTCAGAGACATACAAACCTGAATGATACACTTCTGTCTGAGAAGTAAACTTAATAATTTTATAAAACTGTAATATACTGTTTTCAACATTAGTAAAATATTAAATTCTTGAAATTTATGAATGCTTAGTGGGCTGGTTTACAAGCTATGAACACGAGAAACATACATTTTCACTTTTGCTAAATATTTTTAATCACATAATGCTTTAGATTCACTCTTAAGCTTCTAATTTTCCTTCTTATTATTCATAATAATGCTATTTAACACTTATAAATCTTGCATGTCATTTGGTGAGATTACACAAATGACATAATTATGGGGCAATTTTCTGTACTTTTAATGTATTTTTTTGCTGTGGCTGTGCGTCTGAGTTTTAGAGTGTACTCACATGAGGCTAAATTAATGGTTCTGAAAAAGTAAGGTGAAGTTAGCATCTAAACACAGATTACAGCTTCTCCAGTTCTGGTCATTCAAGATCAAGAGCAGGCACTGTTTAGGATGTGTTTTACTGATAAGCCAAAGATATTGGCCTTACTTTGACATTGATGGAGCCAGTTAGAGGCCACATGCATCTATCAGTCAGTGTCTACGGCAAATACACAGAGAACGATGTTACTCTTTCTCACAGGAAATATGTATTCAGTTCATTATTAAAGGCATGGTATTTAAGCCACTGGGACCGTGTTAGATTCACCCTGCACTATGTACCCTAACAATCGTAAAGCTAAAAGAGTTCAGTTCTGCTCAAAAATAATGTCAACTAATTACATTTCCTAACAGAAGAGGACTGGCAAGGCAAATAAATAATTTGTAGTCATAATAAAATTGCTAATAAGCACAACAATGTTAAATAGTTATTAGATATATATACTATATATAGTCTTCAGTGTTTCTACTCCTACTTTCTGCGGCTTGTAGTCATACAGTGCTCTGTGCCAGCTGACATGTGCTAAGAGAGTGCGGTCATTAGAGGGCGTCCCTGAGCAGAAAGTACAGAGAGGCAGACAGAGAGGCAGATAAAATCAGCTGCCTGCATCCTGAGCAGTGAGGTCCTGCCTAATGAAAAGGAATCTCAAAAGTCAACACATTTGGGCAGAATGACATTACATAGCATGTGTGTGTCCACACAATGGCTGTGTATATTTTCAAAGTAAGCCAGTGTGATCAGAAACATACATCTTCAGAACTTCACTGCCTGCCTATTCCTGTACACTACTGTCTGGCACGAGCCTATTTTAAAATACTTCAAAAGTCTTTTTATTCTGAATGTCAGAGGACAATGTGGGGCATGGTCTAGGTGCTAGCTCAAAGATTACACTGTGTTTGTACAGCATACTCAGGATTACTGTGTGGGACCAGAGTGAGGCAGTGTAGTGGAGATCAGTTGGTGCTGTAATGGGGCAGTGTTGTGGAGCTCAGTTGGTGCTGTAATGGGGCAGTGTTGTGGAGCTCGGTTGGTGCTGTAAGGGGGCTGTGTGGTGGAGCTTGGTTGGTGCTGTAATGGGGCTGTGTGGTGGAGCTCGGTTGGTGCTGTAATGGGGCTGTGTTGTGGAGCTCGGTTGGTGCTGTAATGGGGCTGTGTGGTGGAGCTCAGTTGGTGCTGTAAGGGGGCAGTGTTGTGGAGCTCAGTTGGTGCTGTAATGGGGCAGTGTGGTGGAGCTCGGTTGGTGCTGTAATGGGGCCTTGTGGTGGAGCTTGGTTGGTGCTGTAATGGGGCCGTGTGGTGGAGCTCAGTTGGTGCTATAATGGGGCAGTGTTGTGGAGCTCGGTTGGTGCTGTAAGGGGGCTGTGTAGTGGAGCTCGGTTGGTGCTGTAAGGGGGCTGTGTGGTGGAGCTCGGTTGGTGCTGTAAGGGGGCAGTGTTGTGGAGCTCGGTTGGTGCTGTAAGGGGGCTGTGTAGTGGAGCTCAGTTGGTGCTGTAAGGGGGCTGTGTGGTGGAGCTCAGTTGGTGCTGTAATGGGGCAGTGTGGTGGAGCTCAGTTGGTGCTGTAATGGGGCAGTGTTGTGGAGCTCGGTTGGTGCTGTAATGGGGCAGTGTGGTGGAGCTCAGTTGGTGCTGTAAGGGGGCTGTGTGGTGGAGCGCGGTTGGTGCTGTAAGGGGGCTGTGTGGTGGAGCTCGGTTGGTGCTGTAAGGGGGCAGTGTGGCGGAGCTCGGTGGGTACTGTAAGGGGGCCGTGTGGTGGAGCTCAGTTGGTGCTGTAATGGGGCAGTGTGGTGGAGCTCAGTTGGTGCTGTATTGGGGCTGTGTGGTGGAGCTCAGTTGGTGCTGTAATGGGGCTGTGTGGTGGAGCTCAGTTGGTGCTGTAATGGGGCAGTGTTGTGGAGCTCGGTTGGTGCTGTAAGGGGGCTGTGTGGTGGAGCTCAGTTGGTGCTGTAATGGGGCAGTGTGGTGAAGCTCAGTTGGTGCTGTAATGGGGCAGTGTTGTGGAGCTCGGTTGGTGCTGTAATGGGACAGTGTGGTGGAGCTCAGTTGGTGCTGTAAGGGGGCTGTGTGGTGGAGCTCGGTTGGTGCTGTAAGGGGGCTGTGTGGTGGAGCTCGGTTGGTGCTGTAAGGGGGCAGTGTGGTGGAGCTCGGTGGGTACTGTAAGGGGGCCGTGTGGTGGAGCTCAGTTGGTGCTGTAATGGGGCTGTGTGGTGGAGCTCAGTTGGTGCTGTAATGGGGCAGTGTGGTGGAGCTCAGTTGGTGCTGTATTGGGGCAGTGTGGTGGAGCTCAGTTGGTGCTGTAAAGGGGCTGTGTGGTGGAGCTCAGTTGGTGCTGTAAGGGGGCAGTGTTGTGGAGCTCAGTTGGTGCTGTAATGGGGCAGTGTGGTGGAGCTCAGTTGGTGCTGTAATGGGGCAGTGTGGTGGAGCTCAGTTGGTGCTGTAATGGGGCAGTGTTGTGGAGCTCAGTTGGTGCTGTAATGGGGCAGTGTTGTGGAGCTCAGTTGGTGCTGTAATGGGGCAGTGTGGTGGAGCTCAGTTGGTGCTGTAATGGGGCAGTGTGGTGGAGCTCAGTTGGTGCTGTAATGGGGCAGTGTTGTGGAGCTCAGTTGGTGCTGTAATGGGGCAGTGTGGTGGAGCTTGGTTGTTGTGCAGCAGGTTGTGCTTGTGGCTGCACAAGGTTAATCTCCATGGCCCCAGCGCCCCCCCCTCCCCTGCGCTATGCTATACTAATCTGTCCCTCTCTCTGTGCTCTGCTAATCTCTCCCTCCCTCCCAGCACACTGCTCTGTTAATCTCTCTCTCTCTCTCTCTGTCCCTCTCTCTCGGGCCCGCGCATTGCTAATCCCTGATCTGTCAGTCAGCACTCTGAGCCACAGACAGACGGCGGGGCTGTAATCCCTGGGAGCACCGCAGATGGAGCCGCACTTCACAGACCTTGGGGAAGGTGAACACAAACACACAATGTTCCGCTCCTAGTACTGAACACACGCATACACAATGCACAGCACGCAAACCAGCCCCACCAGGAACACGCCCACACTCCCCCACATTCATACACCTGGCCATGGACACGCATCACAGACACACAAACACACACAGGCAGACACACAAACACACAAGAGTCATCAGGAGATACACCCTGGTCAGTGCACATGTTTATTCTGACTGATACTCAAGGACAACCCCATAACACACACAAGCACACAGACAAACCAAAACATTCGCTTATACAGGAACACAATCATATACGTACTGCTTTCATAGGCTCAGACAACATAGAGAAGTCACATACATCAAACAAATGTACAACTTAGACTGTCACGCGTACACTAAAACACTGGGCCAAAGCTATTTTTAAACTCATCACTGCAAGCTGACATCCTGGTCTTCCCTGCCCGTCTGAATCAGATGCAGTAATCCCAAAACAGATAAAACTAAGTTGGACACAAACCATTGTCTTCATGAACAGAAGTGCAGGAACAGGATGTACACTCACTGAGACACACAGCCATTAGGCTCACAGCTCACTGCAGACCCATACATTGCTCCACACAATCTATTACACAGCAAACAAAGACAGCAGCCCCTGTGTGGCACAATGAAGTCCATGTGCACAAGTCTGATTCATTTCCTCTAAGAGCAGAACTTGTGCTAGGTAGGTGCAGATATTACATGGCATATAATACATCAGAATGGTTGAAGCCACATTTCCTCCAGAGAATACCTATGATCTATCTTAAGTGCTGCTATTTTCGTTTTCTCTAAATCAGCAACAACAGCTCAAAGTAGAACACAAGCAAACTAACACTTAATAAATAAATAACGTAATAAATTTAATAGGTAATTATCGCTAATTGGTTTTTTTGGGTCATTTCTGACATCAGGGCCTCCTTTTTCTAATGCTTGCCCTCCACCTGCTGAAGTGGAGGGCTGACCAAACTTCAGCCGTAGATATCAAAGACCTTAACTGGAAAACATTGGATGTGAGGCCCAAAGCAGGCATACAGGCCTGTACTCAATCAGCATTTGTGTCTTAAGGATGACTTTCTAAGTTTTGCATATGTTGACAAAAATACATACAACACTATACGCTGTATTTAAATATTAGGGATAATAATGATAGAATCCAGGCGGAGTATAATGTATTTACTTTCATCTGAGCGTCCTTCCTAGCACCAGAAGCACAAAAAACACTCGAGTACATTCTGCATTACCCAGCCATTGGATGATACACTAAAGGTGTTTAGCTTTTGTGATGAAGCAAAGATTCACGTAGGACTTTAACAGAGGAGTAATTAATTGCCCAACAAGAGAGACGCCAGTATCTTACATTTATATGGACTGCTTCAAACTCACTATTTAGTTTAAGATATTTTTTTCTTTAAAGCAGATTTAACGTTTCTTACAGTACACGCTCCCTTAAGGTCTGGGGTCCCCACGCTACCGCCCACCAGCCAACATGGTCCTGTGAAACTGGCCAACTGATACACCCAAATTAATGGAATTCATCAATAATGATAAGTGTTTTTCTCAGTGGGATTTTTCAGCCAACCCAAATACCATTCTCTGACTCACTCTCTGAAGACAACACAAAAGATAAATATGCCATGCATTTCAGAATTATTACTTTTGTATCTGTCATTGCTGTTGAATTTCTGCTTTGATTATATATTAATTTAAGAATTTGTTTATTTAATTACCCATGTATCCTATGTGAGATTAGGACCAGTATTCCTTGAGGCGACAATTTTGAAAGCTCTGCCAACTTATAGTGTGAATTCTGGACAAGAATTCAGTAACGTGGTAATTCTGTTTGAAACACTGTAAAACACTCAGGAGTATTGGTCAATGTATTACTCCAAACATCGAACTTCTCTTTAAAAAATGACCACTGCTTGATTTGACTTTACACTGTCGGTTGTAAATTCAGTTTCAAGGTGGCATTCTCTCTACAGTCAATAGAAACCATAAAAATAAATCATAAACAACTGAGATTTTATATTTTCCTTTCTTTTACCTTTTGAACTCACACTGTTCTTATTAAAAAACAACAAAAATAACAACGAACAATACATACCGTGCCAGTTTCTTTAAGAAGCTTGGAAAATGTCCGCTTACATTGTACAATGACTCCACCTCGCGGTCATTTTATAAACGACGAATTTGCTAATCTATACAACCAAACTGTATAGGCTATAAAATCTTTCTCGGTTTTTTACATGAGAATGTCATGTATCATGAGTAGTTCTTACTCCAAAATTACATTTTTGTACACATTTTGTAACTGAATTGCAACACCCTGAGACCTGGGGAGGTACATATAGATGAATGTAGTATTTCAATTTCGATAAACGTAGTATCTACATCTAATTTTCATATGCAACGGTTACGTCTTTAAACGGTTTTATGTGGAATGTGGTGGCCATTGCCTTGTTTTAAATCCTTTCTTTTGAGTGAACGAGACAAGCGCGGGAAACAGCATGCTCAAATCGCCAAAAAAACTCAATTTGAATATGCACAATAATGACTTTTTAGATGGAAGTCTGGTGGGCAACACGATCAAGCGAAAACGTCCTGTTAGCAACAAATTTTACTGGCGAAAAGCTACACATTTAAAAATTACAAACGTGCTTCAGCAAAAACCGATTAGCCAACAGTATTTCAGGAAGGGTATTAGACTTGGCAAAAACTTCCCTCGCAGCTTGTTGACATCTGGTTTGCTCTTAGGAAACTAACGTTGTAAAAAACCAGCAGATTGGCCGTTGGCTAGCCAACTGTAACCCATCTCTGGCAACAGAATTCATGTTTGTTAGGTTATAAATGTTCTTTGACGTTAAAATGGATAATTTAAAAGCAACTATACATACGAAGTGTAATTGATATAAGACAAAATAATAAATGAGACTTAAGAAACCAAGAAACAGACGTTCCATTAGACAGAAAATCAGAAAATGACTAAAAACCAGTTGTAACAAACTAATCAACTCATAGAACAGAATGTAATGTATTTAGTTAACAGCTAAATAGAGCTGCTGCCTTGTTAATATGTGTGCTATGGTGGCTACTACCAAAAATCCTGACAGAAATGCGCTGCAGTATATATCCGTTTCCTCCAAAATCCCGAGTTTCACCCTGGTTATCGAACACAGGTGTTGACATCATTTATACCAAACCACAGACTAATTTACTTTTGGTGTAAAATTCCCAAAAGCCTTACAGGCGAACACTAACAGGAAGTTTAACGTCGCAGACATTCGAGCTCTCAGTTTAATGGCGGCGGTAGGTGTGAGAATAATCAACAGAAAGAATTTTCTGCCCTTGAAAGACTGCCTGTTTCACACCTGAACGCACTTGGCCGATCACTGTGCCCGACTGCACTGCATTTCAGTTCCCTTGTGCATGTGCCGCATTCGAAACTGGAGTTCGATATAGTTTTAGAAACTTTTTGCCACTGATTTTTCTTCACAGGTCCAGTGGCCTACCAGTTGAATATTATTACTTAAAACATTGAATCTGATCTGTATCATTGTTTTACATTTGGCTTTGTGCAGGCTTTTGGAAATACTACAATGTAATTTAGCTTAGGGTCTCTCTGTAGCATAATTCATTTCATTTTCATGAAATTGTGTTGATTTTACATTGTAGAACCATTGGCCATAATGCTTAAATATGAATTCATGAACTGAGATTCATTAACAGCACTGTGTCCCATAGTCTTTCACTTGCATTTCCCCCCCCAAAATGTAAGAATCATACCTCCAAGATACACATGAAATACTTTTACTTACTTGGGATTTTCTCATTTGAAGCATGTAATTTTATTTGACAAGGTGCTTGGCAGCGTATAACAGAAGCAGCCAAAGACATTTGGGTTGTTTCCTATGGAGTCGCCTTGTAAGTCGCTCTGGATAAGAGCGTCCAACAAATGTCCCTAATGTAAGTATGAATACACAGAAAGTCAGGAATTCCCCCTTGGGAGTAAACCAAAAGACGGGATGCACTTTTTAAAACGCAAAAACTGAAGCATTCAAATCCTCAATAAGCTATGACCTCAGAGTAAGTATTGTCATTGTTGACAGGATTCCTCTACTTGTTGAAATGCAATTTTAAGGGTCTGTTCTTGAACTCAATGCAAGAGAAAAGAGTGAGCAACAAATGCATTTTCAGCATGTAGCAACCCAGTAATGTCTCAGAATTAGGGCCTTGGGAGCTGCTCTAGTTAAGACCATCAGCTCAAAAACACAATTATTCATAGTTATAGATAATGCCTATTTTTATGAAGCTCATCCAGGAGAGAGCCCATTTTGCATTTTTATATATATCTCACCCTTAACTTCGCCCAACCCCACCATCTGAATCTTTCCTTTTCACATTTTATCACTGTAAAGAAAGGATTTTTAAACAAAAAAGAGAGGAACACCACAACTACAAAAAACACAATCAGGATAAAAGATGTGTGTAACATATATTTATTACCACCTTATTATGAGAAATTTGGAAATTACAAAGATAAGCTTATTTAAACACCTGAACATTTTTTCTTTTCAATGAAAATAAGAAATAATGATAGTTATAATGGACATCACACCAACCTGAGAAACTGGGGGAAAAAGCATTGTCAGGGGAAAGTGAGATGGAGGTAGGCATAAAAATGAAGGAAAAGAGTGACAGTGGCCCTTCTTATTAAGTGAAGCACAACGCTCACAGCTTCTCTCTCAGCTCCCAACATGTGAGTGTTTGTACCTTTCAATATCGCTGCCAGGTGATGCAGTTTGACTTGATTTTTGGAAAGTGAGTGGTTTAAACACTCCATTAATATGCACCCAGAAGATTTAGAATCATACAGGAACTGATGTTGTATTTCAGACACACACTTGTCTTTTAATCTTTAAAATGCTTTGGCAACACATTATTGTTATGCCTCTCAAGCCAATTTCAAACCAGAAAGAGAGCAGGGAAGAGAAAGTGCAGAAGCGTGACCAGGTTACAGACAGTAAAGGGAGGAGAGGTTTATCACATCCTGCCCTCAGACTGCCAGTGTAAGTCTGCTTCCGTCTGAAAATCAGAGTCTCTGTTCAAAACTTTTATAGTCATAAAAATGATCATACTAATTACTGCTGTCAGTAACATTATCCCACATTTTTGTTTTTGATTTATGAAAAACTTTTTTTTCTGGTGCTATAAAAGAACAAAACATGTTTTTACATTTAAAAAAATACACCATATAATAATGATGAGAGTAATCATTGTTCAACCAAGAGATGCTTTGCAGTTGAATACAATTAGCTGCACTGATCAGCATGTACACCTACACACAGAAAGAGAGACCAACCCTTAAGCACTTTGACATCCCTCTCTGGTATGTTGGGGTAAGCGGGACCGGCCAGGGCAGTTGATCTAGCACCCTGCTGTGGAAGCTGCTTTGCCCTCAGCAGACCAGCCCTGACCGTCACCCCCCTGCCACTCTGTCTGTCCCCCTAACCCCACCCCCTGTCACACTGTCCCACTCTCCTGTAGCACTTTCTCACCTAGGAACTGAAAGAGTTCACCCCACCAACTCCCCCCACAGACAAACATATGCAGATATGACAGGCAACCCACTCCAAGCAAAGGATTAGTCAGTTTTATGGTTCTGTGTGTCTGTGCATCTGATCAGCCCCAAGCAGGTACATGCACAAAAAGGTACCCTAAAAGTCTGCTGCCAACAGCACTAAGAAAGACACAACTATACACTTTATTCTTGTCATAATTATTGTTGCTCTACACACTACCAACGAAAGAAGGGGTAAGGGGTGAGGAAGTGTAATAAAGGGAGGGGAAGACGGACTATCTCTGTGAGGAAAGGGAGAAGGAGAAGTGGGTGGTGTCTTAAGCACGCTCTCCGCGGATGCGACGAGCCAGCTGGATGTCTTTGGGCATGATGGTGACGCGCTTGGCGTGGATGGCACACAGGTTGGTGTCCTCGAACAGGCCCACCAGGTATGCCTCACTAGCCTCCTGCAGAGCCACACAAACAAGGCAGTGAGCAAAGGTATAACTCCAGTGGACAACTGCACATACCATTACTGTGAGTTCAGGTAATGTGGTGACTTCATTTTCATAGAGATCTGATCAAAACATGACCCCAGTCTACACTAAGCTGTGCACGGGGTGCTGACCTGCAGGGCCCCAATGGCAGCGCTCTGGAAACGCAGGTCGGTTTTGAAGTCCTGGGCGATCTCCCTCACCAGCCGCTGGAAGGGCAGCTTGCGGATCAGCAGCTCTGTGGACTTCTGGTACCGACGGATCTCACGCAGGGCCACAGTACCAGGCCTGCAGGACACAGGTACACCTGTTATAACTCATTGGCTACCACTAACTGTGCTCACCTGCCTCTTTCCTTCTTTAATATGGCTCGATTTATATCAGCATATGATGTACTGTCTGTAAGTCCCATTGTTATTGTTGCTGTTTTCATTTACTGTCATTGATACTCTTATTATTCACATGTTATGGCTGCACTACTGTTTTTCCCCAGGCACAATAAAAGAACCTTGTCCTGACACAATACATTACACAAATCCAGATTTTCAAATAAATGATGCACACATTACACAATGTCATACACTCTTTCAGTGTGCCAGAAGTTTTGACTGTCAACATATGGACCATTGTGTCCATTTATGCAAGTGATCCTGACAGTCCCTCACCTGTAGCGATGGGGCTTCTTGACTCCACCAGTAGAGGGAGCACTCTTGCGGGCAGCTTTAGTGGCCAGTTGCTTACGTGGGGCCTTGCCACCAGTTGATTTACGAGCGGTCTGCTTGGTACGAGCCATGGCACCTGAATTTCACCTGGGAGAGAAAAAAATTTAGTTGGCTAAATTCAAATGTGGCGGTATTGTCGAAGCATGGTTAAACCAATATGTATGATACAATTCACCATACTTGTACTCTCAATTCAATTCACTCATACTGTAACTGAATAGACAAAGTTGCAGCAACGCAGGTATTCCTGCTCATTTATGACGGATGACATGCATTAAAATTAAATAAAACCCAAATGTATTTGCACCACAGCTGGTAAAAACCGGAACACACATAAAAACAAAAAAATACATAATAAAACCATTCAATAAGCACAATTTTCTGTTGCGTGAGAGCATCCCGTCAACTGACAAAAAGTTCACTCCAAACAACTTGTAATAATTTCTAACTCGGCTAAGTTGGTGGTAAGCTTTACAACCGGGCGTCCAATACAACCGCGTTTCCGCTTCTAAGGCAGTACGCAACGTTCATCTGAAAGAGAATATATCCCTCGCATTACACCAATAAAAAGGCAGCACTCGCCCCTACAGACCAATCGGACGATAGAATGAACGGCCAAAGGGGGTGGTACCATTAGCTACAAGTCCCACCTCCACCCTGGAGACGATGGCCGCCGTTTGAAACACAGCCGGGGTAGAGACCTGTATTATGTGCGGAAGATAGTAGTACCAAAACTTCAATAAACAACGAAAAACAAAACAAGTTTTCGCAAAACCACTGCACGGAGATAAAAGTAGACACTCTGCGGAATCAAAAAAGTTGCTTCAATGCCAGGATAGAATGTTCGTAACTGTGTTTTACCGATGCGAAAGCAACCGTATAACTCGGAGACAGATTTTTCTCAGCCTCCACAGAATATAAAGACGGTTTTTCTCCTGCGTTTCGGCAGTCGATTTTGCTTTTCCTGTACCTTTGAAAATAAAGCATATTTTGAAGATATACTTAAATCAAACAAATATGCAACTTAAAGAAAATTGTAAAGAAATAATTTGGCAAATAAAATATGTTATTTGTAGACACCTACCTGTGAAAAAGTGTTGTATCCGAGAGCGTAATAAATGTTTAGCTTGTCTGGTCGTGTCAGTATTTACAGTCTCGTTCGCACAATGGGAGCAAAGCGTTCAGAAAGAAAATGGCTGCCGTGTCAATCATTCCTCCCACAATGCACCTGGAGTTCATCGTAGTCTCCATTTTTACAACTCCTTTTAAACTGTTTTGTAGCTAACGCTACGCGTGTCAAACTTACGGTTGTACCTGTCAAACTTGTAACATTTGCCGCTGTGTTATTGTCATTAAAGAATACATGGAGTAAGATGTTAAGCGTCTTGTTGGAATTTTGCTCGTTATGATTTATGGATAAGATTTTCATATCCATAATTCGCACATGTGCTTCTGTATTTTTTAAACCCACCAGCGAACAAGCACACTGTACTGTAACGTATTACATACTAAATATTACCAAACCATATTAAATTCCGGTAATTTAACAATACAAAACTCAGACTGTAATATATGGTACTTCCTGCATAAATTAACTTAGGTAATTGCAAAATAAAATGGGGCAATGTACTTGAGTACGTAGCCTGCAGCCTTACAAGTCGTTCAAAAGTATGGCAGAAGCAACTGCATTTTTAAACTAAGCACACTAAGAGAAGGTTTTGAATACATTATTATGTATTTATGCATTTGTCAAGCTCATTTATTCAGTTAAGTTGTTCATAAAAATGTCCAGTCACATGACTTACTTCAGCTCACCTTTTACAGGTGCAGAACAGTGCACAGATAATCTTTTCTGCTAGATGTTACCTGTAAGAATACAAACTAACGTCTGGTTTCCTAGCTGGATTTAATTCTTGACAGTTATTCATATATTGCTAGCGTGTGAATTGAGCAACAAAACTTAAGTTTTGGCATTCATACTTGCTCAGTTATTTAGAAATCACAAAGCTAGCAAAGTCTCCCAATAGCTGTGCCTATTCCTAGTGAAAGTCCCAGGCTGTCTGTCTGTGGTAAGGAATGTATGTGTTATTATCAGCTATATAAACTTATTCTTAAAACCAGCAACCCAATTTTTATATAAAATGTTAGATACAGGACTGTGACAATGGACAGAAGGCCCAATTTCATTCTCAGCTGACATGCAGTGTAATCCTAATTACTGTTTACAGCACAGACATTTGTATAACTGGACTTGCACTGTATGTGTGTATGAGCGATACATTATGTAAACCTTAAAATTAGTGTTTGTAAATTTTGTGCGTGGCTCATACAGGTTCATTTTGTTTTTCATAAGGTTTCGGGGCAGACTGCCAAAATTCAGTCGTCTTATTTTATATTTATCCTAGATTGTTCCCTGACCACAGTGAATGCAGATTAGCATATTAACTCCATAGGGATATGTGGCTGATTTTTTTTTTTTTTTTTCTCATGACAGAGAACTGTAAGGTGAAAAGCACCAATTATAATTGAATGATCAATAGAAAGGAGTGCTGGGAAATATCTATGTTTCTGCAAAACTTAGGAAGTCCGTCTCCTCTTATTTTCCAACAGACACCTGGCTGACGTATATTAAAAAAACGGCATTCTTGTGATGAAATAGCTACTCAAAGACCACAACAACCTGGCTAGACTAGGGCTAGAACGTTAGCCACTAGACTACAGGACCCCCAAAAAAGTATTCAAGTATTTGAGTATACTAAAGAAACTGCTGATGCAGTTCCAGATGCCAGTAAACACTGTGCTGCCAGGCTTTCTGACATCATGAGAGGCAAGGTGGCAATAAGCAAAACTGCACAAGCAGATGTATCAATAGCACGCACACAACTGCATTTCATCTGTCTGGCTCCGCAGATGAACTAATCTGTTGAATGCCAGGGAATCGGAGTGCTAAATTAATCCAAGCGCTGCACCTCACACATGTTAATGAGTTAACAATAATGTGTTTTCAATAAACTGTGCAGGAAGGGAGAAACAGTGCAAAAACAATGCCAAAAACAAGAAGATTTGTGTAACATCTATTTATTACCATCTTATATGAGAAATCTGGAAATTACAAAGATCTGCTTATTTAAACATCTGAACATTTTTCAATCAAAATAAGAAATAATGATAAGTTAGAAGGGCATCACACCAACCTGAGAACAGGGAGAAAACCTAAGATTACAGAAATTTGTGAAAAAAAAAACAAGATGGAAAAGTATAGCGTACTAAGAAAAGAAAGGGGATTACATAAGAGTGAAAATGATGCCAACACAAACTTTTGCTACATAATTTCACCCGATGTCTTAAACTGCTTTGGCAACAAAACACATTTGCCATTTAAAGCCAATTTGGTAATAAAACAGGAAAGAAAAGGGTGCGGAGTAGTGATGGACTGCAGACAGTAAAACAAGGATGACAGCATCCCCAACTGGTCCACAGTGTAGAGCACAAACTTAAATTTGAAAATTATTTCCTTGTTGTTTTCAGTAAAAACTTTTTTCTGCATTGTCTCTGTTACTTGTAAAAAATATGCATCTTAAAATTCTTCCTTGCAGCTATGAAAACAGACATATGTATGCATTTAAAAAATGGAAAGAAAAAAAAACACCATAATAACAATAATCAACAATATTTTAATAAACATTTTTTCTTCAACTAAGATACTTGCAGATGAATACAATTAGCTGCACTGATCAGCATGTACACCTACACACAGAAAGAGAGACCAACCCTTAAGCACTTTGACATCCCTCTCTGGTATGTTGGGGTAAGCGGGACCGGCCAGGGCAGTTGATCTAGCACCCTGCTGTGGAAGCTGCTTTGCCCTCAGCAGACCAGCCCTGACCGTCACCCCCCTGCCACTCTGTCTGTCCCCCTAACCCCACCCCCTGTCACACTGTCCCACTCTCCTGTAGCACTTTCTCACCTAGGAACTGAAAGAGTTCACCCCACCAACTCCCCCCACAGACAAACATATGCAGATATGACAGGCAACCCACTCCAAGCAAAGGATTAGTCAGTTTTATGGTTCTGTGTGTCTGTGCATCTGATCAGCCCCAAGCAGGTACATGCACAAAAAGGTACCCTAAAAGTCTGCTGCCAACAGCACTAAGAAAGACACAACTATACACTTTATTCTTGTCATAATTATTGTTGCTCTACACACTACCAACGAAAGAAGGGGTAAGGGGTGAGGAAGTGTAATAAAGGGAGGGGAAGACGGACTATCTCTGTGAGGAAAGGGAGAAGGAGAAGTGGGTGGTGTCTTAAGCACGCTCTCCGCGGATGCGACGAGCCAGCTGGATGTCTTTGGGCATGATGGTGACGCGCTTGGCGTGGATGGCACACAGGTTGGTGTCCTCGAACAGGCCCACCAGGTATGCCTCACTAGCCTCCTGCAGAGCCACACAAACAAGGCAGTGAGCAAAGGTATAACTCCAGTGGACAACTGCACATACCATTACTGTGAGTTCAGGTAATGTGGTGACTTCATTTTCATAGAGATCTGATCAAAACATGACCCCAGCCTACACTAAGTTGTGCACAGGGGATCTGACCTGCAGGGCCCCAATGGCAGCGCTCTGGAAACGCAGGTCGGTTTTGAAGTCCTGGGCGATCTCCCTCACCAGCCGCTGGAAGGGCAGCTTGCGGATCAGCAGCTCTGTGGACTTCTGGTACCGACGGATCTCACGCAGAGCCACAGTACCGGGCCTGCAGGACACAGACAGGCAGTGAGAGACCACCATTAGAAAACACCTGTTCTTTTTTGTGGTCAAAAAGTTTGGAGACACACAGAAGCACAGTAAAGTTCAATGTTAATGACCTTGCTGAAGTCTGGTTCAACTTACAATATTTCATATTGTAAATCTGCTGCCAATATATTCAAAACATATAGATTGCAAACTCAAAGATTATTTTTTGAAAAGCCAAAGACACTAGAAACACTTGCTCAGAATCAAAGCAATAACCAAATGTCTTTTTTTAACCAGCATGCAGACGCTACGAATGTCAAAAATGCTCATGGGAAACAACAGCTCTTGGGTTACTGAAATGCCTGAGTAACTCTGATCCTGTATAATGACTTTGGTTATGAACACCCTCAAATATGGTGACTTTTCCCACTGTGAACACACAAATGAAAGCGCTAGGGGCTAGTTAAGTGTCTATGATGCAGGTTGGGATTTGCCTTTTAACTACTGCAGTTTAAGGGTACAAAAGCAATCAATTTCCAATGATAGTTACATGTACACCAAATGACACCATGCTGCCAAATTACTGTCCTTTCTGGCACTGTGTGATTCTGTGCCACCCCTCACCTGTAGCGATGGGGCTTCTTGACTCCACCAGTAGAGGGAGCACTCTTGCGGGCAGCTTTAGTGGCCAGTTGCTTACGTGGGGCCTTGCCACCAGTTGATTTACGAGCGGTCTGCTTGGTACGAGCCATGGCACCTGAATTTCACCTGGCAGGATGAGGAAAGAAGGAGAGAATTTTGATTGTAAACAGGGTTTACATAGCTGAATCACTTTTAAAACAACATGTGTAACATGTTTATTAATTTCAACTTCATAGAGTGGAAAAGAGAACAGATGTTCAGGAAAAATGAGAAGTCCAACTACAGACAGCCATTGACATGAACCATTTTAAATGCAAGCCTTCTCAATGCTTTTACTATATTTGTTTCTTTGAATAGATGCAACTTACACCAAATGCTGATACAGGATTGACTTATTTTGGTGTAATTAGCCCCCGACAGTTACTTTAACTTGTGCCAATAGATACAGGCTGAGTGAACTGGGCAAAGCATACAGATCGTTTTTTTTTTTTTTTTTGCTTCACGTTTGACCAATCAGTGAGGAGAAGGAAAAACTCAAAGCACTCCTAACAACAAAGCCTGTAGCCAATCCCCACCCGACGCACAAGGCAGAGGGAAGGCCAAATGCCTTCCTAAACAATCCGACTTGCAGCCAGGTCATCAATCAAAATAAAAAAGTTACCCTTGCAACAGCTGTATAACCAATGAAATGACGGCGTTCCCCCCTCAGACCCAATCAGGACACGACTATGCTACACCCACCTCAACAGATCCCGCCCACACTACAGAGAAAACGATGGCTGCTAGTTGAAACGAAGCTAGGGTGAGACTCAAGTAATGCGAGCGGTAGAGGGTGAGAGTGAAAAATGACCGAAATATTAAAACAAACGTTATTTTAACACCAGAACCGACCTACCAAGATAAACGTTAACACCTAAAGGAACACGAAAAAAACCTCCAGGACGGGATTCTATGTTCAGCAACTCTGTTTATGAGACGAGAAAGTCACCCATCAAAACGGAGCCTATTTTCAGGTCTCCTTAGAAGTCCCAAGACTGTTTTCTCTTACGTTTTCAGCAGTCGCGTTTGTTTGTTCCTCTACCAATTATAACAGTGCGATTTTAAGATATTCGCGTACCTAAACGATATCGCAAACTTCTACAAATGTGCAGCAGTGTATATTTTACATAAAAATATGTTATTTTTGAACACTTACCTGTGAAAAGAGCGATTACAGATGGTGGAATAAATGTTTGGCTATTCTGGCCGTGTCAGTATTTTTACTGTCGTTCACACAATGAGAGTCGAGCGTCCAGCGGGAAAATGGCCGCCGTGTCAGTCACTCTTCTCCCATAATGCACCTGAGTTCATTATAGACTCCATTTTTACCCTGATTCACATCGCAGGTTAATTTGAAAGTGTTTTAAAAAAAAAAAAAAAAAAAAACAATTGTAGAGGTAGCTACGACCACATAAGGAACAAGTGCAATTACATTAATACATTAAATGTCCAACTCCCAACTTTTTTTTCTCCACCTTAAATCTTTTTGTATTTACTTTTAGTTACTATTTTAGTCATTCTTAAGAATACACACACACACACACACACACACATAAATAAATAAATAAATAAATAAATAAATAAATAAATATATTGTGTGTGTGATAATATTCTTTATAGTAATTCAAATACGTGGTATGTATCAACCAAAGCAACCAGGTACCTTCAGGTCCTGACTGCAGTCATTTTTCTGTTCACATACCCTTCTGCAACTTAAATCAGTTTTGTCTTTAATGCAAATGTATTTCCAAAGAAGAGACGTCCGGTTTTGGATGTTCTGTTTCATAAAGATTTCTCTCGGATTAATATACTGTGATATTTTATATGCTTGGTGTTCATTATTCACAGTTCTGCTTTACTTGTAGTGTTTTAGGGGAAATGCTTTTCCTCACATTGCATACAGTGTTAAAATTGACACAGCATCCCACCCACCAAATACAAACAGATCTGCTGAACTATATTCGTTGAACAGCATGTTAAAATACTTGTTTCAGTTGATTTTGACTGCAAAAATATACTGAAAATGTGATATTGCACAGGACAACAAATGGTAATGTATTTATTGTATTAGACTAGATTTAGATAACGCTTGGCCTAATTTCGACGATACTAACAGTTTATTTTAATCACACCACAATTTATGGAGAATGACAAAACACTATCCATACTATTTTGATTTGTAGACAATTTTTGAGGAATCTATACCACATTATGCAGAGATAATGACGTCTTCATTAACAAAATTAGCAGGCAATAGACAGTGTTTTTGTCATTACTTCACCTCCAACTATCCATTTTCCCTCAACACTTGCATGCTTCTCCGTGCCTGGTCCTAACAAAGCTGCTCCGCATTAGTTTCAGAGGGGGGCGACAAAGAACCCATGCTGAAATAAAAAACACTCCCTGTGCTTCAAACTGCCAAATGTGAGATGTGGACGGCTTGATCCAGTCCGGCAGAACTGTTGATTTCGGCCCGAAAACCACTCTAGGAGGCGAGATAGTGGTGGGGGAAACATACTTATAGTATTAGAATCAAAATGTGTGCTCAAAAAGTTCCTTACAGTTGCCAGTCGCAAGCCGTGTTTGCTAATTCGAGTTTTTTCCCGAAGAAACTATAACCAAAATAAGTTAAAAGAGGTTATGTTCTTCATATGTTGGAATGGAATATGTGTTTTTCCTCCAGAAAATTATCTGCAATAAAGCACTTTAAACATAAAGATGTAGCCGATTAAAGTTAAAATTAAGATTACTTGCAGTTAACGGTAGGTTAGCTAACCTTATTTAACATTCAAGGCGATGAACTATCTACAGCCACTCACATACTTGTACAGACAACTTTTTTCCTTGATGACGTGGTTAGTGCGAAACATAACATGTATAGCAATAGTGACATATCTTGGCTGTCTAAATGACAATTACATACACATATCTAAGCAACAAAAATAATAAATGTTATATCTTGCTCAAAAAGTTCCCGATACTTTCCGATGGAAAACTATTCGACGAGGAATTTGCCTTCATCAACTACTGCGTGAGAATTCGGACCCTTAATCAGCGCAACTCTCTCATTCGACGCTTCGGGCCCGTGTTCGGAGGAAAGGCTGCGACTGACGTCATTCTGTTGTGCCTTCCTCTTTTCCGAGTCCAGCATGGCGGCGGCCAGGAGGAACAAACGCGTGGCTGCCAGTCAGCCTGGATTTTTAAATCTTAACCCAAATGTCGATCAGAGCGACTCAACCCTTCGACGGAGAAAACGTATCAACAAGAATAAGAAGAAGAACTGGAATAAACATAGCGACATACAGGATGTTGAAGAGTTCCTGGACGATGTGAGACTACAGGAGAGAGCCACGGGGTATGTGTAGTGTAGTTTTTTCTTAGCTAGCCACTATTGTAGTTGCTGGCTTTATGTGTTTGTTACTTCTCCTGCTAGCATGTTTGCCTGGTTAGTTACCTCCAGAGAAGCTCGTCGGCAGGTTAGCACATGGCTCACACGATGGGATAATGACTGGTCTTTGCCTAATTATTATCTTGGGCTAGCGCTGAAAGTGCTATCATACAAGCATCAAGATCAAAAGTTAGAATAGCTAAACAGGATCGTTAGCTTTATCAAGTTTTTTGTAGTAATGATTAATGAAAGACAGGGCAAAAAGCAATAAGTTCTTCGAGTAAACACCAATACACGTGACTACACAGCGTAGGGGAGGTAACTCGTAGCCATTTGCAGCATCACAAATATGGGGGTACTTTGGAGTTGGATTCCATCTAGCTGAAGTTCCACTGGGCTCAACAGGACAGTAGCCAGAGCTTTTGAAGTGTTGCCCATCTGTAGTGACGCAGAGCAGGGAGAGGGCCATAGGCTACTGTGCAATCTCAGGCTCAATACTGGTCACTCTTTCAGTAAATCATTCAGGTTACGCGGTGCCTAGTCCAAATAACTTCATTAACTGCAAAGTACGTTATAGAGATCCATTGAGTCAATACAGTGTTGGGGGTGGGTTGGGCTGAAGTGTTGTCCTGCCCATGAAATGCTCGCACGCTGCTGTGACTTGTTCTTCTTACATCTGCTGCTTGTGTGTCTGTGTGTACTACAGAGGTCTGGTATCGGAGAAATCTGATGACAGCCTGTTTTTTGTGGACACTGGAGAACCGAGCAAAAACATCCAGAAAGGTATGTATGTGTGCATTTTGTAACTGTGGTGCAGTAGCTGTTCACTGCACTGACTCCAGTGTCGTCTATATCGACGTAATCGTTCTTAATAAATCCATTTTTGTGAAATGGTGTTGCCCAGTGAGCAAAATTGTCATGCTGCTGCCTGTATGTGTGTTTGACGTAAGTCAGTTTTATGACCTCATAAAATGTTGGACGTTTGTGGAAGTGATCTATGACCTCATGTGACTGTCAGGATCATGGTGGCCCGGTGCCGCAATGCTTTCCATAGGAGGCCCTTTGCCTCAAAATGCCCCTCCAGCCAAACATGGACGGAAATGCCCATTCCAGGGACGCAAAGTGCTGCAGGAGCTGATGCCGTTGGTTGGGCAGTTAAATCCCACGTATTCTCAGCAGCTCCTCAGGCAGGATGCCTGCACCACATCTGAACACTCCTGACATTTATCATTTTTATCTGTTTAGCACTTTTTACAAGTTTTCACAAAGCAGCTTTACAATGGATCCCAGGCCTTTTTTCATTCAGTTTCATGAGTTTTGGATTTTGATCATTCTGTGACAGAATGCTCAAACTAAAGGCTCTCAGCGGTAGCTGAAAAATGTCACACTTTGGTCAGGTGTGCCACTTCCCCTGCCCTCCACCAGACTGTTCATATGCTTGTTCCCTCTCTCAGCTGTAGATAGTGTGTTTGCTGTCCGCTCTCTCGGCTGTAGATAGTGTGTTTGCTGTCCGCTCTCTCGGCTGTAGATAGTGTGTTTGCTGTCCGCTCTCTCGGCTGTAGATAGTGTGTTTGCTGTCCGCTCTCTCAGGTGTGGGTATTGTGTGTGTTTTTTTGGTGTGCAGGTGAAACACAGAAGAAAGGCAGAGGGTCACGGCCACTGAGGATAGACCTGATCCTGCAGCACGATTCCCTCGTCCCAGCGCCCAAAGAGTGAGCCTCCATCCCGCACCCCCTCTGGGGTCAGACCTCTGTCCCGCACCCCCTCTGGGGTCAGACCCCGCACCCCCTCTGGGGTCAGACCTCTGTCCCGCACCCCCTCTGGGGTCAGACCTCCGTTCCGCACCCCCTCTGGGGTCAGACCTCCGTCCCGCACCCCCTCTGGGGTCAGACCTCCGTCCCGCACCCCCTCTGGGGTCAGACCTCCGTCCCGCACCCCCTCTGGGGTCAGACCTCCGTCCCGCACCCCCTCTGGGGTCAGACCTCTGTCCTCTCTCTGCAAAATGGTCTGGGATCAGCATTCTTAGGGAAGGAGGAGGTACTTCAGACCTGGGTGGCTGAAACTGGTGCTGTGAAAACACAGGGCTTTGATTGGATGGTTTCTCAGTTCAGTGACGAGTAGCAATCAGCACACCCTGTGCTGGCCACCCCTAGTGTAGGCTCTAGTGTTGCCACTTTAAGAGGGGCAGAAGCCCCTTTTGGGAGGTTCCTGTCCTCTGCCGTGTGGTCGTGTTGGACTGCCCAATGATGATGTCATCCTTGCGCTCGCAGTATTCCCAGGGGAATGTGAAGACACCCAAGGAACCCTAGGTGCTGTCGAGTAGGCGGCGCCTGGGCACTGAGGGCCCCGAGACCCCCCCACACCCCCCACTGCCACCCGCCACCCGCCACTTCACATGGCAGTTATAATGGCATTACAATCAGCTGCAATACAGCATTCAATAATAACACGATTGTGTGAATAATAAATACAACAGTAAAAATCTGTTCAGTTCAATAGCATTGAATTAAACAAACGCTCCTCTCTGTTTGCACTCTCCAGTATTCTGTCTTACCAGCAGCCGAATGCAAAGAAACTGCGGCGCATTTCCCAGAAGGCTGAGGAGCTGGCAGCCAAGGGGGTGTTGCCACGGAAACAGAGGCTGCTCCTGAGGCGGAAAGCAGCAGCAGGATCAAAGGCTGCTGAGCACACCTCAGCCAATAAACATCCAGAGAGACCCTTCTACGACCTGTGGTCAGAGCCAGGTGAGTGCACATTTTCCTTAGATATTCTGATAATTGACTTGCTCTCTGCGTGATGCATGAGTCACTGTCTGTGAATTGCTCGGTCCCTGGTTTGTAACTCACTCTGTCCTTTGTAGGCAAAGTGACTGCAGATCCCTGGTACCTGGAACAGACAAAGAAGAAGCTGGTGAAGGTGAGGGGAGCAACACTGTGTTTGCATTCAGTATGGGTAGATTTAACTACATGGAAGGTTAAATCTGTCTCTGATAAATCCTTCCACCTGTCCTTCAGAGACCAGCCAAGCTAAATGAAAAGCCATCTGCTTTGCCGGCGGTGGAAGTTATTGCACCAGGAGGCTCCTACAACCCTGAGTTCTTCTCCCACCAGGTAAGCCTCGCCTCTGGCTGCCCGTTCACCTTCATGCATGTGAAACTGAGTCTCTGCCCTGTCCTTTGACCTGTCCTCTGGGTCTTCACTCTGATCCACACTGGTACTGGTAAAGCAGAGAGGTGCAACAGGCCTAGTGCACAGGCTAATTTATGACGTGTGCGTGCGTTTTATTTATTTATTTATTTTCTCCCCACCATACAGGCCCTGCTCCTCCAGGCTCATGAGGTGGAGGTGAAGAAGCAGAAGGAGGAGCAGAAGGTGGAGAGGCAGCTGGCTGTCAGCCAAGAGGACACAGCTACAGAGGTGTGGATAGGCCCTCCCTCTTCATGGCCAAAACTCACCTGCGAATAACAGGTCTATTCCGTCTAACATGCCTGCCCTGTTCCAGGAGACCGTGTTCCAGGAGCAGGTCGAAGGCCTGCTGGAGGAAGAGGAGGGAGAGGAGGGCCCTGTGCAGGAGGACCTAGAGTTTACCCCAGACACATCGGCTACTCCAAGCACAACTCAGGGAAAGAAGACTGAGAGACAGAGGAAAAGGGAGAAGGCAGAGAAAGAAAAGGTACTGAAAGATGAGGAGGCTGGAGATATTTCTCTGCTGGTGCTTTAGTGGGGGGTGTGTGTACGTGTGTGTGCGCGTCGTTGCTGTGCGTTTGACATGGCTCTGTGCTCTTCAGGAGCAGCAGCGGCGGACGGAGCAGGCGCTAACGAGCCGGAAGCAGCAGCTTTTCCAGCTGCGTTCCATCCGCTCTGAGCTGAAGAAGAGGGAGCAGCGCACCAAACTCAGGCAGGCCCAGCGCCTAGCCCGCAAGGAAGCTCAGAAAACCCAGCCCCGCCGCCTGGGACGGCTCCGGTAGGGTCAGCTGTGTGATTGCACTCGTGTGTGCTTGTGCAAGTGCACATATGCATGTGTGTGTTACCCACCCATCCTTTTGTGTTTTTCAGGTTCCAGGCTCCTGATCTGGAGGTGCAGCTGAGCGATGAAATCCCTGGCTCCCTGCGCACTCTCAAGGCTAGTCCGAATGCACAGACGCACACGTGCACGCTAGCCCCCGTGCACAGACGCACACGTGCACGCTAGCCCCCGTGCACAGACGCACACGTGCACGCTAGCCCCCGTGCACAGACGCACACGTGCACGCTAGCCCCCGTGCACAGACGCACACGTGCACGCTAGCCCCCGTGCACAGACGCACACGTGCACGCTGGCCCCGTGCACAGACGCACACGTGCACGCTTAGCCCCCGCACAGACGCACACATGCACGGTAGCCCGCGTGCACAGACGCACACGTGCACGGTAGCCCGCGTGCACAGACGCACACGTGCACGGTAGCCCGCGTGCACAGACGCACACGTGCACGGTAGCCCGCGTGCACAGACGCACACGTGCACGGTAGCCCGCGTGCACAGACGCACACGTGCACGGTAGCCCGCGTGCACAGACGCACACGTGCACGGTAGCCCGCGTGCACAGACGCACACGAGCATGCAGGCACATACATATCGTTCATATAGTTCCTTCATACTTACTGTACCAGTCAATACTGTAAGTGTTTAAGTAATCTACTCTTTTGAATACGGTCTTTTGAAATTTTCTATGAATTTACAACTTATTTTTCCAAGAGAGAACCAGCAACCTGCTAATGTAAATGGAAGTGAATGTCTGATTTAGTGGTTGGACCCATATTACTCAAAATTGTACCACGGGTTGTCCTTTCCTCTTAGCCTCATTTGTGTTTTCTGTTGGTTGATTCTTGCTCACTGTATGTAATTCTTTGTCTTGCAGCCAGAGGGCAGTATCCTCAAGGACCGCTTCAAGAGTCTTCAGAAGAGGAACCTAATTGAACCCAGAGAACGTGCCAAGTAAGCACCTTCTGTCTGTCATGAGGTTCCCTGCATCAGTTTTACACATTCACACATATTTGCCATTTAAATGTGTGAAAATGTGTAAAAATGATTGAGTGTATAAGAGCCAAAGTCAGAAACACACCTGCGCTCTCACATTTGCCATAACCGCCAACGGCAGATTTTTAAATGCGGTGGTTTAGCTTTTCAGAAACACTGTTTTTCTCTTACTATTAGTGGTACATGTAATTACCTGCTATTATTAGCTACATGTGTGTGCACAGCCAGGGAGATTAACTTTGAGAAACACAGGCACATTTTCCTGCTGTGTTTTTCAGATTTGTAGGCGTATGATAAACGGCCTCGCTAATTGGTTTTCAGTGTCTTACGAGGGAGTCGGTGTCATGTCAATTGTATGAATGGGATGGAACAGCTGCAGCAGTAAATATGTTAATGTACAGTGAATGTGTGCCAGAGAGATGCACTGTGGAATCGGCATGGTGGTTCCTCTTTGGTAGCATTCTGTGACAGTGACGCTGTATGCAGTGCAGAGTCCCACTCTGACCTTTTACCTTTAATTTTAATGTAGGCTGACATACAAATTACAGACAGCAGGATTCCCCAAAATTTTCACAGGATTTTTCGTGTTTGCATTGGTGCTGTGTCTGGTTGTCTGTCTTAATGTGATAGTCACTGTGAGTGTGCAGTCAGAATTCAGTAAGTTAATGTTGGCTGTCCCTTTCCTCCCATCTGCAGGTTCAAGAGGAAACACAAACTGAAGTATGTGGAGAAGAGAGCCTTCAAGGCCATCACCTGAGGATAAACATGTCCCCCCCCACCCCTGTTTACAATAAACAAATTCCTGTTTGAACTGTATTGATCCAGCCTGTTCCTATGCTGAGTTGCATTGTCTCCCCAGAAAACTGCATTGTGTGTAGGGCCCAAAATGGCCTTTATGCTGTGAGATGGGTCCATCTGGACCTCTCATGGAGTGAGAGCTCTCTTTGCCATGTCATGCTACCTGAGCGGCAGGATGCACATAATGGAATCAACAAATATATGAACAAGTTAAGCAGCATTTGGGCCAGAAACATTACCATCTTCCACCACAGAGAACATGCAATGTGTGCTGAAGGCTTCTTTTGCTTTTGTACACACTTAAATCTGTTAAGATGTAGGAAAAGTAAAAGCCAGTTCAACAGACCGTGTAACTTTACTCTAGGACTGACTGTTCTTCAGCCAAAGAGCTGACCATCTCCTGTATGTTTTCATTATTTTGTCTTCCCCATAAATCATGCACACACACACACATAAACCGTACATTATATTTACTTTGTGTACGACAGCAGTGCCTGGTTCCTGACAACATTGATTTGGATGTAAAAATGAGAACGCTGAAAAGGAACGTAGGTGGTAGAACCGGAACTGTAGTAAAGGTGTAAGGGAGGAGAACCCGCTGTAGAACAGGCTACAGATGTTTGGCCATTCATTCTGAGATTTGACAGGCTCAATATGAATTCCTGTGTCACATGGCACTGTTCATTTGCATGCAAATGGGGACTGGGGCTCCAAAGCGTACAGCAGCCTAATTGAGAGTAGCATGCAGCATGTGTATGATTATTACACCAGCAGTCACAAACCATCAGAGGTCAGCTGTAAAGCCTTGTACATTTTTATTTGCTTGCAAAATGGCTCACAGTACTGATTTCCAAAAGGAAAACATGCTCAAGTATGGTAAGAATTAATTATGAATGATATGCTGAAAAATCAGTTTTGCATGCATCTTCAATTCAGCTGTGGTAAAAATGAGTCTCAAACAATCTGCTGGATTGATTGACTCATACATTAACAGTGTAAGGCAGGGAAATGACTGCAGCAGAAATGTGCCCCTCCTCAGTATGACAGAGGCCAGCTCCCATCCTCTCACTGCTCCTTATGGGGCCCTTAAATTCAGAGCTTAAGCTGCGGTTTCATGATGGCTTGTTGAGAGACTGGTCTGATTGTCTCAAGTGCACCTCTTACTGTTGTCAGGAAACACCCGCCTCTCTGAGGATCGCCGCCTGTCCTGAGTCACCCAGAGGATCTGCTCAAATCTCTCACTGATGCAGGTTTCCAACTCGAAACCCACAGCACGCCCCTGCATCACCTTCAAAGCACAGCTCCGCAAACTCCACTGCTTCACCGATAGGTGGGGATGGAAAAAGGGGAGGGGCTGGCAAGGGGTAATTGTCTTTTTCCACCCTATTAGCCAGGTCTTTAATTACCCCTGGCTGTTTGAAGGTGACGTGGATCTTCCAGTCATTGTGGGTTGACAAATCTCATTATCACTTAATCGGTGGAGAAATGTAATCTTTGCTGAGGAACGGTGCGTTGACTAGCCCTGACCCCGGCCGGCCCCCAGCGGGATAAGTCCATGGCACTCACTTGCTAATCCTGGCGGCCTTGGGCTGTCAAACCTCCCAGACGCAGCACTGACCGCATCAAACGCATTCACTAGCATCTTGGGTGAAGCAATCACAGAATACCTTCCCATTATGGGGTTCCGGCCCACCAGCTCTAGGAAGTTTCTGTAATTTTGTCAGAAATTCCACAGACGGCACTTGGGAGGGCTGAGGGCATGGAGGCCGCAGGGTTGCCAGATCAGATCTTTTATGGGGATTTATTCCGTGCTTTAGGGGCTTCCCCTGAACTCCTCTACAAGGCGCGCACCACAACCTCCAAATGCAGAGCGGGGTTTGCACGCACTGCCCAATGTTGTGCCCAAAACATAACAAAACACCACTCACTTTCATTTCAACATCTTTTCAAATGTTCATTGCTAAGTCAATCCATGTGGGTAATCCTGTATGATGATGGTAGAAGGAAAACAACGGGGCACAGTAGTACTCTAACAGTCTTAAGGGATAAGCTTTAGGTTTATATTCCAGTCTCCACTCTTCATTACATAATTAGCGCCATAATTTGCTCTGTTATTCCTGTTGGTATACAAATAATCCGTATTAAGTAAAATTTGTCTTTATACTATCCAGATAATAACTACTGCTTACATCCAGTGCTTTTGCAAAGTTGCACTTATGTCTTAATAATTTAACCAATTATTGCAGATATACTCTGCTGGAATGAAAACCTGTGTGTGCACAGTACTCCATGACAATAAACTGAAGAACAGTGCTTTTGAAGTCATCCAAGCATTTAAATAACCTTAATGATTGAGACCTTCATATCTGTCAGGTGTTCTTTGCTAACTTTCACAAAACCTAATTCTATAGCGCTCCACAGCAACTCATACATAGATTTGCTATCTGATCAGACATAAAATTATGGAGTGCTTGTGTTTCGGCACTTTCCCTGAAGGGATAAGAAAGTATGAGGCTGGATAGTTCTGTTTCAAATGCATAAAACATCCCAAGGGAAACTGCTTCGTTGTCAAGTCATGAAAACTCTGGCCACCCTCCATTTCCTCTTCATCAGGTCTCTCAGACCAAAGAGATGAGTGAGAGTCAGAGCCGTTGATATGAACAAATATCAGAACACTGCTGCAGCTATGAGGAAACAGGAATGTGATCAAAAGAAACTGCTAAAAGTCCCCATGAGAGTGTGTGAGTGTGAAAGACAGTACCAATTTGTGTCACGAGTGTGTGTGTGTGTGCGCGTGAGTTTGTGTGTAGGGTGTGTTTGAGTGTGTGTGTGTGTGTGTGTGTGTGTATGTAGGGTGTAGAGGCCATCTGGGGTGCTGCCAGCACACCTGTGTCACTCCCCTGAATGTCAGATTACTGCAGGAGCTCTGAATTCCCTCCAACCACTGAGCCCCAACCACCTTAACCATGAGCCCCAACCACCCCAACTACCCCAACCACCGAGCTCCAACCACTGAGCCCCAACCACCCCAACTACCCCAACCACCGAGCCCCAACCACTGAGCCCCAACTACCCTAACCACCCCAACCACCGAGCCCCAACCACTGAGCCCCAACTACCCCAACCACCGAGCCCCAACCACCCAGCCACCGAGCCCCAACCACTGAGCCCCAACCACCCTAACCACCCCAACCACTGAGCCCCAACCACCCTAACCACCCCAACCACCAAGCCCCAACCACTGAGCCCCAACCACTCTAACTACCCCAACCACCGAGCCCCAACCACTGAGCCCCAACTACCCCAACCACTGAGCCCTAACCACCCCAACCACCGAGCCCCAACCACCCTAACCACCCCAACCACCAAGCCCCAACCACTGAGCCCCAACCACCCTAACCACCCCAACCACCAAGCCCCAACCACTGAGCCCCAACCACCCTAACTACCCCAACCACTGAGCCCCAACCACTGGGCCCCAACTACCCTAACCACCCCAACCACCGAGCCCCAACCACCCAGCCACCGAGCCCCAACCACTGAGCCCCAACCACCCTAACCACCCCAACCACTGAGCCCCAACCACCCTAACCACCCCAACCACCAAGCCCCAACCACTGAGCCCCAACCACTCTAACTACCCCAACCACCGAGCCCCAACCACTGAGCCCCAACTACCCCAACTACCCCAACCACCGAGCCCCAACCACCCAGCCACCGAGCCCCAACCACTCTAACTACCCCAACCACCGAGCCCCAACCACTGAGCCCCAACTACCCCAACTACCCCAACCACCGAGCCCCAACCACCCAGCCACCGAGCCCCAACCACTGAGCCCCAACCACCCTAACCACCCCAACCACTGAGCCCCAACCACCCTAACCACCCCTTTGAGCAATCAGTTCAAAGCCCCCCTGCTCTCTCCTATCATTATGTGGCTGTTGGTCTTTATCTAAAAAGCTGGGGTGAGATATGCCATTCAGATGCTCATTCATGCTGTGTATTACACCATCTGCCCACTGCATGGGCAGCCTGTGTACCTGCTCCTTCACACACTGGCAGGCTTTGGGGCTTGGAGACACTTAGCTGCCAACCCTGCTGGTAACTGTGGGGTGCTGGGGTAGATGATACACAGACACCCACAGCCCCAGTGAGTCTCCATCTCCTCAGCTACTTATGCAATGGCAAACCTCATGGACTGACAGGACTGCTTAAAGAGAGGGGGAGGGAGGGGGAGAGGCAAATGGACAGAGTGATAGTCAGCTTTCTCTCTTTTTCATCTTTTTTTTCTCTCTCTCTCCTGCCACCCCTCTGTTTCCAGTTACTCTTCTTCCTCCCTGAGTAGAATCTGGTCACGCTTGGCAGGTCACGCGTGTGCTGTGACTGATGAAGACTGAATGAACGACAACAAGCGAACAGGGCTGACTGACCGCAAGGCTGATTGACTGCAGGGCCGACTGACCGCAGGGCTGACCGACCGCAGGGTTTACATGCAGGTCAGACTGGGGTGAGAGCTGAGTGTTGAAGAAACACCTTTATGAAATAAGACCATAAGACCTCACCATATAAGAGGTGTGTGAAGAACAGACCAAATCACCATGGAAGGAGAGGATGAGGAAGAACAGCAACACTGAACAGGAGATGTAAGGAATGTGGACTGGAACAGAGGGGCAGAGAGGGGAAGAGAGATGGAGAGGGGAGAAAGAGAGGACAAGAGGGAGGGGATAAAGAGGAGAGAGAGATAATGGGAGGAGCAGAGCAATGATTCCTCTCTCTAATCCTCTTGACACACGCAAGAGCCGGGTGCCTGAGAGCGAGGGAATGAGGGAAGAGATCAAACAGACCCCTGACTAAAAAACGACAGAGAGGGAGAGCAGTACATTCCCTTATTCTAACACCAAAGAAAGAGAGAGAGAGAGAGCGCTTGAGTGCAATGGGAGAGCAGCAGAGTGGAGAGGGCTCTTGCCAGTGAAACAGTGGAGCAATCTACGCACACGCTCTGACCAGAGGAGAGACGAGAGAGGAGAGAGGGAGGGGGAGAGGGAGGGGGGAGAGAGGCGCGCTCAGAGAGAGTGACAGAGAGAGCCTGAGCTGAACGGAGAGAGGGAAGAAATCAAAGAACTCGACGGAGAGAGGGACAATCTGAGGAGGCAGAGCGACAGGAACACAGAGAAGGGAAAGAAAGAGTGGGGGAGAAAAGAGGGCGGGAAAAGGGCAGAGGATGGAGCAGAGGACAGGCGCTGATCTCTGCCAGTGGCGGCGTGTGTGAGCGTGTGGTCAGGGATGCTGTGCTGGAATTAAGGAAGGAGACAGAGCTTGTGTGTGTGTGTGTGTGTGTGTGTGTGTGTGTGTGTGTGTGTGTGTGTGTGTGTGTGTGTGTGTGTGTGTGTGTGTGTGTGTGTGTGTGTGTGTGTGTGTGTGTGTGTGTGTGTGTGTGTGTGTGTGTGTGTGTGTGTGTGTGTGTGTGTGTGTGTGTGTGTGTGTGTGTGTGTGTGTGTGTGTGTGTGTGTGTGTGTGTGTGTGTGTGTGTGTGTGTGTGTGTGTGTGTGTGTGTGTGTGTGTGTGTGTGTGTGTGTGTGTGTGTGTGTGTGTGTGTGTGTGTGTGTGTGTGTGTGTGTGTGTGTGTGTGTGTGTGTGTGTGTGTGTGTGTTGTGCTGTGTGTGTGTGTGTGTATGTGCACGTGTGAGTGTGTGCACATGTAAGCCAACCAGATAAATCATTGCTTATATATGTGCTGAACCAGGTACAGCATGCCTGTGTGTGTGCGTGTGTACACATAGAAGCAGCGTGCACAAGGCTGGTTAGGTCCAGATTTGGAGTAGGTGCAGTAAATGAGGCAGAAAGATTACAGCAGCTCAAGAAGCCTGTTTGTGTGTGCGTAAGTGTGTATGTGTGAGAGAGACAGATTACTGTTATGTAGCGTATGGTAAAAACCAAAAGCTGACACTGCTTTCAGTGTGTGTGGGGCTGTGTGAGTAGGCGAGGGGGCAGCTTGGTGCTGCCACTGAGGGCAGGGGGAGAAGAGGGGGTTGACAGAGAGACTGAGGAGGTGCTGAGCACAGAGGAGCACACGGGGCCTCTTCCCCAGGGGAGCTGGAGAATCTCAGGCCGACTGAGTGCATCTGAGGCAGCGCTGGGGGTGAGCCTGGCGAGTGACTGGGAGTGAGAGAGAGAGAGAGAGTGAGAGAGTGAGAGCAGCCTCACGCAGTATCTACAGCCTCTCCACACCACACACTCCGGCCATAACCACGTGGTGACTGTGCATTTGAGGCGGCCGAGACGATGGGCAGTCGGTGAGGCACTCAGAGGCCTGTCTGGACAGCGCCAGCCCAAGCAGAGGGCCCCGCCCGGCTTTCTCTCCTCCTCTCTTTGACTGGATGGTAGAGGGGAACGGAAGGCCCCTGGGACAGCACACGAGCCCCTCCCGGCGCCCTGAGTCTGTGGATGTGTCCCGCGCTTAGCCATGGGAGAATGGACCATCCTGGAGCGTCTCCTGGAGGCTGCGGTCCAGCAGCACTCCACCATGATTGGACGGTAAGACCACTGCACCACTGGTCTGCTCACTCTCCACACTCCATCTGAATGAATAGACTGTGCTGTCATGGGTATTGCATGGGGTCATGAGAAAAGGACCAAGGCTCTATGTGTGGAGTGCAGAGCAGCATGTATGGGGTTTGGGTGGGATGGGGGTTAGGGCTGTCTTTGGCTGGGAGGAGCTCCAGTTTTCTCTTTCGGACAGGGGACAGCAGGACGGTGTGTGAGACCCCACTCCTCATGCTTGGAGTGGGTATCATGTTGGGTCATGCCTGAGCAGACTGGGCTCAGCCTTTCTCCAGTCTGAGCAGGACCCCTGGTCTATGGAGAAGCTCAGTAACTGACTGAGAAGAAGGTATTGGAAATAACAAATAATTGTTTTTCATGTTTGTAACAACAACAGGCACTGCTGCCTTTGGAGACTCTGAGGTTTTAGTTTGGCTTTGGCTCATTGATGAGGTGTAATTCAGCATATGCAGAGCTATCATGGAGACACTGGGATCTGTCTGCTCATTCATTCATTCAGCTGCTGTGAAGCAGAGTGTTTGAGTGTGATTTCAGGGCTGCTGCCTGAGGCGCCGGCTGAAGTGCCGCTGTAAACATAAGCAGGTTCATGGGAAGGCACGGAGAGAAGTCTTAATTACCCATGGAAACAGAAGGCAGAAGCATTCTATAAATGGATCTGCTATCAGTGACACATGACATAGAAACCTCCACACAAAGCTGCCTTACCTGTTACTAACCTTCATAACCAAAGACTCCTCACAGATACAATATACATACAATCACCACATTTTTCATATTTCTACAACTAAATGATGGGATGTAAGCAAACTCTGTAGGAAGTTTATTTCTTCAACACCACTCAGGCTACTGTAAAACAGTAGACATGAAACACAATAAACACGTGACAGAAATTCTGTGGGTTGGGGGTTGTTTCCTAATCTGTCAGTGTCTACTGTGTGCAGATTCTGAGAAGTTACCAAGAAAATCTTTCCCGGTCAAAATACAGTTTTTTTTAATCTAAAGGGTTAGCTGGTGACAGACTGAAGAGAGTATTGATTGCATTTCCTATAGCCCTTTAGGGAATGCAAAGTCAGGTTGACATTTAAGTGACCAATAGTGTCATTAACCAGTGCCATGCTGATAATCAGGTTTTCCCCTCCAAAAGGGTCTGTTATTGGTTTGCTTTGCATTGCTGGTGCATGCTGGGACAGCTCTGGGTGTACATGGGGGTGTCTGCTGCAGAAAAGGGGTGTTGCGTTGTGACTTTAATCTGCTACATTGCTTCTCTGTGGACTTTTAAGTCAAGCAAATAATTATGGAACTGAGAATTTTTCAAAATGGTTACTTGCAATGAATTATGTATTTTAACATTTATGTGGCAAATAATTTTCTACACCTACAGTATTTTCTGTTGTTCAGTGTTTAAGGTTACACATGCAGGTGTGTGTGAGCAGGCATGCACATTTTTTTTGCATGTCTGCATGTGTGAAAGTGTACTTAAGAAGTAATTTGTGTTATTCTGTTTGTTTATGATGGTGCATAAAGTATATATATATATATATATATATATATATATATATATATATATATATATATATATATATAAAATGTACATGTAGATATGTGTGTGTGTGTGTGTGTGTGTGTGTAGTCGTGACTCACTGTGTGCTTCTGTTATACTGTATTTCCTAGTGCAGAATCCATTATTAACTTGGGCATATGGATGCAGAGCAGATGCTGTGACCCAGGGCTACACACTGCAAGGCGCGAACATTAGCACAGCCAAGTGAACACAAGGGCTACACACTGCACAGTGCTAACATTAGCACAGCCAAGTAAACACAAGGGCTACATACTGCACAGCGCTAACATTAGCACAGCCAAGTGAACACAAGGGCTACACACTGCACAGCGCTAACATTAGCACAGCCAAGTGAACACATGGGCTACACACTGCACAGCGCTAACATTAGCACAGCCAAGTGAACACATGGGCTACACACTGCACAGCGCTAACATTAGCACAGCCAAGTGAACACAAGGGCTACACACTGCACAGCGCTAACATTAGCACAGCCAAGTGAACACAAGAGCTACACACTGCACAGTGCTAACATTAGCACAGCCAAGTGAACACAAGGGCTACTCACTGCACAGCGCTAACATTAGCACAGCCAAGTAAACACAAGAGCTACACACTGCACAGTGCTAACATTAGCACAGCCAAGTGAACACAAGGGCAGTGTTGCATACACATCACTATTCTCTCCTCCAGCATTACCAGCCTGATGGTGAGGTGTAGACAGTGAGTACAAAAGCTCTCCTGCAATGTCTTCAGTCAGCCAGTCAAATCAACATTCACAAAGTGACCTGCGCATATGCACTATGGACATAACTGAGATGAGAATGAAAGTATTAAATCTTCAGTCTGTCAGAAGAGGACCTCTTAATGCTGCTATTAACAGTACAAATGAACAGTAAAAATCAGTTTTTTAATGCAGACTGTGAAGTAAGTAAACACTTAAAATTGATGAATTCAGGAAAGCCCAATGTTACGAGCATGAATGAATCGTAGAGGTGTAGCAGTAAGCCAACATTTACAATGAGAGGGGACTGCTGGAGATGAACTGTGAGAGGAGACGGGTTATGAGCAGAACATGAAGGGTTAAGTAAATGAAGTGTCTTCTGCTGTCAGTCATGCTGCACTCTACCAACCATGAAGGCAGAAGAAATTAACCAATCAGGAGGGAGTATGACTATGAAGCAGCGCTTAACTGATTCACAGAATGGAAGAGGGAGAAAACCACATCTGGTGTCAGACTCAGAGAGGGTTTGAGTGCGTGCTGTTGGGCCCCAGCGCTAATGAGGCTCTGCTCTCTGAGCAGGGCCCTGCCAGGCACTCTCTCCCCAGGCCCAGGCTGTGTGGCGGGAGGCTGCGTGGCGAATGGCCCTGCTGCAGCCATTCATGCAGCATTCAGCCACGAGGCAGGCCTCCACGCGCAGCACAGAGCAGCGCAGGGTGTTAGTCACACACTGATAGGCAGTCTACAGCTCTACACCTGAGCCAGCGAGCTGCGCCAATCCTGCCTCAAGGAAGCACTTCACATTAGGATGGACTGCAGAAAATGACATAGGCACTTAACACAGCTGTTAATGGAAGGAATTCACTATTTCATTAGTGACTGCCCTGGTTAGCTCTTATCTGATAAACTGTACATATTTACTGTTCTCCAGAGGGACTCATGAAGTTTTACATTTTCATACACTACCCTCTAGTAGCACCCCTTGCTCAAAGGGATAACAGCAGCGCTCTGAGAATTGAGCCTGCAGCCTCTGAGTTACCAAAACCCATCACCCAAACCAGTGCTCCACACGACAACTTCTGGTTTAGTGCAACCAGTTCACCTCATTTTATTATGTTTAAATATTTATTTACAATATTTATTCCAAACAAAGTCTTCATTGGCTTGAAATGTAAGACCCCACATAGACATGCAAACAGGGGTTATGGGGTGTTGAGTTCCTGTCAGAGAGCACAGAGAGGAGGTGGGAGTGCCGCAGAGAACTCTGGGAAAGCTCAGTGCAGAGAGAGGAGGTGGGAGTGCCGCAGAGAACTCTGGGAAAGCTCAGTGCAGAGAGAGGAGGTGGGAGTGCCGCACAGAACTCTGGGAAAGCTTGGTGCAGAGAGAGGAGGTGGGAGTGACATTAACCTCAGCTGACCTGACAGACTGCACGCCTGCGCGGCTGAAGCGTAGGGGGCGCATGTTGACCTGGATCAGGGTATGACATTTCACTTGCATATGTTTTTTCAAAGTTTCACACACAAAAAGCACTAAGGATTGGAATTCATCAAAACACACACACTTTGTGTCTCAGGAGAAATGTTTCCCTGGACAAAGGGTACCGTGAAGGGACAATCCCCAAAAATCTGGCAAGGGGTGCAGCCCTACGCAAGCCATGCCACTGTTGTGAGTGAGCAACAGAGAGGGACAGGCCACCAAAACGAAGTGATTTCAAAGGCTGTAATAGTGGGTCTGTGTGTGCAATCTTCCTAAACTACTCGGGATGTACTGAGAAACCTGCTGGCTTTATGTGTGCAGAGTGTGCCATCACACTTGATGAAAGCTGTGCCGTCTCTCCGCCGAGGGCAAATGTGTCCATGTCCTCTGTCCATGGGCAGGTATGGCCTTTAGCACACCGTCCTCATGGCCAGTGAAGCATACTGAGCCGAGTGTCCCAGTGCATGCTGACAGCCACTAATTCAGAGAGGCAAAGTCAGTCGCTTCACAGTTAAACCACACACACTGTGTGGCTCCTCAGCCCAGAGACTGCCCTCTAAACCACACACCCTATGTGGCCCCCCAGCCCAGAGACGGTCCTGTATTTACTGTATTGGGGATATTTCCTGGATCTCCCCAGTGCATGCTCTGAGATCAAAACACACTTGTTTGGAAGCTCCTGTTTTGTGACCTGCAAAAAGTCAAAATGTGGGGAAGCACACTCTCACTGAATGAGATGCCAGTTCATTCCATAAAGCTCTCACCAAACCTTACTGCAGAGAGCAGCTCTCACCAAGCCACACAGCACTGAGCAGCTCTCACCAAACCTTACTGCAGAGAGCAGCTCTCACCAAACCTAACTGCAGAGAGCAGCTCTCACCAAGCCGCACAGCAGAGAGCAGCTCTCACCAAACCTTACTGCAGAGAGCAGCTCTCACCAAACCTAACTGCAGAGAGCAGCTCTCACCAAGCCGCACAGCAGAGAGCAGCTCTCACCAAACCTTACTGCAGAGAGCAGCTCTCACCAAGCCGCACAGCAGAGAGCAGCTCTCACTATACCTTACTGCAGAGAGCAGCTCTCACCAAGCCGCACAGCAGAGAGCAGTACTGGACTGTGTTCGGATCCACATGATCAGAGGAATGTCCTCACAGTAATATATAGCAATAATGTCAGCCATTTGCTCTTCAGAGGATGAAAAACCACAAATACTCATATGCTTGTTAATATTTTCCCTTTCCAATCTTTTAACAGTGACCAGAGATGAACTTTAAGAACAAATCCACTTTGTGAAAAAGCAGGCAGGGAGAACATCGGGGCTATTACCCTGAGGCAGGGGTCATGGAGGGTAGATTTAAGCAGGAGTAGTAAATCACAGTGGACGTACCCTGACATCAGCCACAGAACTTTTGTGAAACGTTTGTGAGGTGCACTCAAAAAGCAGAGCGGCTCTGAGGTGATTCTGTGTTCATCTGTTTGTTGCTGTGGAAGGAGGGGGGTTTCTGTTCAACGGCCTTCTGGGTATGAAGGACAAGTCCATTGTGGACATCTCACTCACACAATATCAGCTTTGAACTATCAGTGTTAGTCACTCCCCAATGTTTTCACATTCCATTGTTGAGGTAAAACATGATGAAAACAGAAACAGAGGAGTCCAACATTACCTCATGCTTGACTGATGCTTTACTCATCTGTAATTTGGACTTGATTATTAAAAAAAGAGATTTGCTGTGATATATATATATATATATTCTTTTTTATATACATTGTAAGATGGTGTGATGCACACGTACACACGCACAGTCTGAGAGAGAGGGTGAGAATGGCAGTGAGTCGAGTGTCATTAACACTCTCTGTGAGTGTGACTCTGTGACGCCTCTGTGACGCCCCACCCCACTCTGCCTGGCTCTTCCTCTCCAGTTTCACCAAGTATCCAACATAAATGCTTCCCTGGCAGGCTGCCACCCCTCCTTCCTTTCTTCTGTCCCCTCTATCTCTTCCACCCTGTCTATCTGCCTCCTTTCATCTCATGACTTTTCCATCTTCACTCTCTACCTCTCTCATGCTCTCTATATTTATATTTTTCTCTCTGTCATTCTCCCTCTCTTTCTCAAACACAAACACACACACACACACACACACACACACACACTCACACACACACACACACACACACACACACACACACACACACACACACACACACACACACACACACACACACACACACACACACACTCACACACACACACACACACACACACACACACACACACACACACACACACACACACACACACCTGCTGGACTCCCTGGTCCTGTGGCTCTCTTTGTGGGGAGCGCTGCAGGTGGAATCTCTCTAACGTATACCTCAGAGGAGATGCAGCACCCAAAGCTGTCTAGGCTGTACACAGCAGAGAGGGGCTACAGGGCTGCACACAGCAGAGAGGGGCTACAGGGCGGCACACAGCAGAGAGGGGCTACAGGGCTGTACACAGCAGAGAGGGGCTACAGGGCTGCACACAGCAGAGAGGGGCTACAGGGCTGCACACAGCAGAGAGGGGCTACAGGGCTGCACACAGCAGAGAGGGGCTACAGGACTCCACACAGCAGAGAGGGGCTACAGGGCTGCACACAGCATAGAGGGGCTACAGGGCTGCACACAGCAGAGAGGGGCTACAGGGCTGCACACAGCAGAGAGGGGCTACAGGGCTGTACACAGCAGAGAGGGGCTACAGGGCTGCACACAGCAGAGAGGGGGCTACAGGGCTGCACACAGCAGAGAGGGGCTACAGGGCTGCACACAGCAGAGAGGGGCTACAGGACTCCACACAGCAGAGAGGGGCTACAGGGCTGCACACAGCATAGAGGGGCTACAGGGCTGCACACAGCAGAGAGGGGCTGCACACAGCAGGGGGGGCTGCTGCACACAGCAGAGAGGGGCTACAGGGCTGCACACAGCAGAGAGGGGCTACAGGGCTGCACACAGCAGAGAGGGGCTACAGGGGGAAATTGGAGAAAAGGAAAGACAGAGGAAGGGCATTTAAAGACAGACTGGAATTCTGAAATGAACTTTACTGCACAACCATTTTTCATCACAAATATATCCTACTAACGGTATTATCAGCCATAAAACATGGCTGAACCCATATTTGGCAACAAGAACACAGGGTCCATATGTTTGCTCACACGTGGGAGGGAGAGCGAGAGAGGGACACAGCAGAGTGAGGGATACAGGAAGACTGTGACCTCTAATAACCAATATAGTCTCATACTGTGAGCTGTTAGTAGTACCACAACTCTTAAATAACAGTATCATCTACTAACATTATGAATCATATTTGGTTGTGAAAAAGGGAAAAAGATGGAAAATCAGAGAGAAAAAAGGGAGAGTATGTAGGGTGAAACACTTTCGATGAGCCTCAGTCAGTCAGAATGTTCATGTGCAGCACAGAGCGGCTGTGTCACACAGCAGAGCTGTTTTTCTGCCCGTCGGGGCTGCGCCTGTTTCAGTCTCTTGCTTCTGCATGATAAACTCTGGGTAACCTGCCAGGCCTCCATTCTCTAGCTGGGCTTGCCCTGTACTCATAATAGTTTAATACATGCTTTTTGAGTGTAACAATTCATCAGTGAAGTACACCACAGGCAGAGAGATAAAGACGTGTGATTACATTACATCACATCACCGTCACTGTGACACAGGGCTGTGGCCGTATGTGCATTGGAGTGCCAATGAATGGTAG